>JAJHZJ010000318.1:6604642-6917142 GCA_023548195.1 Bettongia penicillata ogilbyi | reverse complement strand
ACAAAAGTGATGAGAGGATCCTTAAACTATTCTTGAGGTCTCCCAAATGGAGTTATTTTCATTGGGCCAGTCCTGATTGCTTCATTATTTAATTTTTCTTATCCAACTGAGGCATACCACTTTCACTTTGGAAAGGAGCAACAATTTCTGAGCCCTTTCCAATTACCAAGATTTTTGTAACAAAGCATTGGGCATTCCTTCTCAAAACAATGAGCTAATCCTGCCAAAGGCAGGTCTAATTATATATCTGTGTGTGACCATTTTCCTTTCTTGTACCCATGTTTATTTTTAAGACAGACACATCATAGGAGTGAATGCTCTTCTGACTAAAGAATCCGTGTGGCTTAACCTCATTTTAGATTTAGGAACACTATCCTTTTAAATTAATTGGTGTGTGTGTGTGTGTGTGTGGAGATTGGGGCAGGAGAAAAATCAATGAACATAGTATTATTTGTGCTGTATAATTAACGAACAATAAACTATTAAATTCCAAGTATTTCAGTTACACAATGAAGGACCAACTGCCACTAACTAGTCAGCGTTCTTATATGGTTATGCGTGCTCATATGTTTTGAAACAGAGAATGCACATGATAAACATAGAGAAAGTTTTGTCTATGAAAATTTGAGGCTCATATATTTCAAGGTAGAAGGGAGTCTTGAGGTCATCATGTCTAACTTCTTTATTTTTTACTTATGAGAAAACTCAGATTCAGATCCCACAGACAGTAACTAGGAAAACTGGGAGTTGAACCTGATCCCTCCAACTCCAGAAGTGGTGTTTTTTGCACAATATCACAAACCTCTTCTATGGTAATGGAAGAAATAATTTATTTTTCCACAGAGACTTTTCCCCCTCCCTCCCTCTTTTTTTTTTTTTTAAAGAAAGCAGATTATACAAGATTGCTCTCTTAAGGTAATATGAGCTCTATTTCCATAACTCATTTTCTTTTCTACATATTATTTGTAGCATCTTTGGGTCTGGATTGGGGGCAGTCATCTTTTCTAACTCCAGTCTTTTTTGTCCTTCTTATTTTGAAAGCATTTTTTTTTTTTTTAGGTTATGTCACTACTGAACAAGGCAGTTACCATTCATTGGCTTTAGAACACAAGCCATCCTATCTCATTTTTTTTAAGAAGAGAAGGAAAAAAAAGCATCAATTTGGTTTGTTAACAGAATCATTGTGTTTCAGTGACCATGAAGAATCTGCCCTAGTAGCATGTGAATTATCTCCCTTTTTCTCTCCTTAGTCACAGCAGACCCTCATAGGTTACTCATTTCTTCCAAGTTCCTGCACAGGGCCATTTTGTAATCAAGGTTGTAAATTTCATTTAAGATGGCACTGCACAAACCATGGCTATCTGAAATCATAAATGAGCATATTGTTCTGCTCACGCTCTGACTTACCCTTCCATCCGGAAGAGATGCTTCATTTGTGCTCAATTAGTACCCTCAGCCAGGCCTGCTTTCAGTCCCTGAAAGTTCCTACTGTTCTCTTCAGGTACTGAATGTTGATAGTATGGTAGACATTTGCTGCTACCTAGTAATTTGTTTAGTTCCTTCATGCAGTAGATTTCATATTTTTAAAGGGGTAGAGGGTGAAAGAGATTTATTTGTTTTGACAAGCCCAAGTGCTACCACTGTATTGTGCCATGTACATGTCATAATATAAAATAGTCCTTGCAATTAACGAGGGTGATGGTGGCCATGCTATGATTTTTAAAATAGCTGCTTCATAATTTTTGACAATGTGAGGCTCCATGAAAGTACTTTGATAAAATATTCTCATGTATATGTGTGTATATACATGTATGTATTAGGGTTTGATAAGGACAAGATTCAATGTGTATCAATGAATTTCTGTTTTTGAAACAGAAAACCTCAGAGCTGAGGTGTGATAAGTGCTTGGGTGTCATTTTATCAAAAAGCCAGTAAGATTGTGGAGCCCAAGCAGAATCTCCAGCCCTACTAGGCAGAGTGATGTCCAAGCACCCTCAGCCCTATTTCATTAGTCAGGACGAGCACCCCAGTATGATTGCCTGCATGATGACCATGTAGCAAACCTTTGAAATGTTGCTCTTATAGCTTTTTCCTCCCATATTGCTCTCTCCTTAGTCAAACACTGACCAAAGGTATTTATTTGCTAATGTTTTGTAGGATTTGTTATTTAAAAAACTACTTTGCTTATTAATTGATATTTCTGATCAGAGGAAATGGACAAGGTAAATAAAAAGTATCGTATTTTAGACTAATATTTCATTACCTGTTGCCTCCTCTCCTACCCCCTTCCCCACCCCCCCCACTCCTTTTTCATATGGGAGGCATTCCATTCTGACCCTCAATCACACTTTTCTCAATAGTTGTTGGTTGGGATATGGATGCTCAGACTGCTCAAACTATGGTGGCCCTCTGGGCTGTTCAATCTGTTTTAGTATTATACCTTAAGGTCTACTATGCTTTACTGTCTGTCCTGTTGTTACTTCTTTTATCGGTCAATAAATATTTACTAAGTGCTAACTGATAAAAAGAATACAAAGAAAGACAAAAGATAGTCCCTACTGTCTAGGAGCACTCTCATTTGACCTACCATTGCCTCCAAGGACTCCTGGGCCTTTTGATCTACCCTGCTAGAGCCAAAAGGTCACTGGAATTTCCATCTGCCCTAGAGCTGAACATTCCTACATATATTGTTGATACTAATTAGAATATGGCTTCTCCATAGTAGAAACTAACTTGCTTTTCTGTTTGTATGCCCAGCACTTAACACAGTGTTTGGCACATAGTACGCACATAATAAATGTTCCCTGTCATAATTCCATTCCATAATTACCCTTCTCCATTAAACTAACCAATTTCACAAAGTAGATGTGATGAAGAAAAAACCAATACACAACTGATATTATAAAGCTTCGTAACCATAATTTGTTATGAGCACAGAGCAATAATTACAGTAATAATATGATTTACTTCCTTTTACTTGAAAAACAACCCAGGAATATCTGACTTTGTCAGGGTACTTAGGTGACTTGTTCCTTCTCCTTAGCATTGTTAACTATAAACAGAGAACGTGACATTGTCTGTGTTTTGCAAAAATATTTTATTATCTTACATTGCTTTATAAATAATATCTAATGACAGTGCTGCCAAATCACAGAATGCTTTCTGAATTTTTTTTCTCACCATGTTAAAAGCTGGCTTTTCCTTCTCTGCTCTCCTTCCTCATCTTTATCTCTGACTTTCAGTGTGGTAATCCTGCCTACAGCATAAGCTTGAGTTCTCTAAATATACAAAATATCACAAATGTATTTAAATGTTTTCATTATTTGATTCTCCTATTTTGCATTCATGATGGAACAAATCCATTTTGATTTTGAGCACAGTGTGTACAGGTTTCTTGGTTGACTCTTCCATTCATGACTAAAGCGTAGAATATTTCTGTTGTTTGATAGATATTCATTAAAATTTTGAGGGGGGATAAGAATACAATAAGGCTTAACTGAAAAAAAAAACTTTAAAAATCTCTGATGGGACTCTGATATCCAAAATAAATGAGGAATTTACACATAGATCTGATCGAGAGCCATTTCCCAAAGGATTAGTGGACAAAGTACAATTCTTATTTGCAAACTCTTAAGATCCATGTGAAAAATTGCTCCAAATCACAAATCATAAGAAAAATGCAAATCAAAATAACTTTGTGAATTTGTCTTATACTCAGCAAATTGGCAAAGATGATAGAAAATGGGAATAATTCATATTGCAGAGGTTAGGGAGAAGACAGGTACACTAATGCACTATTGCTAGAATTGTGAATTGATCCAACTATTTTGGGAAGAAATTTGGAATTATTCTAACAAAGTATTCATATCCTTTGATCTAGAGTTTCCACTTCTAGGCATTTGTGTAATATAATATTATCATGCCACAAGAAATTGTGAACATGTAGAATTAGGAACAGCACAGGATGATGTATATTGACTGATGCATAGCATTGTAACCAGAACCATGGGAAAAAAATATACACAATGACTCAATACTCATTGATTGTACATTATACATTGATTTGAGAGTTCCATCCAACAATGTATCCATTTCCTCTGCTACCACATACCCCATGACTATATCCTTTTGCTAAGCTCATCGTGGAAGTGTCCGTCCAAAGTGCCAGATGCCTTCCTTCCTTTTGTTCTTCCCATAATGAGAAAATGCCAGTAGAGCATTCTGGCTGTCCACCTGACATGACCAGCCCACCTTCTCTTTCTGTTCTACATTTCCTTGATAATCCATTTCACTTGTGTTCTTCAAAGGTCCTCACAGGTTATATGTTACAGTTTGTTGACATACATTATGGGCCTTTCCACTGCCTTCTGCATATTTATTCAATCCATAAAATAAAGTAAATGAAATAATATAAATTATAATAATGAAAATGAAAATAACAAGAAAATAGAAACAGTTCTGCATGACTGTAACAACCAACTTAACTCCAAAAGAAAAGATGGAAAATGTAACTTTCTTCTTTATAAAAATGGGCGACTATGGGTATGGAATTGGATATACTATCAGACTTAGTTAATATGTTATTTAGTTTTGCTGAACTGTTCTACTTTCTTTTTTATTCTTTATTGAGGAAGAAGTAGGAGGAATATATTGGGAAATCAAAGTGATGATAAATAAGACATCAATAAAATTAAAAATTAAAAAGTACAACAAAATGTCAGATGTGTGAAACATAAATTGAAATCATCATTTATTGAATTTTTGAATAAATTCTTTTCTTCCCTCCCATCTATTTTTTAAAAGGTTTAAAGGAAAGATTCTTAACCTAGGGTCAATAAACTTGTCTTTCTAAAAAAAAATTGATGACTATATTTCAATAGAATTGGTTCCATTTGCTATCCGATTTTTACTTTTTGCATCTGAAAACATTAGTATGAGGAGTTCATAGTCTTCACAAGATTGCTAAAGAGACTGATAGCACATAAAAAGATTAAGAGCCCCTTAGTTAAAGAGTGTAGAGCTCACCAGGCTTCCGTACTTTTCCATAAGTCAGAGAAGCCTGAAAAATGAGATTAAGGGGCTACAATTTACTCAGATTTTAGCAAAGCATTTGACAAAGCTTTTCATGTTATGCATATGGATGAGACGGAAAGCTATATCTTAGATGACAGTATGATAATATACTTTTGTATATAGTATTATATATAGTGTTGTATATACAACACACATATATAGTGTATGTAATAGCTTAATAATACAGATAAATAAATTTGGAATTTCTTGGCCAAATAAAGAGTGTTGTTCATTCGTCTCTGACTCTTTATCAGGTTTTCTTGGCAGAGATACTTGATTGGTTTGCCATTTCCTTCTCCAGCTTATTTTATAGCTGAAGGAACTCAGGCAAAAGGGTTAAGTGACTTACCGAGGATCCTACAAGAAGTATTTGAGGGTAGGTTCAAACTCAGGTCTTAATGACTCTAAGCCCAGTGCTTTAACCATTATCCTACCTATCTGCCCCTTTTTCTTTGACCCAAATACCTGGTCATTAAATTAATATTAATTAATCATTAATTAAAGTCATTTCTTGACAGTGGAGAGCATAATGATTTCTTTTCGGTTGTGAATATCTAAAGGTCTTTCTTGGTAGAGAAAACAAAATCGAAACAGGAATCACACAATTTTACCTTCTTAGGTAGCACAGTGACTAGAACACTGGATATCGAGTGAGGAAGACCTGAGTTCAAAATCTGCCTTGGTGATCCTGAGTCAGTTACTTAACTTCTGTCTCAGTTTCCTCATCTGTAAAATGGGGAGCTACCTCCCAGGATTTTTATGGGGATAAAATGAAATTATATTTCTGAAGTGCCTTACAAACGCCAAAGCATTATATAAAAACTAGTTATCATTTTTTTCATGTTTCATTTTTTTTTCATTTTCATTTACATGGGGCAGCTAGGTGGGACAGTGGATAGAGCTCCAGGCCTCGAGTCAGAAAGACTTGAGCTCAGATCTGACCTCAGATACTTACTAGCTGGGTGACCGGACAACTCAATAAAGGAAATCAGAAACCACACCAATATCTTTACCAAGAAAATCCCGAAGTGGGTCATGAAAAGTCAGATATGACTGAATAGCAACAGCATCAATACCATTTTTTGTGGGGTAGAAAATAGGGTAACATTTTGCTCTACAACACCTTTTTAGTCAGGGCACTTAAGGTTTTGGAATTGTAAATCCCATTCAAAATCCTATCATTTGTTCTGGAAAGAACAATCAGTGTGTACTTCTACTAATATAGATTTTCCCACATAAACTGACCTTGTGCTGCATTTCTCTGCTATGAATTATAATCAGAATAAAGACCCAAACATGAATACATCTTCCTCCATTACATGCATTTAGGCGGCATGATGATGGTGGAACATAGCTTGGGAAAGGTCGAATACTCATACAGGCAAAAAAAAAAATCTTCAAGGCTGAATAGACAGTAAAAACTGGGTGATTATATTCTAAATAACATTACATTATATTGGATGCTTAAGGATCATTTGTAGCTTCCACAGCAGCCTGTAACTATGCCTGTGAAAAAGGACTATGGGTATTATAGTGTGTTAAAAGACGAACAAACAAACAATAACCCATTATTGAGGGAGCCAGCATGATACACAGGAAAGCGAGCACACTGCCTTTGGAGTTAGAGGATCTGGATTCAAATCCCAACTCCATCATTTGTCTGTTTCAACTCTGGCAAGTCACTAAATCTCTCTTGGCTTTGGTTTCCTCATCTGTAAAATGGAGGGGTTGCCACCTGTATCCTGAGCCATTGCCAGTCATCATGACCTTTGTTTTACCACTGGACTCTAATGACCCTGGAGGAGAAAGTGAGGATGATGACTTTGCCCAGCTCTGCCTCACTTAAATCCAATTCACTTGCAAGCCAAGACATCACCCTCCTGATGTCATTAATCCTTGTCTAGAACAAAGGACAAACAGCAAGAACAAAATAAATTGGTTGAATCAGATGACCTCTGAGGTTCCCTCTAGATTAATGAGCTCATGATTGCTATTTAATATACAAAGAGGGGTGGAAGAAGTGAAGAGAGAACCAAAGCAAGAGAAAGGAGAATTAAGTAATGTAGTCTAGAAACTGGGACCATCCTAGTTGAGTTCTTAGAGGCCCATAACCAGACTTATTGTTGTTTCAGTTATTTCTGACTCTTAGTTAACCTCATTTTGGGGTTTTCTCAGCAAAGATACTAGAGTAGTTTACCATTTCCTTCAGTTCATTTTATAGATGAGGAAATTGAGGGAACCAAGGTTAAGTGATTTGCCCAGGGTCACACTGCTAGTAAGTATCTGAGGTTAAATTGAACTCAGGAAATGAGTCTTCTTGATTCCAAGCCCAGTGCTCTATCCATAGCTGCCTTGACACCACACTGGTCAGAGGTTGATGCATTTTTTGACTTCAGCAACTCTTGACATCACCTACTGAGTTACAAATGGATCAGATCTACATTGATAGAGACACTGAAATATAGCACATTAAAATATTGATGGCCACAGGAAAACTATTTTTAATATGTTTGTAATTGAAACTAAATTTTCATAGTTAGGGAGATAATACAGTATGGTAGAAAGACTACTGGATTTGGAGTTGTAGGACTTGGGTTTGAATTCTAGCTCTGATCCTTACCACCTGTCCCTCTGTCAACAAATTATTTTACTTCTCTGGGTCTCAATTTCCTCATCTGTGAAATGGATTTATTGGATTTTATGACCACTAAGACCCCTTCCAACTTACTGCTTGGAGTTTATGATCTCTTTATTTGCTTCTAGTCGGTCTTCCTAAAGGGAAAAACAAAGGAATAAAACCCTACTCAACTAATTTCTTTTTCTCCTCAGAGTAATCTGTCTGTCCTTTCCAAAATCTTGACTAGTTTTTTTCCATAATCAGTGTAGCAGAATGTTTTGGAATTAGATAGAAAAGCATTTATTAAGTGCTGTGCCAGGTATTGTGTT
Source organism: Bettongia penicillata ogilbyi (assembly GCA_023548195.1). Taxonomy (NCBI): domain Eukaryota; kingdom Metazoa; phylum Chordata; class Mammalia; order Diprotodontia; family Potoroidae; genus Bettongia; species Bettongia penicillata. The sequence continues at coordinate 6,909,123 of JAJHZJ010000318.1, read as the reverse complement.
AAGCACTGAAATTATAAATACAAGCATAAAGAAGACAAGCTCTGCCATCTGGGAACTTACATTCTAATAGGAGAAGACAGCATATAAAAGACAACTGAAAAACAGGTGGAAGAAGTCACTCCTGGCAGGTCAAGCAGTAGTGGGGAGTCATAGGTTGAAAAGTATTGGAAATGATTAGACAAGTAAACTTCCTCAAATGGCAAGAAAAATCCTGAGATTAATACATCAGAGGAGGCTTTAGAGGTAGAAGTATTGCTAGCATGAGAAGACCCTTGAGGTAAAAGTAGATTTTGATTTTATTTTCTCTACCAAGTGTATCAGTAAGCACCCCAACATACACAGGAATGCCTGCTATCACAGGTTCTTTGATCTGCTTTTCTACAAGGCAAGGCAATTTTTGAGGTTTGACAGTCTCCTTTAATCTAGCACATTATTATTCACCTAATTCAGGGGAAAATGTCAGCACCCTGAAGTTCAGAGAAATCAAAGATCAACAGACATAACTTCCAACTGTTTGACCATAATTAATATTTATATCACAATTCAACAGACAGTTGCAACTGCCATACATACATAGTTATCAGAGAGGGAAACACCAACATCTGGATTTTCAAAGATTGGGGGGACTCCTTAGTGGCTTTCCAGATTCCTCTGGACAGAAAAGCGCTTCTAGTCAGTTAAGTCCCAAAGTAAAACCTCACCCTCAAAGTATTTATACATTTTTTTTTAGAGCCAGTGGGCATCACAACCCTGGAATACCTGTGCCTCATTAACAAAAGGTGTGGACCTTCCTACAAATCTCCCCAGGCCCATTAATGATTTGTGGAGAAGATCTTTAATCATGTTAACAATACAAATACCTATACTATTTCTAGTTAAAGAAATTCTTATTTCTGTATTTTACTCCTGGAAAGTTTTTATAAACTCTTGGTTTATAAAGGCAAGATTCAGTCAGAGGCATTTGATTATACTAAAACAAAAACAGCAAAAGATCCTACTTTTCTTTCTATTACAATCCACCCTTCCAGGATCCTTGGCCTTACAATCTAAATGGCCATGGATTCTGGAGCAAATAGAGGCATTATACTTCTTGATAATACTAAAACAAAAACAGCAAAAGATCTTACTTTGCTTGCCCTTACACCTTTAGATTACAAGAGGAAGACAACAGAGAACAGGGAGCCAAGGTTCCAAAATAAGAAATATATTTGGCGAGCACATCACAAATCTCAACAAATTCAAGTTGGAAAAATTACATGACAAGAGAACCACTTCCTTTTCTCTCTCTGTCATGTTTCCCAAACTGTACCAACAGTGTACTCAGGAATGAAAAAATGATGGCAAGCAGTCCAAGATGTAATTCATCTTTGACTCCTCACTTGCAACCTTCACGTATGACCAATGGCCAAATCCTGTTGTTTCTACCTCTGTAATATATCTTGTATGTACCCATGTCTCTCTTCTGACAATGAAATCACCTTGATTCAGGCTCATCACTTCATGGTTCTACTATTGCAGTAACCTGCTTCTTGGTCTCCCTTCAGTCAATTCTCTGCTTAGCTGTCAAGTTAACTTTCCTTTGTCATCACCTCTCCCTACCCTCCCCAACTCCCCAATTCGGTTAACTCCAGAGACCTTCAGACTCAAATATAAGATCCTCTGCTTGTCTTTTAAAGACTTCCTTATCTGGACACTTCCTATATTTCTAGTCTTCTTACACCTTACACCATTATCACATACTCTGACTTCCTTTCTATTCATTGAACATTTTCCCTGACTGTCCACATGCCTAAAGCACACATACTCTCTCTCTCTCTCTCTCTCTCTCTCTCAACATATATCTCTGTCTCTCTTTGTCTTTTTCTATCTCTCTGTGTCTGTCTGTTCTGTCTCTCTCTGTCTCCTTCTTTCTCTCCTGACTTCTCAGGCTTCCTTCAGGTGTCAATTAAAATCCCATCTTCTGCAAGAAGCCTTTGTCAGTCCTTCCTAATATTAGTGATTTCCCTACGAGACCACCCCCAATTTATAATAAATGTTTCTTATTTGTACATAGCTGTACAAATTTTATGTTGCCTCCATCATTAGACTGTGAATTTCTTGAGAACAAAATCTGTTTGTGTTTCTACTTTTCTTTGCATCAAGAGAACTTAGCACAGTTCCTGGCATATAGTAGGTGTTTCATAAATGCTAGTTGCCTGACTGACTAATCATCAATAGTCCTCTCTAGAGTGCTGAATCTAGTCAGTGTGTCAAGGACCTAGTTTTAGAGAGTTGCTTCAGGCTTACAGTAATAAATGACTTGCCCATGGTCATGTATCCAGTGACTGTCACAGTCAGCATTTGAACTTAGGTCTTCTTGATTCCAAATCCAGACCTCTATAATATTCAACAGTTAACTGTCAACTAATCGTAGGTGCTCATAGAATGTGGGCTGGTGTATACTTGGGAACATTCTCACCTGCTATTCCTCTTTCCCTTCTATAATGGCCCTGGGATGTGTCCATCCTCTATTCACACCTATGCTAGTAACCTTAAGGAGATGAGGTTAGTACAACATGAGTTGTCCAACAGTCCTGTGTGGAATACGTTTTGAGCATCTTCTACTCCTGGTGGCAGAATTACTTACTGTTGTATGCTGGGCTGTTAGATTCAGTGTAATTGGACTTTCTGAAGTGAATCCAAGTCCCTTAGCCTAAGGATATTTTGCAAGTCTATCAAGTGTGAATTCCTCAAATATCAGTCTAATTAAATTCAATTTAAGAAATATTTAAAAAATATCTTGTGTTGTGTTTCTCCTTCATTTTCGAAGAGTACCATGCCATCAGGAAAATGATGATGACATGACTTGCAGTTGACTTTGATTTGAGTGAGAAAGGGCTGTGCAAGGTCACCAGCCTCACTTTCTCCTTCACAGCCATCTGACCTGATATTCATCAGATTCACTTGAGATGGCCCAGGATGCAATGGGAGATCCCAGCCCTTTTAGGCCTTTTAAGGTTCTCACTTTGAGTGAGGTAGAGTCCATTCAGTGAATAGACCTCTTTACAAAGTCTTTCTTTTGTCTTTCTTCTTACCCATTAAAAATATCTACTGTTTGCCAGACACCATGCTGGGCATTGGGGATATAAAAACAAAAAATGAAAATAGTCTCTTACCTCAAGGAGCATCCCTCTTATCTGGGGGACTTGACATCTGCACAGGTAAATAAAGGCAGTACATATAGAACATTTATTCACACTAATTCTTTAAAAGGTACAACATATTTACAATTTGCAGGGGTGGGCAGATCAGGAAAGGTTTTACTTAGGAGTTGGCATTTAATTTGAGTCTTGAATGAATATAAGGAGTCCAAGAGGTGGAAGTAACAGGGAGAGATTACAAACATGGGGGAACTGCCCATGCAGTGGCAGAGATACGAGTTGGAACTGGTCTACTTTGTTGCGTTCTAGTCATTTTTCAGCTGTTTCTAATTCTTTGTGATCCCTTTTGGTGGTTTTCTTGACTGAAGTTGTTTGCCTTTTTCTTCTCCAGCTCATTTTACAGATGAAGAGCAGGGCAAATCAGGTTAAGAGACTTGCCTAGACTCTCGCAGCTGGTAAGTTTCTGAGGATGGATTTGAGCTCATCTTGTTGACACCAGGCTGGGCACTCTACCCAATGTGCGACTTAGCAGCCCCCGGGTTGTACAGAGGACAGCAAATAGTCTGGTCTGGCTAAAATCTAGAGAGTAGAGCAATCTGTAAGCAACCTGGAAAAAACCTGATTGTAAAGGGCTTTAAAACACAGACAAATGATATAGTTTATCCTATTGATAATAGGATATCACAGGCAATTTCAAGCAGAGAATGATGTGGTCAGAATATCCCCCCATCAAGGGATCATAGCTGTTGGAGTGAAAAGGATCTCAGAGACCAGCTCGTCAAATTCCCTAATTTTATAGATGAGGAAATTGATAGGTGACTTTCCCAAGGTCACACAGAAATGGCACGTGTATCTCACACTGAGATCTTAACCCTGATATTGATGAATTGGTTATGTGTGGTTATTCTTTGTACTGGAATGGTGTTGCTGCTGAGGATACTCTCTATGAGAAGTGTGTCTTAAAAGACTGATAGTTGATTCATTTTTATTCCAATCTGTTTACCTTTTGGAGACTCACTATTCATTGCACCTCTTTCACTTTGCTGCTAAATGGTGTGGGATTATTGAATACAAATAAAATCTTGCTCCACCTCTGACTGTGACCTTAGCAATTCATTTTGTGGTTGTTACAATTTCCATATCTATGTCAAACTTAAAATTTTTCATTGAATTTTCATGTATGATCTCTTCTTTATATGCTCTGCTGAATGACAGCAGCTTACCAGGAGCTAAAGACAGAAAAAACTCCTTCAATCTGAATCACATTTTCCTGAGAAAGTAATACAAATAAAGGGTGCCTGAGATCTTTTGGGTAGTGTCTGAAAAGATTTGGCACACTTTAGAAATAACAAATATTTACTTATTGTGAAGAATAAATAAAATTCTGACCTTATATTTGTTTGCTCCTCTGACTCCTGATACCTACATGTCACTGAAAAATATACTATGAATTCCTAACTTTCTGTATTTCATGGAGACTTCTACATTCCCTAAACATAATGTGGAAATCAAGGATTGATTCACTTGGCTGAAGTCAGAATCTTTGTATTATTTTATTGTAGTTCTTTGTATTTAATATACAAGGATTTGACAAAGTACTACAGCCTAATCTTCTAATAATACCCATTTTGCCCCATAAAATTATTCCATGCAGTCTTAACATGTTAAATATGTCACTATTGAAGGAGAGGAACATAAAACTCAGTTTATAATATTAAAACTCCCCAATCTGACATGATGCTATCAATCACATTCTCTGGCAATATTAAACTTTCCTCATTTTTCTTTAATTTTGCATTTTTAGCGTAACAAATTGAGATGAAAGCAGCAGGCTTATATTCAAGATCTGTTGGCAGTGAATGCCAGTCAAGTTACAAGTCAAGTGATAAGAAAACAAATCACATGAAAATCTAATATTTAATAACATTTCCAAAAGATTACTGAGATTTAAGACCTTGCACTGTAATCAGCGCTGGATCAGTGCAGGCTCAGCAGTAATTACTAGGAGTATGGTTTAGTTTCATTCAGGATAAATGAAGATCATTACAAAAAAGTCTGAAAGTAAATTTCATTCCATTTGGTAAACTAAAAATATTCCTTTTTGAAGGACTTTTAGTTTTCCTGCAGTGACTTTTTGTGAGCAGTATGATAGAAGAGAAGAAAAATGGCATAGGGGAAAGAGGAATTATAGTGTCATAGATTTTGAATTGACCTTGGAAGTCACCGTACTCAAAAGTGATTTGCCCATGGTCACCTAGGTAATAAGTGATAGGGGCATATTCTGAACTCAGATATTCTGACTCAAGAATCAGTTTTTTTCCCCTTGTACTGTGCTTTGTCTAGAGTCAGAGGATAATACTTTGGACAGAGCACCAGATGTGGACTTGGAAAACCTGAGTTCATGCTTCAGACCATAAGCAGTGTGACCTTAGGCAAGTCATTTAAACCTTTCCTCTCAGACTTACTTTCCTCATCTTTAAAAAAGGGATAATATAGTACCTACCTGTATCAGTAAATACCCCAACATACACAGTGGAGTCTGCTATCATAGGTTCTTAGATCTGCATTTCTAAAAAGAAAGTCAACTTTTGAGGGGTTAACAATCTCCTTTAATGAAGCACATGTATCATTCACTTAGTTCAGGGGAAAACGTCAACACTCTGAACTTCAGAGAATCAACAACTGCACTTCCAAACTGTCCCACGTACATCACAGATTGAGAGATAACTCTCTTACCATACATACACAGTTACTAGAGAGGGAAGCACTACCATTTGGGTTTTCAAGGTGAGGGTGGGGAGGCTGAGGGTGGAGGTGGGAGGTAGGGGCTCTTTAGCTGTTTCCCAAAGCCCTGTCAGTCAAACACTCCTAGTCAGTAAGCACCAAAGTAAAACCTCATCCTCAGAGATACATTTCTTTTTAGAGTCAGAAGGCATCACAACCCTTGAGAACCAGTACCTCATTAACAAAAGGCATGGGCCTTCCTACAAATCTTCCCAGGCCCATTAATGGGTGGGGAAGATCTTTAATCATGTTAACAATGCAAATACATATGCTGTTTCTAGTTAAAGAAACTCTTTTTTCCTTCTTTACTCCTGGTAAACACTCTTGGTTGATAAAGGCAAGATTCAATCTGAGGCACTTGATTATAGCAAAACAAAAACAGCAAAAGATCCCACTTTGCTTGCCATCACACTACCTCACAAGGTTATTGTAAAGATTGAATGAAATAATCTGTGTAAGGTGCTTTGCAAATCTTAAAATATGATATATATGACAACTATTATTTTTGTTGTTATCATTTCTTTAAAGTGGAGAAGAGAAGGGGATAAGCATTTATATAGCTCTTACTATGGGCAAAATACTGAGCTAAGTACTTTAGAAATAGTTCCTTTGATTCTCGCAACAACTTTAGAATGTAAATGCTATTATTACCCCCATTTCACAAATGAAGAAAGTGAGATCAACAGAGATCAAGTGACTTGCCCAGGGTCACTTACTTAATAAGTGTTGAGGTTAGATTTGAACTCTGATCTTTCTGACTCCAGAACCAGCCTTCTATATCCACTGTGCCACCAACTACCTCTAACGTGAGAGAAACCTGTCAACAATGGAATTATTGTTAAAGTTAGTACATTAATACTATAACACAAGTGAATGGATTTCTGAACCCCCTAATAGAAACCTACAAAAAATTAAAATGGCAAAGATGTATTTGTCTAAATGCTTTAAAAGATATCAAAATGTTTGATCCATCTGTCAAAAATATCAGACTATAAAAAGTTGCTTTTTTATTTAGCTAATAAACCAGGAAATTTTTCACAATTGGTGCATTTAGGAATGAATTGATGGCTAAGTTGTGTCACAGAGTAAAATGGAGTAAAAAAAAGTTACAGTTGAATTATTTGGGCTTTCTCTTTCATATAATGTACATATCAAGTTACTTAGGAATGCTTTATATAGCATAATCTAATTCACCTTGTCAAACTTCTCAAACCAATTTTAAAATTCAGCAGCATCAGCCTTTGCATCATTTACATCACATAATTTTTGCTTCTCAAGAAATCAGTTCCCCTAAAGAAATGGATAAATTTATTGTACTTGCTGCACTTAGGGGGCTTGTGTGGCTCCTAATTTATTCAATGGGTGAAATGAATACTTGGAGTCCCACCTGCTGCAGAATGAGGTTGTGTTTATTGTGTTTTGTGCATTTTTTCCTCTTCTTTTGGGTTCTTCCCACCCTTCCTCCCCAAGAAGTCTATGAATATGTCAGTATACCTTGAATGCACAACCACATTCTCAACTTCATCTTTGAAATCTTCCCTGGTATTTTGCATTTCTTTGAGAACTTTTATGGTGAGGAAACTGAAATGTGGACTAAAATGCAATGAGGTTGTCTCATTATTTCTCTTCCGTTGTTTCAAAAAGGAGAAAAAGAAAGTAATTTCTTGTTAGAATGGGAAATCTCAGTCCTGCAGTATCTTCAGGATCTACTGAGCATAGCTCCATGCTGATATTTACTGACAGCTTGTGGTGGGGTTGCTGATTTAAATGACCAAGAAAGTAACTCCTTTAACTGTCTCCTATAAAGAAATGATCAGTACTGGTTAACTGGACCAAAAAGATAGCTTGGGTTCTCAATGCTTCCGCACCCTCTCCCACCCCTACCCTCCAAGTTTGTTTTGTTTTCTCAGAAACAGATCAATGGAATGCTAGTGTTGGATGGGATTTGAGGTTGTCAAATCTCAGGGACTCCATTATTTTATAGATGAGGAAACTAAAACCTAGAAAAGTGAAATGATCTACTCATTGTGTGGGGTACAGCAACTCTTACTCAAATTAAACTCAGAGGCTTCTCAAGGTAGAAGGCAGAAAGGAGTTTATTATAATCTCATTCCCATGTGACCATTGGTGGTGTCAGTAAGGAAGTGCACCTGAGCAGAGTACAACATTATATATTCCCTAATGTGGAAGCTCACTAGACTCTGTTCCCATTGGCTGGAAATCTAGGCATATAGTCTAAGTGTGGGAATCTACCCCAGAGACAAAGAACACAAAGAACACAGAAAGGATTGTTGCTCACCAATGAGGGTTTTTGTTACCAAATATGGAACTTAAGAGAAAAGTACTGATGTGGCATAAGGGGGTGGTGAAGGAGAAGTGAAGGGTGGAGTACACCAGGACACCAGGTCGTGTGACCAGAGCTTTGGTGGTTCTCCTCCATCCTTGAGCATTTTATTTGCATAAGGCTGATAGTTATTTTAGCTTTGGCAAGAAAGGTAGAGGTTTTGTGGAATTCATGCCTGAGGGGTCTTCACTTAACCTGATTTCACTCACCATGTTCGCAGAGTAGTAAGTGGTAGAGCTAGAGGTTAGATATTGGTCTTTTGTCTCCTAGTACAGTGTTTTCCCCTGTACGGTACATACTGAAGATCTCTGCTGAGATATGTCTAGCCAACATTATGACAGAAGATATTCCTTTGCTATATTTAGTTTTTTGGCAGCATAATGATATATAATAATTCAATTCAACAAAAATTTCTTAAGTACTCCTAGGCACTGTGCTAGATGTCAAGGATACAAATATAGAGAGATTTTGGACTCATTCTCCTGAAGCAAATGTGGTTTCATCTCTCCCATTTGTTCTAGGGTATGCTGGAGGATACAGGGATGTCTTTCTTGAACCCTCATTCTGATGTATTCCTCCCACAATTAGCCATCAGTGATTAGCTTCCCAGTTTCATTTAAATAACTAAAATCAATTAATTTGTATAGAAGATAGCACTAGTACAGCTTCCCCTCCTTCCCCTTCTACTCCTCCACCAACCAAGAGGTAAATCTCTCCTATACCACTTTGATCTCTGGAGATATTGGATTTAAACTCAAAGTAGTTTCTATATAGAATTTATCCCCACCAAGTCCATATCTCTGCTTCTATTGAGCTAGGCTGAATTGGTCTCTTGGAACTTTGATCCTCACTCTGTGCCTTCTGTCAAATCTCCTCCTGGACTCCAGATTTCAGATCTCTGATGGCTCACTAATCTGACCTTGTGAGAGTCCTAATGCGATTGTTTCCAATACTTCACCTGAAATAATGAAGAGTACACAAAACCAAGATGAAAGCAAAAGCAGGATCATGCATTCAGTGTGACGGCTCCGGTGAGGAAGTAAAGAACTGAGACCTTTCTCCTCACTAAGGACTCAATCTACCCAAGCAAGAATGAAGACCAGGTTCACTTTGACTTTTGTCCTTTTTAAATATATTCCAATTCTGATTATGTAGCACATGAAAAATCTATCTCTTTATCATGTGGTTACTATACTGGGAATGTGCATTCTTAAAATCAGGGACTGGGTATTTCCATGATGTGCTGTCATGCCTTTCCAGAAGCAGGTTTCCATGGTGGAGATTGCATGCATGTGCTGATCACAGCATGCATGCATAGCAGCTGCCTCCCTCCCCAACCCCACAAAGACAAAAACAAAATTATCCCTGTTCTCAAGAAACTTACTGGTAGGATCATGCACATATAGGACAAGTATGTAAGCATAAATATGTGTAATATATGATACATTATTTTCAAGAGGGAGGGAATAATAAAGACTGAGGGGATCAGAAGATGCTTCATGTATGGGATAACTATATTTTGTAGGAAACTGAGGATTCTCTAAGGCAGATGTGGTGAACACATGCTAGATATGGAAGATCATTTGTGTAAAGACAAGGAAAAAGGAAATGGAACAACATGTAAAGGAGATAACTAGCAAGCCAGTTTAACTAAAATGGAGTGTATAGAAAGGAGAGTTAATAAAAGGAGATTAGTTCATATCCAGAATGTAGAGGACTTTAAATTTCAGGTTGAGAAATTTCCATTTTATTGTAGTGGCAATAAGGGAGTGGCTAAAGATTTTTTGAGTGTAGTGATAGCAGATCTGTGTTTTAGGACAATCCATTTGGCAATTATGTGGAGGATGGATTAGAGAGGTAAAAGACTGAAGATAGGGAAACCAGTCAGGAGGCTATCATAGTAGTCCAGGTAATAGAGGAAGAAAGCTTGAAACAAAGGTTCTGTAAATGTAGAAATGGGGGTGGATACAAGAGAGCTTATGAAGGTAGGATTGATGAAACTTGGTAACTAATAAGATATAATTGCTTAAGAGTAAGGAGAGTCAAGAAATAGTCCAAGGTTGCAAACCTAGATGGTGTCATCAGAAGAAATAGGGATGTTTAGGGAAGGTTCTTTAGGGGGCAGGGGTAGTTAAATTGATGTGCCTGTGGGATGTCTGGGGCAGGTAGGCAGCACAATGAATAAAGTACCAGATCTGCAATCAGGAAGACTTAAGTTCAAATCCAAGCTCAGACACTTACTGGCTGTGTGACCTTGGGCAACTCACTTAACCATGTTTACTTCAGTTTTATGTAAAATGAGCTAGAGAAGGAAACAGCAAGCCACTCCAGTACCTTTGCCAAGAAAATCCTATTTGGGGTTATGAAGAGTTGGACACAACTGAAATGACTGAACAGCACTGGGACATCCAGATAGACATGCTGAGCAAGCAATTTATAACGTGGGACTGATGATCCAGGCAGAGATTTGGAGTGAATATATATAGATTTGGGAATCATTAGTGTAGGTATGATCATTGATTCCATGAGAGCTGATAATATCACCAAGAGGGAGGGTATATAGAGAGAAGGCAAGAAGATTCAGATTGGAACCGTGGGTGATTCCTGTACTCAGTTGTGGGAGGAGGAGGAGAAGGAGGGGGAGGAAGAAAAGGAGGAGGAAGAGGAGGAGGAGGAGGAGGAGGAGGAGGAGGAGGAGGAGGGGGAGGAGGAAAAGGAGGAGGAAGAGGAGGAGGGGGAGGAGGAGGAGGATTTAACTAAGGAGATTAAGGAGTGGTTAGACATGTAAGAGGAGTAACAAATGAAAGACATCATGAAAACTGAGGAAAGAGAGTATTCAGGACGAGAGGTTTGTTTGCACTATCAAAAGCTGTAGATAACTCAAGTAAAATGAGATTTAAGAAAAGGACAATGGATTTAGAATAGGGGTTTAAATACAACCTTGAGATATTTTACAGTTAGTAGATTGACTAAAATGAAAAAAGGGAAAGGGACAAATGTTGGAAAGGATGTGGAAAAATTGATATACTAATTCTTTATTGGTGGAATTGTAACATGATCCAATCTTTTTGGAGACCCATCTGAAATTATGCCCAGTGAATTATTAAATTATACCCTTTGACTCACCACTACCACTACCACCACTTGGTCTATTTCCTAAGATTATTAGGGAAAAAGGAAAAGAACCTACATGTTTTAGAATGTTTATGACAGCTCTCTGTGGTGACAAAGAACAGGAAATTGCATAGATGCCCATCAACTGGGGAATGGCTGAAAAGGTCGTGGTATATGAGTGTGAGGTAATGCTACCATGCTATAAGACACGATGAGCTCAATGTCTAGAAAATAATGGAAAGACTTGTAATGAAGACTGAAATGAACAGAATCAAGAAAACATATACTGTAAGCACAGTATTAAGAATAACTTCAAGTGAATTAGTTGTCTATTATAAATGCCCAAATTAATTATAAAGAGCAAGTGAAGATACTATCTGCATCCAGAGAAAGAACTGATAAATAGAAGTATGTATGGAAGAATTTTACATGTTGGTTGGTTGTTGTCCTTTGTTCTTGAAGAGGACCAAAATGACATCACCGTGATAAAGTGAAGTTTCAATGTGTATGACTGTGGCTATCAGACCAATATGAGCTCGGAATTCTCTACCACAGATTGGGTACAGATAGTCTGTGTAAATATTTGGGGTGGTTACTGCAAAGTTGCGCATCCTACATTTCCTTTGTGCTGTTTCAATTCTGCTTTGCTCATAGAGCACAGCACCTTTTCTGATGTGGGCATGCCATACTGAGTGGTCCTGTGACAGTGTCTCCCACAATCAAATACAAAGTTCTTAAGAGAGACCTTGAGAGTGTCCTTGTATCTCTTCTTCTGACCACCATGTGATTGCTTGCCCCATACCCATTTGTGTCTAATGGTAGCCATCTCTAAGGTGGGGAGAGGGAAGAAAAAAAGAAATTTATGTGACAATTTTATTGTATATTTGAAAGGACTAGCAAATTGCACATAGTACATTTGCAGTTTCATGTGCAATCATGTTTTTTTATTGTACTATGCTATGGAAATATTTTTATTCCATAAATTAAAAATAAAATTTAAAAAAGAATAGAAGTTTATAACCTTTTCAAACCCCTTTGACATTCTGGTAAAGCCTAGAGACCCCATTTCAGAATAATACCTTTAAATGCATAAAATGTAGGATGACAAAGGAAAAAAAAATATTGAAATATAGTTATCAAAATGTATTTATAAAAAACATGGAGCCCATGTTAAGAACCTCCAATTTAGAAAATCAGTGACAACTTAGACAGTATTTTCAGTTAAGAAGTGGTGAGTTCTAAAGCCAAATTGGAAGGGATAGAGAAGTGAGGAGGTGCAGAAATGGAGAAAATAACTGTTGACCACCTTTCCAGGAATTTAGCTTTGAAAGGGAAAAAAATATAGGGTATTATCTTGAAGGAATGTCACTGTTCTTATTATGCTACTTAGTAAAGGTTTTTACTGAGATCTAAATGTGTCCACTGGCATGACTGTTAATGGAAAACACAGTAGTGGGGGCTTGTCATTTATAGTGTTTGGAATGGATAATCAAAGATACCTGTCAGAACTCAAGGTAGCAGTCACCTGCTCCTTAAATGGAAGTATGTATGGAATAATTTTAGAATAATAATAGAGTGTCATGTAGGGGAGTAGCCCAGAGAAGCTGCTACATATACAAACAAATATAATGCAAGGTAAATTCAGAAAGAGAATAGTGACAAGAAATATTATGTAAGACTTTATGAAGAAGGTGGTATTTGAATTTAATCTTGGAGAAAGTCAAGATATCTAAGAAGTAGAACTAAGGAGGAAGCTCATTCAAAGCATGGAGGATGCTTTGTGTAAATGCATGGCTGTGTGATATGAAGATTTTAATTTAGGGAACAGGTGATAAGTTGGTTTTGATGGAATGTAAAGTATATAAAAGGGAAATAAAGTATATAAAGGGAAAATGTATAAAATGTGAAATCAGACTGGAAAAGTAGAAAGAAATCATGGAGGACCTTTGATATCAAATGGAGCAATTTATTTTTTATCTTATATTCAATGGGGAGCCACTGGTGATTTTCTTTTTGGAAGGACAAGGACATTGTCAGACATGTCTTTTAGGAAAATAATCTTCAGCAGCAGTGTGAATGATAAATTTGAGAGGGGGAGAAAGTGAAGATGGGGAGACAAATTAGGAGACTTCTAATAGCTGAGGGCCTGAATTAAGTTTGGAATCTTGGGAAGGGATAAGAGGATCATTGGATCCTACCACCACAATGTGTAAGAGAGTGAAGAATCAAGGATGATTTCAAGGTTTCAAACCCAGATAATTGGAAAAGTGGTAGTGCCTTCCACAGATTCAGGGAAGTTTGGAGGATAAGTGCATTTAAGAGAAAAATGAGTTTCCACTTCAAACTTGCTGATTTTGAGAGATCAGAGGAATGTCATGTCCATCAGGCAGTTGATGTGATGCTACTATTATTTAGGAGAGCATTTAGGGTTGAGTCCCCTATATAAAGATGATAAATGAACCCATGGAAACTGATGAAGAATGTAGAAAGATGTAAAAAGAAGGTCAATGACAGAATTTTAGTGGACTCCCATGGTTATAGTGTAGGGAATGGATAATAATTCATCAAAGGAAATTGGGGATGATTAACATACCTTTAGGAAGAGAACCAGGAGAGGGTAGTTTCATGGAAAGCAAGATGAAAGAGAGTATCTTGGGGAGGTCATTAGCAGTTTTTTAAAAATGAGAAGGTTCAAGAGGAGGAGGACTGAGGTCATTGGATTTTCAGTTGAGTTTGATGATATTCTTGAAGAGACCAATTACAGTAAGATAGAAGCCAGAGTACTGAATCGCCAAGGCAATATTCACAGTACCATTGGTGACTATGAATATGCCATTGTTGTTCTGAATAGCAAAGTATAACAGACTCTACATACAGAAGGGAGAATCAGTTTAAATGAGAGTGATGTTCAAGTGTTGCCTATGTCCCCACCATTTCCCCTTTTTCTGTAAAGACTCTTCCTTGTGCACCACTTTTATGTGACATAATTTTTCTCCATTCTTCCTTTCCTTTCCTCCTTCTCCCAGTACATCCCTCTTTCTCATCCATTCATTTTTTAAAAATCATCCCAACAAAATATTTCACCAAGGTGAAACCCACGGCAGCAGTTACGAATATGCTGGCATATTTCCAGGTTTGAATCACAAGATATAACAGACTCTTCATTGAAAACAGTACCAAGACATTTATTCAGATACCAAAAAGCCAAATCCATCATAGCAACCAAGAAATCTATACACATTATCAGGCCTTCCCACAAACCAACGCCCTTAAGCAAAATCACTTCCTTCTCTCACTCTCAGCTAGCTGCTTGCTTCCTCTCTCTTTCCCAGCTCTGCCTACTCTGTCTCACTTCCTCTCAACTCTTCTCCACCCTTCCTGCTCCACCCCTTCCTGCTTCATGTGACTTAGACTCATGTGACTCGGGCTTCCATGTGACTCAGGCAGGTTACATAGGTCTGTTAATGTATGGGAAAGATCTTCTGATTCCACTAACAATACATTAACTATACATTTGGCCTGAGATCTTTTGTATCCATCACATAGGTCAATGGGACAATTGGTATCAACAGAACTTTACAATAATACAACAGAGATGACACAAAATAAGCACATAAAACAATATCTTGGGGTGCTACTTGAGCACAAGCATTCCATCATTCCTCCATTTAATGAATGGAGCCCAAAATCCCTTGGGGTAATGGGCAAAGGTCTCTTCTTCTCTAGTCACTTCCTGCTCAGGTTGGGCATAGAACTGTCCCTGCCCCAAGAGGTCCCTTTAAAAGGGTCAGTTCTTCAGCTGGCATATGGAGTTTAGTTGATACTAAGTTCAGGGGTGACACATCACAGTCATGGACAGGAAATGACATCCAACTTAAGCAGTCAGGTATCTGTAGATGGAAGGTACTAAGCATGCAGGAAACAAAGCTAACAAAGTCAAGGTGAATAGACAAGAAATGGAAAAGAAAGAGACAATAACCAGAAGCAGGGTAGATCCAGGGTCAGCTGTGCTTCTGGAGTCCATGAACCTACTATCATAACCCTATTCATTGTTGCTTACTGCTTTCTAACTTGCGGATTTGGGGTCATAACTCTGGCTAGAGGTGTACTACTATCTTTAATCTGAGCTGGAGCCTGGCCAATTTCCTATTCTCCCTACAGGTGTGATGAACTTGGACACAATGTTTCAGAAGGATCCATAGGGGCAGTTCTTACTTCTCTATTCAATCTAATATGAAGTCTCTTTTCTTGGTACATTTTGTATAGTTCATTAGATGGAATACCATCTATTCCTCCAAAATTTATCCCTGCTCTTAATAGAGCAATGAACAATTCTTTCCTTGTTATCTATTCTGACTTCAAATTGACTTGCTATTTACTCTTCTCTTTCGAGGAAACTTATCTTTTTCTCATTCCCCTAAGTCACTTAACTGTGAAATCTCATCTAGCACCTCTGAAAGAGGGTGCCTTATTTCCCCAATCAGTAGAGTCAGAATTAGGTGCTCATAAACAGGAAGAACTGTCTTCACTATTATATTTCTTTCTTTTTTTTCTGTCTTTTTTTCTTTATTTATTTTTAGTTTTCAACCTTCATTTCCACAAAATTTTGAGTTCCAAATTTTCTCCCCATCTCTCCCCTCCCCACCCCAAAATACCATACATTCTGATTACCCCTTCCCCCATTCTACTCTCCCTTCTTTCACACCCCTCTGTGAGGGATGATCTCTGAGGATCTCTAAAGAGTAAAGGCTCTTCAAAGAGTCAATTGTTTCTTGTCCTGTTGAAACATTTGCAGTAGGCTGACCTTGTAGAGAAATATTTTCAACATATTCTATACTTTCCCAGACTTCCCCTGCTTGTTTTTAGGCATATAGCAGGGGAGGAATAACACTTCCCCACTTCTTTCTTTTTTTTTCTGAAACTATTTACTCTTGCAAAAACCCGTGAAAACTGTCTTTGTTCTCTGTTGCTGTAGATTGTCGCAAATAGATTGCACCCTCAGGGTTTGCACCAATGAGCCCTAAGGAGGGGGAACTAGGAAGTAGAAGAGTGCAATTAGGACCTATATAGTCTGCTGAGCTCCCCTCTCTTCCGTGGGGGCCATCTTTTGGGTGCTCTGAGGGAGCCCTTTCTTGAGAAAGTCAACAAACACACTATTCTTTCTGCTAATATTTATTGGTAAGGGTCTCTGATTTATTGGTAAGGGTCTCTGTACCCCACACACCTCCCTTCCCTTATCCCCATCTTCTCTCTTATCTTGTATAGATTTCTATACCACATTACCTGTATTTCTTATTTCCCAGGTGCATGCAAAAACAGTTCTCAACATTTATTCCTTAAACTTTGAGTTCCAACTTCTCTCTCTTTCTACCTCCCCATCCATCCCAACTGAGAAGGCAAGCAATTCAATGTAGGCTACATATATGCATAGTTTTGCTAAAGACTTCCATAATAGTCATGTTGTGAAAGACTAATTATATTTCCCTCCATTCTATCCTGCCCTCTATTTATTCTATTCTCTCTTTAGACCTTGTCCTTCCCCTAAAGTGATTACTTCTTATTGCTCCCTGCTCCCATTTCCTCTCCCTTCTATCATCCCCCACCCCACTTATCCCCTTCTCCCCTGTTTTCCTATAGGGTAAGATAGATTTTTTTCATACCAAATTGAGTGTGCATGTTATTCCCTTCTTAAGCCAAATGGGATGAGAGTAAGCTGCATTTTTCTTCTCTCACCTCCCCCTTTTTCCCTTTCACTGAAAAAGCTTTTTCTTGCCTCTTTTATGCAAGAGATAATTTACCCCATTCTATTTCTCCCTTTCTCCTTCCAATAGATTCCTCTCTCACACCTTAATTGTATTTTTTTAGATATCATCCCTTCCTATTCAACTCACCCTGTGCCCTGTCTATATACATGCATATATACAATATATGTATATGTATATGTATAATCCCTCCAACTACCCAAATACTGAGAAAAGTTTCAAGAGTTACAAACACGATTTTTCCATGTAGGAATGTAAACAGTTCAACTAAAGTTGAACTTATAAGTCCCTTATGATTTCTCTTTCCTGTTTGCCTTTTCATGCTCCTCTTGATTCTTGTGTTTGAATGTCAAATTTTCTATTCAACTCTGGTCTTTTCATCAAGAATGCTTGAAAATCCTCTATTTCATTGAATGACCATTTTTCCCCCTGAAGTTTTATGCTCAGTTTTGCTGGGTAGGTGATTCTTGGTTTTAATCCTAGTTCCTTTGATTATCTGGAATATCATATTTCAAGCCCCTTGATCCCTTAATGTAGAAGTTGCTAGATCTTGTGTTATCCTGATTGTATTTCCACAATACTCAAATTGTTTCTTTCTGGCTGCTTGCAATATTTTCTCCTTGACCCAGGAATTCTGGAATTTGTCTACAATATTCCTAAGAGTTTTTCTTTTTGGATCTCTTTCAGGAGGTGATTGGTGGATTCTTTCAATATTTATTTTACCCTCTGGATCTAGAATATCAGGACAGTTTTCCTTGATAATTTCATGAAAGATGATGTCTAGTCTCTTTTTTTTTATCATGGCTTTCAGGTAGTCCCATAATGTTAAAATTATCTCTCCTGGATCTATTTTCCAGGTCAGTTGTTTTTCCAATCAGATATTTCACATTTTCTTCTATTTTTCATTCTTTTGGCTTTGTTTTGTAATTTCTTGATTTCTCATAAAGTCATTAGCTTCCACCTGCTCCATTCTAATTTTTAAAGAGCTATTTTTTTCAGTGAACTTTTGGACCTCCTTTTCCATGTGGCTCATTCTGCTTTCTAAAGCATTCTTCTTCTCATTGGCTTTTTGAACCTCTTTTGCCATTTGATTTAGTCTATTTTTAGTCAGCATTTTTTTGGGTCTCCTTTAGCAAGCTGTTGAATTGCTTTTCATGGTTTTCTTGCATCACTCTCATTTCTCTTTCCAATTTTTCCTCCACCTCTCTTACTTGATTTTCAAAATTCTTTTTGAGCTCTTCCATGAACTAGAGACCATTGCATATTTATTTTGAGGGTTTTGGATGCAGAAGCCTTGATTTTTATGTCTTCCTTGATAGTATGCATTGTTCTTCCTCATCAGAAAGAATGGAAGAAAATACCTGTTCACCAAGAAAGCAAACTTCTATAGTCTTATTTTTTTTTGGGGGGGGCACCTTTTCCCAGTCAGTTACTTGACTTTTGAGTCTTTTATCAAGGGAAAGGTATACTCTGGGGACCTGTAAGTTCTTAGCTCCCCCCATATTTTGGTGGTGGTACAACCAAAGCAGAGGAGTTTACTTCTCTCCTGGCCTGTGCTCTAGTTTGGGAGCTACCAAAGCTTTTCTCCCCAAGATCTGTGAGTAGAATTCCCTTTCCAGAGCTTCCACCAGCTCCACCACATCAGTATTCTTCCTCACGCCAAGACTGCCCCTCAGGGTTGAGACCAGATCAGTGGCTCAACTCCCCCAGGGTCTTTAGGCCAAGGTCTCCATAAATGGAAACTGCTGCTGCTGCTGCTACCTGGGGTCAGGGCGAGGGGAGGACCCTGCTTCCTTCTCACCCAGGTGAAAAAGCTTTCCCCACTGATCTTTGAAGCTGCCCTTGGCACTTGTGGGTTTAGTGATCTGGGAACTGCAGCTGCTGCTGGGTATTCCACCCCCAAGGCCTGCTCTGGTCCATTTCCTGCCAGTCCTGTGCAGCCAAGGCTGTGCTGGGCTCCATGGGCTGCACTCCTGCACTCCACTCCATGCCCTGTGTGATAGACCTTCCTGTCAGCCTTCCAGGCTGCCTTGGGCTGAAAATCTCTTTCACTCTGTCGTTTTGTGGCTTCTGCTTCTGTAGAATTTGTTTAGAGTCGTTTCTTACAGGTACTGTAATAAGCATCGGCATCTCTAATCATAATTGCAGTTTTTATTACCTCTTCTTTTAATTTTCTCATACAGTCTCTAAATGAATACCAAGGTCTATCTCCAGTAAGTCACAAAGAGTCAATAGGATGCTTGCTGCATTCTTCTGCAACTATCTATCACTGCTCCTCCAGTCCCTTCATCACTTATTCTCACCATCCAAGATACTAATGATTCCCCCATCTTTTGAGTGAACTGACTGAAAATATCTGTGACCTTCTGCTGAGTAAAATCCTTAATTATTTCCCTAAACACTGTGTGACCCCTCTCCCTCCAGTTCTCATACTGCCTTCTTAGAATTGGGTGAATGTCTGCATTTGTAGAACCCTCTTCATCTAACTTTGTTCCATTTTCCTGCCATGCATCTTCCTTCCAGGATATCAGTGCCCCAAGTAGGCCCAGCCTGTGCAAGGGCTGCATGCACATTCCTTTTGTTAGTTTTTCATCTCCTTCTGTGAGCCAAACCAACAACAACTTTTTTTCCACTACCTGAAACCCTCTAACTTGTTCCTCCAAAGAAAAGTTTGAGCGTTGCAGCACAGAAAGTTTCCCATGCAAACCAGCCAATTCTATTCCATGTGAACCCTTTCCTCCAGCAATTTGCCTCTGCTTCTATACATAATACAATAACCCATCCCCTCCTACATGCTTCTTCCATTTTTCCCCCTGATTCTATTGGTTTTCCTTGCAAACATCTTTCCAAATCTCTGGATTTTCCCTTCTGTAGGATCAGTTCCCAGTTGTCACAGAGTTATGTGCATTTAGCCCATTTTTTTTCCCTAGGGAGGAATAAAGTAAATCCTCCCAAGGTGGGATACTCATTTTTATCCCTAGAGGCTCCTTGCCCCCAAGTAGAGATTTTATATCTTACAATCCTGTTTGTGATGCCAAATATATCGCTAGGGTGATACTCACAATGGCAACTATGAATATGCCGGCATATTTCCAGGTTTGAGTCACAAGATATGAGAGACAGACTCTCTTCATTGAAGACATTCATTCAAACACCAATAAGTCAAATACATCATAGTAACAAAGAAATCCATCATAATACCTAAGAAGTCTGTACATATTGTTAGACTTTCCCACAAGCCAATTCCCTTAAACAAAATCATTACCTCTCACTCTCAGCTAGGTGCTTGCTTCCTCTTTCCTTCACAGCTCTGCCTGCTGTATCTCACTTCCTCTCACCTCTGTTCCACCCTTTCTGTTCCACCCTTTCCTACTGTACCCCTTCCTGCTCCACGTGACTTAGACTCATGTGACTCAGGCTTACATGTGACTCCAACAAGTCACATAGTCCTATCAATGACTGGGACAGATCTTCCCATTCCATTAACAATACATTAACTATAGACATAATTGACTCATTACTGTGCTCTCTGTGTAGAGTTCTTCTCACTGCTCTAATAATGATAAAGTTCTTAGGAGTTATATATATATATCATCTTTCCATGTAAGAATATAAGCAGTTTAACATTTTTGAATCCCTACTGATTTCTCTTTCATGTTTACCTTCTTACGTTTCTCTTGAGTCTTGTGTTTAAGTATCAACTTTTTTATTAAGCTCTGGTATTTTCATCTTAAATGCTTGAAAGTCTCCTATTTCTTTAAATGCCCATTTCTCTCCCTGAAGGATTATACTCAATTTTTCTGGATGAGCTATTCTTGGTTGTAATCCTAGCTCCTTTACTTTCCAGAATATCATATTTCGAGTCTTTTATTCTCTTAACAAAGTAGCTACTAAATCTTGTGTGATCCTGACTGTGGCTTCACAGTACTTGAATATTTTCTTTCTTTGTTCTGGTTGCTCTTGAATTTTGCTATAATTTTCCTGAGAGTTTTCACTTTGGGATCTCTTTTTGGAAATGTTCAGTGAATTCTTTAAATTTCTATTAGGACAGTTTTCCTTAATATCTTCTTGAAATACAATGTTTAGGTTCTTTCTTTGGTCCTGTCTTTATGATAGTCCAATAGTTCTTAAATTATTTCTCGTTGATCTATTTTTCAAGTTAGTTGTTTTTCTAAAGTAATATTTTACATTTAATTCTATATTTTCCATTCTTTTTACTTTATTGTTTTTTTGATTTCTCACAGACTCATTAGCTTTCACTTGCCCAATTTATAGTTCTCAATTTTCATTCTATTTTCTTCAGTGAACTTTTGTACCTCTTTTTCCATTTGGCCAATTCCCCTTTTGAAGGAGTTATTTTCATCAATGTTGTTCCGTGCCTGTTTTTACCAAGCTGTCTTTTCATAATTTTCTTGCATTACTCTCATTTCTTTCTCCAAATTTTCTTCTACCACTCCTATTTGATGTCCAAAAAATTTTTTTTAGCTCTTCCAGGAATTTTTGTTGGACTTTTGTCAAAATCACATTTTTTCTTTGCTTGTAGGTGTTTTGGCATCATGCTTTCTTCTGAATTTGTGTCTTATCACCCTGTCACCATAGTAGCTTTTAACAGCTGGGTGCTTTCATTTTTATTGTTTGCTCATTTTCTCAGCCTATTTCTTACTTCAAATTTTCTGTTAAGGTTGGGCTCTGTTCTCCAAGAGGAAAATGTGTGACTCTGTCCCCAGCTTCAGGCTTTTTTACCTGCTGTTTTTAGATCTAGTTCTAGGAGTTATTAAGTTTTCGGTTCTTCCAAGGTTGTGTGATCCAGAGAGAGGTGTGGTCATGACTGCCTTGTGAACACAAGTGTTACTACTCCTAAGGACCCCTGATTCCGTGAAACTGAAAGTGATACTACACTTCAGGGCCCCTGTTCTCTTGTGTTAGAAACACACTCAACACTAATAAGGCATCAAGGAAAGTTGATTATAGCAGAGTTCAGAGGAATCGAACACTTCTTTGGCCAAAACAGGCCCCCCACTCTCTTTTCAGAAGGAGAGAGCACTGAGTACAGAGGCAAAATGAGCTATATACTTTTGGTTCAAAACAGATCCTCCCACCAGGAGATGGATTGTTCCATCCTCCATTAAGTCACCATCTTCTCTACATGTCCATTACATAATCCCCCTTAGTATTATCCCTCTCCCAAACATACTTTAACATAGGACCCATGATTAGAAAATAGAGGGATATTTTTACACGGGGTGTGTCTGCTTGTATACATGAGGTTCATTAAGCAAGCACAGTGAAGAGGAGTTTTCTCCAGGTTATTCTAGGTCACTTTTCTTGGCTAGTTCTAGTTAGCTGTAGATTTGGTTCTTTTATCAAAAAGTTTGTAATTTCCTGAAGGACACTGTCTGTCTTGTGATTGATTGAGTCCCCCTGCAGTCTACTGGTCTTCTCGTTATCTAACTTATTCTCAATGACTTCATCAATTAACAATAATTTACTATGGAAACTTAACTTTTGCTGTCTCTCACACTTGGAATGGCAAGCACTGCTCCCCCCTGGAAATTTGACCCAGAAGACTATACAGGTAATAGCATTGTCTCACAGTATGCTGTCCTGTGCCCAGTGCAGCACAGGGGTCCCTTTTAGTGCATTTGCCTGATCGACCTACTGCCTCTGATTTGATAGCTCCCAAAGGAGCTTCTGCTGTTGCCACCTCCAAGGCCCACTGCTGGCATTGCCACTATGTGGGCTCTGGCCCAGCCTCAATCTTAGTGTCATAGAACTTTCCCTCTAACCTTTTGGGAAAGTTTGGCTTCTTCCTCTACTCTGTGATCTTGGCTCCACTCCCAGAAGCCCCATTCCCCACTTTTTTTGAAAACCTGGAATTTGCTTTAATAGAATGCAGTAGAAAAGGTGTGTATGTGTGTGTGTGTGTGTGTGTGTGTGTGTGTGTGTGTGTGTGTGTGTGTGTGTGTGATGGGGTAGGTCCTGGGGGAAAGATAATGAGTTCTATTTTGGACATGTTGAATCTAAGATGCCTATTGGAATACAGCTCAAAATGTCTGAAAGGCAGCTGGAGATGCAAGATTGGAGGTCAGCAGAGAGACTGGAATAGGGAAGGTGGTTTTGGGAATCATCAACGTAAGGAGAGTACTTAATTCCATGGGAGTTGAGATCATGAAGTGAAGTATTATAGAGGAGTTTCTTTTTATTTGCTTCAATCTGTTAAAAATATGTCCTCTGCTTATGAAATCAGACCTAGGGACCAGTCACTGACCTTTGACTAGTTCCCTCACTTGTGTGTGGGTGGATTGGCTCCCTATTTTTCTAAAAAAAAGCCATGATCACTGTGGAAGGATGAGATATAGATCATAGAGAACCAAGAAATCCTGCACACTGATTAGGAGGAGTAAAAGAGTTTGACAAAACTAGGTGACCTCTTCAAGGAAGCATCACAGGTCTCAGTTCTCCTCCTCCTATTGCCTGAAAAAAATCATGACATGGTCTCCAGCACTGCCTCTGATGATTCAGATATGGTTGTGTCCAACCTCTTTCACAGATGAGGCCAAATGTTATACTTTGCCCTCAATCTTTTTTCCCTCTTTGGCACTCTTTCCCCATGCTGGTTTCATTTTGGGCTTTAAACCTCCCTTCATGCAAGTTAAATTAGTTGTAGAATTGGCCCATTACTTTATACTCTACTGGCCTGTCAGTTTCTTTGTGAAAATCTGCCAGTCTCCAAGGAAATTAGGGCAGAAGCTCATTCCTGTGTGGCCCTTTTCTGCTTCTGCAGTGATGATAATAGAATGGTAGAGGGAGTTAAGTGTCACATAGTTTTAAAGCTATCTATTAACTTAGCTGTTGGTACTTAATGTGAAATATATGTCTTAGGACCAATGAGTAAATATACCGCTGGAAGATCAGAATCATATCAATCTTGTTGTAACTGCTATATGTGAGACAAAAGAAAATTACAGCTGAATAGGAAAATGTCTTATAGGTCTTCCTTGTTCTCAGGAAGGAAAATAATTTGTTTTATTATTTATCCAAAAAGAAAGAGAACATTGTATCATGGGGTATTTGGCCACCATAAAGAACATATGGTAAAAGACCACTGAGAAGGTAGTTGCAATTTATGTAGCATCATTGGTTGGAGAATCAGAGAAAGTCAATGGATAAGTTGATAAGACCCTATAAATTAAATCAACATAAAGTCTAATAACAAGGAGACTTCAATAAAAAAGTGGGCATAGGGAAAAAGATGGAAAAAATCCTGAAAACTATGGTTCAGAAATAAGAAATGAGATAGTTTATGGAAGTATTTGTGGGTAGCTAGGTGGTGTAGTGGATAGAGTGCTGAGCCTAGAGTCAGGAAGACTCATCTTAGTGAGTTAAAATCTGACATCAGACACGTAATAGTTGTGCTATAGTTATGAGACCCTGGGCAAGTCACTTAACCCTGTTTTTCCAAGTTTCCTCATCCATAAAATGAGCAGGAGAAGGAAATGGCAAGCCATACCAGTATCTGCCAAGGAAACCCCAAATAGAGTCACAAAGAGGGAGATATAACTGAATAACGACAAACAAACAAAAAAATGGATGTATTGATTGTATAGGAGCTTCTCACCTCTATATCAAGAATATATTGAAAAGAGTGATTGGGGGTCAATATAATAAAAATGACAATTTTACCTAAACTAATGTACAAGTTCAAAGTCGTCCCAATTAAATTACTGAAAACCTATTTTATTGAGTTAGAAAAAAACAATAGTAAAATTCATTTGGAAGAAGAAAAGGTCAAGAATATCAAGGGAACTAATGAAAAAAAAAAGTAAAGGAAGGAGGTTTAGCAGTAACCAGATCTTAAACTATAAGACATAATTAAGAAAAAAAAATCTCTCTGGTGCTAGCCAAGAAATAGACAAGTATATCACTGGAATGGAATAGTCATACAATTTTCAACAGCAAATGACTATAGTAACTTTGTGTTTGACAAGAGTAAAAATTTAAGGTTTGGAGATAAGAATTCATTATTTGGTAAAATTTTTGGGAAAGCTGGAAAGCAATCTGGAAGAAACTGGGCATAGACCAATATATTAGACCATTTACCAAGGTAAGGTCAAATATATGACCTACATATAAAGTGAGATATTACAAGAGAATTTGAAAAACATGGAACACAGTGCCTGTCAGACTTATGGATAGGCAAACAATTTATAAATAAATAAGATATAGCAGTGTGAGCTGTAAAATGGATAATTTGAATGACATTAAATTAGCACAAACAAAAAAATGTAGTCAAAATCAGCGAGAAAACAGAAAATTTGGGGAAAACTTTGTAGATAGTTTCTCAGATAAAAGTGTCACATCTCAAATATATAAAGATTTTCTGGTCTTCTCGTTATCTAACTTATTCTCAATGACTTCATCAATTAACAATAATTTACTATGGAAACTTAACTTTTGCTGTCTCTCACACTTGGAATGGCAAGCACTGCTCCCCCCTGGAAATTTGACCCAGAAGACTATACAGGTAATAGCATTGTCTCACAGTATGCTGTCCTGTGCCCAGTGCAGCACAGGGGTCCCTTTTAGTGCATTTGCCTGATCGACCTACTGCCTCTGATTTGATAGCTCCCAAAGGAGCTTCTGCTGTTGCCACCTCCAAGGCCCACTGCTGGCATTGCCACTATGTGGGCTCTGGCCCAGCCTCAATCTTAGTGTCATAGAACTTTCCCTCTAACCTTTTACCTTACCTTGGGCTGAAAAAATGTCTCATCTTGACCTTTTGTTGGCTCTGTTGCTCCAGAGTTCAGTTTGAGGCATGATTTGAAATTTGTCTGGAGGGAAATGTTGGGAAAGTTTGGCTTCTTCCTCTACTCTGTGATCTTGGCTCCACTCCCAGAAGCCCCATTCCCCACTTTTTTTGAAAACCTGGAATTTGCTTTAATAGAATGCAATAGAAAAGGTGTGTGTGTGTGTGTGTGTGTGTGTGTGTGTGTGTGTGTGTGTGTGTGTGTGTGTGATGGGGTAGGTCCTGGGGGAAAGATAATGAGTTCTATTTTGGACATGTTGAATCTAAGATGCCTATTGGAATACAGCTCAAAATGTCTGAAAGGCAGCTGGAGATGCAAGATTGGAGGTCAGCAGAGAGACTGGAATAGGGAAGGTGGTTTTGGGAATCATCAACGTAAGGAGAGTACTTAATTCCATGGGAGTTGAGATCATGAAGTGAAGTATTATAGAGGAGTTTCTTTTTATTTGCTTCAATCTGTTAAAAATATGTCCTCTGCTTATGAAATCAGACCTAGGGACCAGTCACTGACCTTTGACTAGTTCCCTCACTTGTGTGTGGGTGGATTGGCTCCCTATTTTTCTAAAAAAAAGCCATGATCACTGTGGAAGGATGAGATATAGATCATAGAGAACCAAGAAATCCTGCACACTGATTAGGAGGAGTAAAAGAGTTTGACAAAACTAGGTGACCTCTTCAAGGAAGCATCACAGGTCTCAGTTCTCCTCCTCCTATTGCCTGAAAAAAATCATGACATGGTCTCCAGCACTGCCTCTGATGATTCAGATATGGTTGTGTCCAACCTCTTTCACAGATGAGGCCAAATGTTATACTTTGCCCTCAATCTTTTTTCCCTCTTTGGCACTCTTTCCCCATGCTGGTTTCATTTTGGGCTTTAAACCTCCCTTCATGCAAGTTAAATTAGTTGTAGAATTGGCCCATTACTTTATACTCTACTGGCCTGTCAGTTTCTTTGTGAAAATCTGCCAGTCTCCAAGGAAATTAGGGCAGAAGCTCATTCCTGTGTGGCCCTTTTCTGCTTCTGCAGTGATGATAATAGAATGGTAGAGGGAGTTAAGTGTCACATAGTTTTAAAGCTATCTATTAACTTAGCTGTTGGTACTTAATGTGAAATATATGTCTTAGGACCAATGAGTAAATATACCGCTGGAAGATCAGAATCATATCAATCTTGTTGTAACTGCTATATGTGAGACAAAAGAAAATTACAGCTGAATAGGAAAATGTCTTATAGGTCTTCCTTGTTCTCAGGAAGGAAGAAATAATTTGTTTTATTATTTATCCAAAAAGAAAGAGAACATTGTATCATGGGGTATTTGGCCACCATAAAGAACATATGGTAAAAGACCCCTGAGAAGGTAGTTGCAATTTATGTAGCATCATTGGTTGGAGAATCAGAGAAAGTCAATGGATAAGTTGATAAGACCCTACAAATTAAGACCAACGTAAAGTCTAATAACAAGGAGACTTCAATAAAAAAGTGGGCATAGGGAAAAAGATGGAAAAAATCCTGAAAGCTATGGTTCAGAAATAAGAAATGAGACAGTTTATGGAAGTATTTGTGGGTAGCTAGGTGGTGTAGTGGATAGAGTGCTGAGCCTAGAGTCAGGAAGACTCATCTTAGTGAGTTAAAATCTGACATCAGACACGTAATAGTTGTGCTATAGTTATGAGACCCTGGGCAAGTCACTTAACCCTGTTTTTCCAAGTTTCCTCATCCATAAAATGAGCAGGAGAAGGAAATGGCAAACCATACCAGTATCTGCCAAGGAAACCCCAAATAGAGTCACAAAGAGGGAGATATAACTGAATAACAACAAACAAAAAAATGGATGTATTGATTGTATAGGAGCTTCTCACCTCTATATCAAGAATATATTGAAAAGAGTGATTGGGGGTCAATATAATAAAAATGACAATTTTGCTTAAACTAATGTACAAGTTCAAAGTCGTCCCAATTAAATTACTGAAAACCTATTTTATTGAGTTAGAAAAAAACAATAGTAAAATTCATTTGGAAGAAGAAAAGGTCAAGAATATCAAGGGAACTAATGAAAAAAAAAGTAAAGGAAGGAGGTTTAGCAGTAACCAGATCTTAAACTATAAGACATAATTAAGAAAAAAAAAAATCTCTCTGGTGCTAGCCAAGAAATAGACAAGTATATCACTGGAATGGAATAGTCATACAATTTTCAACAGCAAAATGACTATAGTAACTTTGTGTTTGACAAGAGTAAAAATTTAAGGTTTGAAGATAAGAATTCATTATTTGGTAAAATTTTTGGGAAAGCTGGAAAGCAATCTGGAAGAAACTGGGCATAGACCAATATATTAGACCATTTACCAAGGTAAGGTCAAATATATGACCTACATATAAAGTGAGATATTACAAGAGAATTTGAAAAAACATGGAACACAGTGCCTGTCAGACTTATGGATAGGCAAACAATTTATAAATAAATAAGATATAGCAGTGTGAGCTGTAAAATGGATAATTTGAATGACATTAAATTAGCACAAACAAAAAAATGTAGTCAAAATCAGCGAGAAAACAGAAAATTTGGGGAAAACTTTATAGATAGTTTCTCAGATAAAAGTGTCACATCTCAAATATATAAAGATTTTGTGTTATCTGCAAGAATATGAATCATTTAGTAAATGATAAATGATTAAATGACATGAATAGGCAGTTTTCTGATGAAGAAATCAAAGCAATTTATTGTCATATGAAAGAATGCTCTAAATCATTATTATTAGAGAAATGAAAATTAAAACAACCTTAAGATACTATTTTATACCTATCTGATTAGCTAAAATGATGGAAGGGGAAAGCAGCAAATGTTGGAGGGAATGAGACACTAATTCACTGTAGGTGGAACTGTGAACTGATTCAACATTTTTAGAAGGCAATCTTGAATTATATCCCCAAAATTATTAAAATACCTATACCCTTTGATTCAGCAATAGCTCTACTATGTCTATTTCCCGCGAGGAATAGGGGAAAAGGAAAAGAACCTTTATGTTCTAAAATATCTGTAGCAGCTCTCTTTATGATGGCAAAGAACTGGAAATTATACAGAGGACTGTTAATTTGGAAATGGATGAATAAGTTATGTTACATTGTCATGATGATGGGCTCAGTAATCCTAGAAAAACATGGATAGGCTTGCATGAAATAAAGAAAGGCAAAGTGAGTAGAACCAAGAGAACATTTTATACAGTAACAACAATATTGCTTTAAGAACGACTTTGAGCAACTAAGTTATTTTAACTATTTTAAATACCCAAATTAACTACAAAGGATCTATGAAGGAAGATGTTAACTGCATCCACAGAAAGAACTGATAAATAGAAGTATGAATAGAATGATTTTACATACACATACACACATATTTGTGCCTAATGATAGCATCTTGAGGGAAGAAAAAAAGAAAGTTAATTGATAACTTTAATATATTTAAAAGGAACAGCAAGTTGAACATAATAGATTTGGAATTTCATGTGCAATCATCTCATTTTCTATTGCACCATGTTATGGAAATGCTTATTTTGTAAGTTCAGAATAAAATAAATTTTAAAAAAGAATTGCATCTGGATTGTGCAAAAACCATCATATCACAAAAAATAGTAAAAAAAAAAACTACCAAAAAAATGTTTATAGAGGACAGTCATTTCTCAATCAATTAACTCTGTTCATTTTTATTTATTTATTTGATAATAGTTTCACTTATTTATTTTTATATTTTGACATTCATTTCCACAAAATTTTGAGTTCCAGTTTTTCTCCCCATCTCTCCCCTCTCCCACCCCATAACACCTTGCATTCTGATTACCTCTTCCCTCAATGTACCCTTCCTTCTATCATACCCCACCCTTCCCTTATCCTTCCTTATCTTCTCTTTTCTTGTAGGGCAAGATAATTTTCTATGCCCCATTACCTGTATTTCTTATTTCCCAGTTATATTCATTTCTAATACTTTGAATTCCAACTTCTCTCATTCCCTCCCTCTCCACTCATCCCCACTGAGAAGGCAAGGAATTCAATACAGGCTATATATGTGTCATTTTGCAAAAGACTTCCATAATAGTCATGTTGTGTAAGGCTAACTATATTGCCCTCCAGCCTACCCTGTCCCTCTCTTTTTTTTCTATTCTCTCATTTGACCTTGTCCCTTCCCAAAAGTGTTTACTTCTAGTTACTCCCTTCTCCCATTTGCCCTCCCTTCTATCATTCCCCTCTCCCCACTTATCCCCTTCTCTCCTGCTTTCCTGTAGTGTAAAATAGATTTTCATACTAAATTTAGTGAGCATGTTATTCCCTCCTTAAGCCATATGTGAAGAGCAAGCTTCATTTTTCCCCTTACCTCCTCCTTTTTCTCCTCCACTGAAAAAGATTTTTCTTATCTCTTTTATGAGTGATAGTCTGCCTCAATATATTTCTCCCTTTCTCCTCCCAATATTTTCCTCTCTCACCCCTTCTATGTATGTGTGTGTGTGTGTGTGTGTGTGTGTGTGTGTGTGTAAAATCCCTCCTACCCAAATACTGAGAAAAGTCTCGAGTTACAAATGTTATCTTTCCATGTCAGTTCAACTTTAGAAAGTCCTTTATGATTTCTCTTTCCTGTTTACCTTTTCATGCTTCTCTTGATTCTTGTGTTTGAAAGTCAAATTTTCTCTTCAGTTCTGATCTTTTCATCAAGAATGCTTGAAAGTACTCTATATCATTGAATTACCATTTTTTTACCTTGAAGTATTATACTCAGTTTTTCTGGGTAGGTGATTCTTAGTTTTAATCCCAGTTCCTTTGACTTCTGGAATATCCTATTCCAAGCCCTTTAGTCCCTTAATGTAGAAGCTGCCAGATTCTGTGTTACCTTGATTGTATTTCCACAGTACTGAATTGTTTCTGTCTGCTTGCAATGTTTTCTCTTTGACCTGGGAACTCTGAAATTTGCCCACAATATTCCTAGGAGTTTCTCTTTTTGGGTCTCTTTCAGGAGGTGATTGGTGGATTCTTTCAATATTTATTTTGCCCTCTTGTTCTAGAATATCAAGACAGTTTTTCTGGATAATTTCATGAAAGATAATGTCTAGGCTCTTTTTCTGATCATGGCTTTCAGGTAATCCCATAATTTTTGAATTGTCTCTCTTGGATCTATTTTCCAGGTCAGTTGTTTTTCCCATGAGATGTTTCACATTATCTTCTAGTTTTTCAATCGTTTGATTTTGTTTTGTAACTTCTTGGTTTATCATATAGTCATTAGCTTCCCTGAACTCCACTCTCTTTTTTAAAGAACTGTTTTGTTCAGTGAGCTTTTGAACCTCCTTTGCCATTTGGCTAAATCTGCTTTATAAAGTCTTCTTCTCCTCATTGGCTTTTTGGACCTCTTTTTCCAATTGAGTTAGCCTATTTTTAAAGGTGTTATTTTCCTCAGCATTTTTTTGGTTGTCCTTTAGAGCAAGCTGCTGACTTGCTTTTCAAGCTCTTCTATGGCCTGAGCCCATTTCATATTCATTTTAGAGGTACTGGAGGCAGAAATCTTGACTTTCTCTGACAGTATGCATTGTTCTTCCTCATCTGAAAGGATGGAAGGAGATACCTGTTCACCAAGAAAGTAGCCTTCTATGTTCTTACTTTTTTTCCCCCCTTTTGGGCAATTTCCCAGCCAGTTACTTGACTTCTGAATCCTTTGTCAAAAGGAGGATCCTAGTGCTCCTCCTTCCCCCAGGACTGTGCTCAGAGCTGAGATTCAGATCAGTTGCTCAACTCCCTGAGGGATTTTAAGCTGAGTCACTGGGACAATGGGCCCAGTTTGCTTCCAAGACCACCATAGCTGCCTGGGGACAGTGCTAGGAGTGACTCTCCTCTACCCAGCTTGGAAAGTCCTCCCACACTGACCCTTGAAGCTTTCCTTGTTTTATGTGGGTTGGGTGATCAGGTACCCTCTCTGCTGGGGATTCTGCCCCAGAGGCCTGTTTGATCCTGTTCCTCCCCATGCCATGGGGCCAGGGCTGCTCTGCTCAGCATCCCATGGGATAGACTTTTCCTGTTGGTCTTCCACATTAGCTTTGGCTGGAAATTTCTTTCACTCTGTTGTACTGTGGCTTCTGCTGCCTAAAATTTGTTGAGAGTAATTTTTTACAGGTATTTTGCGGGCTGTGGGGGAAGCACTAGAATATATGCATCTTTCTACTCCACCATTTTGGCTCCATCCCCAATTAACTCTGTTTAGTCAGTCTATCAACTTGTTAGAGAAAAGATAAAAATCAATACCAAATTAAAAAAGGAAGAATAAAATTGAGAAAATATGGCATGTGATTGTGCCATCTGCAGTCTAACTGATTTGAATAAGTTATTGATATTTGAAATTCAAAAATGGACAAAATAATAGATGTTGATATGGACTATCATTATTTCCTAAAAAGCATAGGTTGTATGTTATTTATTACAAAGTGGCTAAAGAATCTGGGAACTACCTCAGCCAGAAAACACTTAATCTACTTGCCAAGCAGAAATGTATGACAGTCGATTACAATGCTCATTTAGAATATTAACTGCTTTGTAAAATACTATGGTGAAAGAAGTGGAAAATTATGAGAAATATTTAATAAAACAATGAGAAGAAATGGATGGGAAAAAAACAATCTTACAGAAAAATGTTAGTGAGAAACTCAAATAAATAAAATGTCTGAGCAAGAAAAACAAGTAGAAAAAATAGAAAGGATCTAGCACAATTTCTATATTAAGTTCTTTTTCATCAATGTTGCTGGAGCCACCACATTTATTCACTATCACCACAGTTTTAACATATACTACATGAAGAAGTTGAAATGATACTAAAGAAAAAAATGACAGGCTGAACTAGACCAGAGCTTACATGAAGGAGACCCACAAAACAAGCAACATTATTTTGAGGTCTTGAAGAGGTCCCTTCGAAGATATCTCAAAGAAAGGCAAATATCAAATGTTTGAGAAAAAATGGTAGATCTTACTATTGCCCTCCCAAAAACGTCAATTAAGAAAATATCAACAACTAATATTGACCTCTATAAATACTTTTCCAACCCAATATAATCTACACAACTTGAAGATATTTTAAATCAAAGTCTGAGAGAGATTTTTCACAGAAACTTTTATAGAAGGGCATGTTTTTATAATTACACAATTCATTACATGCTATAAAGCATATCGCCTTCCATTTTGCTTTTTGTTTATCGAGTATAAAAAGCCAAACATTTGCAGACTTTCTAATTGTATATCATTATCTTCTCCTGACTATCTCCGCCCCATCTCTCGATTTTGGTGATATTATTCCCTTAGTTCTTCTCATACCTGACTTCTCATTTTTCGTCCCCTTTTCTGAATCTCCATTCAGGGTTTACGCATTATTGATAGGTTTCCACCAAGGTTCTGTCTCATCAACAAAGTTCATTTTATCCCAAATCAGCCAGAATTTATTAAGCTTCTCCTATGTGCTAGGCATTGTGGTAAGTACTGGGAATATAAAGAAAGGCAAAACAAAGAAACAAAAACTCCCTGCTTTCCAAAAACCTCACAGTCTAATAGTGGAGACAGCATATAAACAACCATGTATAAATAGGATCTAGATCTATGTAGAAAGTATATAGACAAATATCTAGATCTATATAGATAGAAGGAAGAAATGGCACTAAAGAAAAAAAAGACAGATGGGCTAGACCTGTCTATATAGATCTAGATATAAATATCTTTGTACCTATTTGTATAGGTTAAGCATCATCTCAGGGGGAAGGCACTAGCATTGAGGTGGGTTTGAAAAGCCTTCTTACATAAAGTGGGATTTTAGCTGTTACTTGAAGGAAATTATGGAAGCTAAGAGGAATGGATGAGGAGGGAAAGAGCTCTAGGCAGAACCAATAGTGTCTTCTTTGCGGAATGGCAAGGAGATCAATGTCACTGCATCTCAGTGTGTGTGTGTGTGTGTGTGTGTGTGTGTGTGTGTGTGTGTGTGTGTGTGTGCGCGCGCGCGCAGTAAGCTACATATGAAGATGAAAAAAGCTCGTAAGGGGCCAGGTTATGAAGGATTTTAAAAGCCAAGAAGCTGATTGTATGTTTGACCTCTTGGGCAAGAGGGAGTTTGTGGTTTATTGAATAGAGGGTGTCAGGGTCAGACTTTAGGAATATCAGTTTGACAGCTGAATGGAACATCGTGTGTAATGGGGAGAAACTTGAAGCAGGGAGACCAACCACAAGGCTATTATGATAGTTCAGGTGATGAGTCATGAAGACCTTACTGGCCACTTAATGAATGCTTGTTGATTTTGTCCTAAGTTCCTTAATTAAAATGTGATCTGTTCACGTAAGATTTTTCATAATCTCCAGGGGGGGCGGAGAGAGAGAGAGAGAGAGAGAGAGAGAGAGAGAGAGAGAGAGAGAGAGAGAGAGAGAGAGAGGGAGGGAGGGGAGGGAAGGAGAGAGGGGAGGGAGGGAAGGAGGGAGGGAGAGAGAGAGAAAGTAGCAAGAAGAGGGAGAAGATGGTCATAGATAGATCTTTGAGGGATATTTTTGAGACTTAGGGAATCAGAAAGAGGATGAAATGGCAGTAAAGGAGAACTATAAGAGTGTGTTGTCTAAAAACTAAAAGAGAAGAAAGCAACTAGTTAGAGCAGATACCAACCACTGAGAGATATCAAGGAAGATGAGTCCTGAAAAAAGTCAATGGATTTGCAATTAAGAAGCAACCTTTGAGATAGCAGTTTTAGTAGGATGCTTGGACTGAAAGCCTCTTACTACTAAGGTTGAAGAATGAATGAGTGGTTTAGGAGGTAGAAGCAACTTTTCTCAATAAGTTTTAGAGTGAAAAGGAGAAGAGAACTCACCCAGTAGCCAGATCAAATAGGAGGGTCAAAGGATGACTTTTTAGGCAGACAGATAGCTGTTGCAGCAGACCAAACTTGGGATAATGTGCCCCTATAAATTGCTGGTGACCATGGAAACAGAAAAGAGAAGATAGAGTACAGAAATATTATATAGTTTTTAAGAATTGGTGATGTTCATGGTAGTACTATTGAGAGATGAAGAGAAATCAAATGTCTCAGATCAATGGGATATTGGAGTTCCAAACTGGCCCTGAACAAGGTTGTTCAACAATATCCGCAATAAACTGTCATACACCTAATGAGGCAGGTCATTCCAATTTTGGCTAATTCTGTTAGGGAATTTTTCCTTAAAATGAGCCAGAATCTGTTTCTCTGCACCTTTCACCCATTGTTCCTAGTTCTTTTCTCTGGGACCAAACAGAGCAAGTCTAATTCATCTTCCACATGACAGCCCTTTAAATACTTGAAGATGACTATCATATGCCCTTTTCCCCCCACCTCCAACTCTTCTCCTAGACTAGACATGCCTAATTCCTCCAATTGATATGGCACTGTCCTGGTTGCCCTCCTCTGGACACACTCCAGGTCATCAATCTCTATTCAGTTTTGAACTGAACAGAATGTCCTATAGGACACATTGTGCAAGACACTCTCCTGAAAAATGATATCTATTTGTGGGAGTAATAATAGCTGACATTTATAAAGTGCTTTAAGACTTGCAAAGTATTTTACATACATTCTATCAAATCTCATTTGATACTCAAAATAACAGTGTGTACCAGGTAGTACAGACAAGGAAACTAAAGCTCAGAGAAATGAAATGATTTGCCTGTGGTCATAGAGGTAGTGAGTATTGGGTGGGGAGAGGGAACTTAATCAGAGAGTTCTTACAAGGTCTTTCTACTGTACCATTATTCAACTCAAAAAGGTTAGTTTACATTAGGAGAGAAGTCTATGTTCACTGAACAAAGCAAAGTTAAAGGGCTCATAGAAGAATGGAGCCATTGTTCTTTTTTTTTTAAAAAAAAAAAAAACAAGACTTAAACATGGGTCCATTTGGAGGGCAGAAATTATAATGAGTATGATTCTCAGTGTGTATGCTTTGAGTCATATTGATGTAGAGTTTTTTAGGTGGGCTCACAAAGAGCCATTTAGGATCTTCTATACACAAGGAGCCAATGAAAGTAGGAACAGAAAAGTATTCACAGAAATAGTGTATTTATATAAGATGTTTGAAATCATGCCCTATGATAAATTATCTTTTGGGCATAGTTATGATTTGGGAAGGGAGAGAAAAATGATGGGAATACAGATACATGTGGGTACAACAGTGTTGTAATTGTTATCCCTATGGTTACCCTGGTTTAGCAAATGCCTGAGTTCATCTGAAAAGAGATGGGGGCTGTCTTTTTACTGCTCTGCTTAATTCTTTGCAATAACATACATAAAATCATGTTTATTTGCATTTAATTTTCAAAATCTCCTTTGCACATGTCTCCTTGACAGGAACATTCCCTATGTAGGCAACCTCTTTATAGAACTTAGGGCACAGTCTCTGACAGGGATTACTTTATAACTGGGAGAAAAAGTATTTGTATAAAATGTAAGACTGTATACATGGGATTGCATCCAGAGCACTCAGCCAAAAGAAATACTGAGCTATTGCTAAATCATCTTAATGAGTTAAGTATTGTGTGTGGTTTTATTTTTTTAAGGAAATCCATTCGTATTTGTCTCTGAAACTATCAGGGATCAGTCAAGCAAATATTTCAGTGAAAGGGAAAAAAGTATATGTTTATAAAATTCATGTTGGTTTATTTCCTTCCATGGTGAAAAGATACCATTCAAGACAATACTATTTTACTGAATTTAATTTGTTTTTTTTTAATTACCTATTGGAGGGGTCCCAAATAATATATAAAATAAATAACTCTCTCCACCCCATCCTCTTGCACCTATGCCTTTGCATCTTTATCAAATCCATATGTTGCACCGAATGAGCCCCTTTTTATTTGAAAGAAAGACTAGAAAGAACTATACTTACAGGGCAAAGGAAACTATTTGAATGGTTTCCAGGTCCACACCTTCCTCCCCACATTCTTAAAGGAAGAAGGGAAATGGTCCACATCAACCAGAACTGACTGTTGAGAAGCCAGAACAGGGGCTGCCTATGGACATGTGTACAAATCCTTGAGTTTCTATGTTCCACTTCAAATTTCTGTTAGTATAAGAAATAAATAATTACTACACTCCATCCATGAATATCGTCCCTCCCACATGTCAAACACCTTCCAAGGAGCCTGGCTTACTAGTTTTGAAAACATCTGCATCTTTTCTCCTCTCTCCCTTGCCCCTTACTCCCCCCTCCAAATCATGTGGATTTTAACTAATGTGATCAAGAGGTAAAAGAGTTCTCTAGAAATTATAATGAGTGCTTGTTTTCTCTTAGACAAAGGGTGAGCATTTCACTTTTATGGATAATGAAACAAAACAACCCAACTCTGTGCACTTACTCATATATAGTCAGCGGTGGGGGGTTTGAAATTGACGTGAAAATTTTAGCTTGTGACTCCTGATGTCATGTTTAGACACTTGCACAGAGCTCTAATGGGTTACAGAGCTAGGAAAGTTCATCTCTTTTACCTATTTAAATAGAGATAATAGCATGATCTCAGTATTTCTGGGGGTGCTCCTTTTCCAGTCATAGAATATTCTATCTGCCTTCTTGTTTTAGAGGTTGGCATTTGTGGGAAAAGCTGGAAAGTACTCAAAGATGTGGCATTCAAATGTGGTAAGTGAAGAAAACAACATACTTCTTTTAACCATCTCTCAATCATCATGTCATCTCATTATGTCTCATCTGTACAGTAGTTTATGGAACTGGGGATCTTTAGCCTAAGGAAGAGAAGATTCAGGGTAGGGGACATGATGACTATCTTCAGTGATGTCAAGAGGTGCTCTGTGGAAGAGGGATTAGACTTATTCTGTCTGACCTAAAAGAACAGAGATGGGAACACAAGTAGAAGATTCAGACGCAAGTCAGGATTGGTTTCAGAAGTGGAAATTGGGGAACTTCTCAACAGAGCTGTTGCAAAGTAGAAGGCTGCTTTGGGAGGATTTCATTATTATTGGCCCTCAAAGATTGACTGGATGACTTCTTGTCCATTGTGTGGCAGGGAAGAATTTTTTTTTCAGACATAGGTGGCACTAGATGGTTTCTGGGCTTTCTTTTTAGCTCAGGCATTATGTGATTCAGTGTTTTTTACTTATTGGGTCAAGTATTCCTTCTTTCAGTTAGCATTATATTTTTCTGCTTTATCAGATTGAAAATAAAATTCAGTGAGAGGCATGTATAGAGGCTAACCACAGTAATGATCAATTAGTTAATAAACATTTATGAAGCATTTACTTTGTGTCAGGCACTTTGCTAAGTGCTGGGGTTACAAATAAAAGTTAAAAAAAGATAATTCCATCCTTCAATGAGCTTACAGTCTAATGAAGGAAGACAATATACAAAAGGAAGCTGAAAAGTTTGGGAGTAAGAGGAAAGGGTTGTGAGATGTAGAAGTAGGAAAGCAGTGAGCTGTTGGGAAATGGGGCAAAAAATGGGCAGAACCCCATTCTTAAAGAGAAACTCTGGAGATCATGGCCCTGTCTCCCACTGGAGGTCTAATCAAAGGGCAGAGGGTACTGATGAGATGTGAATAACAGGCAGATTTAGTCTTCCAGGATAACAATGGATTTCTTGGGAAAGGTAGGCATGATGGAGAAGAATGGAGAAGAAATCTGAAAGGAGTATAACTGGTGGATAGAATGGAGCCATGGTGTAGATAATACAAAAGAGTGAATGACCCACAAATTATTGGGGTAGCTGATTATATAATTGATATATTCAAATGGATTTGTGATCTCCTCTGTTTGAGTGCTTGACACGATGCAAATTACAACCTATCCATGCCTACCCATTCTTTGTGCCTTTTTTTGTGTCCTCTCACTGATGACCTTCCTCAGTTCTTTTCTGACATGGTAGTAATACCAATGGAAAGCTTGGGCTGCCTATCTCTTGGTGTATATGAACTACATATGTATAAACACTGTACATATGCATAAATGTGTACACACATATTTATACACATGCATATATATATATTATATATATATATGCAGCCCACAAACTACATTTAACTATGTTGTGGTTCAGTTACTTTCAGTCATATCTGACTTTTTGTGACCCCATTTGGTGTTTTCTTGGCAAAGATTCTGGGGCAGTTTGCCATTTCCTTCTCCAGCTAATTTTACAGATGAGGAAACTGAGGAAAACAGGGCCAAGTGACTTTCCCAGGGTCTAACAACTAATACGTGTCTGAGGCCAGATTTGAAGTCAAGAGGAAGAGTCTTTCTTACTCAAAGCTTGGGTCTTTATCCACTGTTGGATTGTGTTGGATTCCTCATGACTATGATGAATTTGTGAGGTTTTTTACATTTTTCCAGGACTTTGTTATTTTTTTCCTCTTTCACATACCTTGTGAACACATCCTTTGATGCCTCATACTTATGTGGCTACTAGCAAGGATATCTTCTATGGACACTTGATCTAATATACACACACGTGTGTGTGTGTGTGTGTGTGTGTGTGTGTGTGTGCCATTTCTACTACTTCTATAAACAAATCCAATTCTGTGATGTTAGAATTCAAATGATGAATATTTATGTCATTGAAATCATACATTGAAGTCACCGTGTATCAAACTTTATATTAATTTAATTTGTAGGGTCTTATGCAATTCTTCAATAATTAAACTATCCTTTTTTTCAGTCAGTTAATAAGCATTTTTAAAGTGCCTACAATGTATCAAACACTGTATTAAACACTGGGGATACAGAGTGGCCAAACAATCTCTGCCCTCAAGGAGCTAACAATCTAATTGGGGAAACAGCAAATCAATAACTACATACAAATGAGTTTACACACATATATACAGTATATACAATATCTTTTATTATATATAGGTGTGTATGTATGTGTGCATATGTGCTATATAATGTTTAATTTATCTGACAATACCTCAGACTAAATCATGAAATGATACTTAGAAAACTTGCTCAGAATTTCTAGAATTCCATAAAATCTAATGAGCTGCATCAAGAGTCTCTAAACTCTAGAAATGTTGAGGAAGAGGTGGAATGAAGGCTAATTGGTGATACCTTCAGTGATACCAAAATTCAGATAGAAATATGAACTACCATGGACTGAATATTGATTTAGTTTTAAATGTTAATATTTTCTCTGTTTTATTGTATTTTTCTCTATTTTGTTCCATACTTCCCAATAACATTATATTCTGGTTTGGGATGAGCCTCAAGAATGTTGTGGGTCACAGGTGTCCTATGTATATTGCATGTTTAGCCCCTCAAATTCCTAGGTTGGACTTGAGACCTCTGAGTTCTCTTTAAACTCAGGTAATAATATCTCATCAGTAATTTCCTTCACAAGATCCTTGACATGTAATGAGTACAAATTAGGAAGCTTAGACTGAGAGTACTTAGATTTATATAGTTAAGTGTCAGAACCCAAACTTGAGAGAATGAATTTCCTGACTTGAAGAGGCATTTTGGAGCTCAGAAATGATGGTGTAAGCACTCTGTCATAGTTCTCTCAATTCAAATCTAAGTCACAGTACAGAGTGAAAAGGCAATATGGTGCAAAGGAAAGAATGGAAGACTAGGGTTGAAATCTTGTCCCTGCCATTTATTATCAGTATGACTTTGGAAATGTCCCTACCTCCTTGGGCCTCTGTTCTTATATAAAATGAGGACTGGATCACTTTAGATGCTCCTTACAATTCTAAATCCATGAATTTGTTATCAGATCCAGGACTCTTTCCTTTACGCTATTCTGAGAATGAAGTTGAAATCTGCCTTGGTTTCTCCATTCTAGTGTTCTGTTCAGGTCCTGCATGACCCTCACTTTAAGCATTGCTTTCTTCTGGATTATGTTTTTGTTTTGGATAGCAAAGACGGAATAATTCAATAAATGTTTTGTTTTAAAGGGAGAGGGGGCATCCCTGATGACAGAGTCTCAAGTAGGGAGCAATGGTAGGAAAAAAGGAAGAACAACCTCCAAACCTCTCCTTCTTCTAGCTTCTGTGGCTCCTAAGCCTCATGGGAAAAGTTCAACCATTGATAAAGAACAAACTACAAGCAAGAATAGAACTATTCAGAGCTAATTCAAGGTCAAGGTCAACAATATGATTGTATGCATATCTTTACTATTTTAACCAGGACTGCACTTTAACCTATTTGGAGGAAAATACATTTTTTTGAGTTGAAAGGGGAAAAAAAGACTCACATTTTGATATACATAATCATGCCTAAAGGCAGTTAAATGCAAAGATGATACCAGTTATATTTTTTAAAGTACAATATAATTTTCTGATTTCTAGAACAATCAGATAGTTCTGAATCATCAGTAAATGATAATTGAGCATGCACATGGTAAGACAGTGTGCCTTTGCAATTTTTTTTATAGCAGAGGTTAAAAGAGGAAAAAATGTGAAAGAGTTTTAATTGAGGAAAGTTGATATATGTTTGATATCTGATTATTTCTGGTAACAGACTTTGTGAAGAAAGTTTAGTTGAGAAAATTGGAGAAAACAAGAGGCAGAGATTTAAGTGTGTCTCAAATACTCAGATAGTAAAATGAATCTGTGATCTCATCATTGTGGATTTCCCTTCAAGGAGGCAAGTAACCCATTCACACCAGTCTACTGTCCTCCCATGGAAAGGAACCTCTGAAGGGCTGGAAGCCTTTCTCCCTTTCTGGTGCTTCTCGTCCTCCTTTTTCTTCATGTTCTTTTCTTGTTCTTGTTCTTGTCTCTTTGCGGGGAACATGAATATGATGGAAGTGCTATAAGCGTATATAATTAAATTCGACTCTCAGTCTTAAGTCACTGGATATACAGACCTTCTCTGTAGGCACAGAGCTCTAACTGCAGGTATAGAAATCTTTTCCTGCGGGTTCTGAAATCTAATTGCATGAACACTTAGGATTGTAGTCTAGGACAGACAACAATGTTTTTCCCTTCATCAGGCATGAGATTCCCAAGGGAGTTTGTGCATGGAGGGTTGAGGCAGAGGGTGAGTATAGGAGGTAGGGAGAAAGAGAGGGAAGGAGGGAGAAATTTGGGCAAAAATCTGTGGCTTCAGTAGCCACAGTCTCTGCCCTTTAGGAAAAAGAATTCTAATGGTGCTAGTTGAAAACTACTAGTTGCCTCTCCTTGAAATGATTAAAGAGTGCTGAAGTTTTAGCTCTTCTTTTCTCTTCTCCCTTTCCTATAGCTAGTGGGCATTTTCCCCATTTCTTTATGCTGTTTCTAATTCCTGATTTGTTTCATATAAAACTATGAGACTCTAATTTCTGTGTTATACATGTTTGTATATTAGTAGTCTACTGGGATAATTGTAATGGAGGAAGCCTCTGAAAAGCTTGTGACAAAAAAATAGAGACCAACTTTTCTTTCTGACTGTTGGTGCTGGCAGAAAAGGAGATCTTTTCTCCCCTTTCTCTGAGACTTCCCTCACCCTTACCCCAAACAAACTGAGGTGAATGAGAAAAAAAAGTCATGTTTTGGATTTTATTAATTGTAAGTTTCTAAATAGTAGAAATAGCTAAAGCAATGGCTCAGGATCGGTAACCCTAGGTTATGGAGTCATGAGTAATCAAGACTCGGGGGCCTTAGAACAGCAGGCATTTTAGTGAATATTCTGGCCTTTGGAGTCAGGTAAAACAGAGAGGCAGATCAAGGAATGACATGCCTCATGGGCCACCCGGTGAGAGGAGTGAAGTGTATTGGAGTTTGAGCTGGGAAACGATTATACTCTCAGACAAAAACAAAACAAAACAAAAAAATTCTAGTGCAGGTATTTTCTCACCTAAACCTCTCAACCTTGTCAGCTAGCACCACTTGGTGGCTACACTTAAAACACCTTTTCCTTAAAAGGCTCTATATCCTTCAAAAATAGAGGAGAATCAAGTCTCCCCCAAATAGGAGGAAAGCAATCATACTGCAAGTTTTACAGTAGTTTTTGACTGTTAAGGTTTAAATTTGATATTTTGATAAGTTTATATCAAATTTTGATAAACCTGATAATTCAACTAATGGAGGACCTTGAACCTAAGAATAAATTGTCATAGATAATAGAAGGTTTTTTGAAGAAAGTAGAATGGTTCAAGACTCTGATGGAGAGAACCAGGAATGTGTATGTGTTTACAGAATGTAAATATTCATAATTCTGTGTTTTCTAGGACAAATTTCTTTTATTCAGAGTTCATGGATATTATATTTGCTATGTCATGATATTTTCCCTCACCTAGAGTATAAACTGCTTGAAGACGAAATCTGCTTATTTTTGTTTTATTTTAATAACTGGCATTTATATAGTGCTTAAAACTTTTCAAAGCAACATATATATACACATATGTATGTATCAGCATGTATATATGTGTGTATGAATATTATATGTAACACACCTTTTTATATACATATATACATACACATACATATGTGTGTATGTTATATATAGTCATTTTGAATCTCATAACCATTTGTGGTGTTAACATTATAAGATATAAATATTACTGTCCCATTTTATTGATAAAGGCAACTCAGGTTCTATGATTTGCCCAATATCATACAGCAAGTGCGTTTCTGAGTCAGAATTTGAACCCAAGCCTTCCTAACTTCAAGTCCAGCACTTTGTCCATTAGACCATATTACTTCTCTTTATATCCTTAGCACCTAGACCAGTACCTTGCATGTAGTAACTGTTTACTAAATGTTATGCTTAGCACAAAGCACATAGTGAGTGATTAAATTGTTAATATAATAGAGTATATACGACATGGCAAATGCATAACAGATTCTCAATAAATATTTATTATTGCTGATCACATATAATATATATACATATACATAACACACATACATACACATATATAATATATCCACCTATGTGTACATGTATACACACATATGTATGTATATGTGTATATATATGTATATATTCTTTTCTATAGGTTAGTTTTCAGTTATTGCATCTCATTTTAAAATGGAGGGACCAAACTCAGGAGCATCAGAGAATTTTGGTATGTTTGAGAGGAAATATGAATATCACTAATGGAAGAAAACAAGAGTTTTCAAATTTTAAAATTCAGCTCTTTTAAATTTTGTGTGTTAAAGTTACTGTCATAGCTGTCCCCAAAATGAAAGTCATCAGAATGGGAAATAAACATTTATATATGCTGATAATAACCATGTTAGGTAGAGTCCTATTGTTCTCATTTTACATTTGAGGAAACTGAGGCAAACAGAGGTTACGGTTACGCATCTAGTAAGTATCTGGGGAGGCAGTATTTGAACTCAAGTTTTCCTGGCTCTGGGTGGTTCTACCATTACTCTCATTAAAAAAAAGTTATAAATGTTTTGCAGACGTTCTAAATGTTGGTCAGAAATATTTCCTTTGTATGGAGAGCATGCAAAGAAACCCACATACAGACACATGTGGACAAGGCCAAACACCCCTATGAGTCACTGTTAAACAACAGATTCATACTGTGAGACCCGAGTTCCAGATTGTATCCAGAGTAAGTTACATCGAATACAATCGAAATGAAACAATTAATATCACAGGCACTTTCATTCTGAAAGTGATTTGCTCAGTTGGGTCAGTTCCTCATTCCTCAGTTGTGC
Organism: Bettongia penicillata ogilbyi; assembly: GCA_023548195.1. Classification (NCBI taxonomy): domain Eukaryota; kingdom Metazoa; phylum Chordata; class Mammalia; order Diprotodontia; family Potoroidae; genus Bettongia; species Bettongia penicillata. The sequence continues at coordinate 6,864,565 of JAJHZJ010000318.1, read as the reverse complement.
ACTCTTTAAAGGGTTTTCTTCAGTTTTTCAGGTGGTATCTGTTTCATTGGAGATCCACGTAACTCCTGAAATTCATTGTATAAGGGAGCTGCTGTTTGAAGCATCCTTGAGTGCAACCTCCCAGGAGGTTTTAGGAGATAATAACATGCCTGTCTTTCGAAAAACCACAATGTGGCCAGAGCACTAGATTTAGGGGATGTTTGTGAGCTCCATTCCTGAAAAAGTACAGTGTGTTCTTCAGTTTTAGCAGGGAAAGAATTCCACTATGAAAACAGCTGCCTGTGTTCTGTCTAATTTCTTCTGTATCTTCAGGAACTCTTTTCTGGTTTTAAACCTCAATGCTTGGGCTCACTAAGAAAAGAAACAATGAATTGCTTGATGCTTTGGGCAGAACTATGTCAATATTGAGGTCAACCTACCTCTAAGATCTACCAAAGGAATTGTCAGGCACAAGTCCGGTGAAGACGACCCAGTGGCAGCAGCCTCAACGAGGATAGCTAAAGATTTTGTTTAATTTCCAAATTAGAAAGGAAATAATGTGTATTGATTCTGTGATGTAAAGCAGTGACATTCCATTCTTATTGGAGATCATGGTGCACATGATTGGTGCTACCTTTCTATAATATGATGATGTTATAATTTAATAAGGTTCCTACAACTTCCCGTAAATTTTTGCCATTTGGAATTCTGCTGAGGTCACTAAATCAAAGCTGATATCGACAGGGATACTTCTCTGATAGAGAAACAAAAAGAAATACAGGAACAAAGGTAGTTGATCCATGAATTGTATTGAAAAGACATCCTTCCATTTGGGCTGTAATTATTAGTCAGTTTTGAGAGGGCAGTCCATCTTAAATAGGTTAACTGGTGCCATATTAATAGAAAAACTATAACATGATAAACAAATATGACTTAATGCACCCTGCTTTGAATTCAGAGTTCATATGTATTCCAGACAAAAGGCCAAACAAATTTACAACACTTCATGCATTTCTATGGAGGAGCATTTTTACTGAAGGATATGTAAATACTGCACTAATCAGAGGTTCTGGAATTCCAAATGCCACAAAAGGTTATGACCTGAAGCCCTGTTAATAGATGACTGAGGGTGTAGACTAAGTCGTTTTGAATGACAGCTACCACAGGGTGTTTTGCATGAAAAATAACCTCTAATAAATGACCTATGCTTTTTTCTTTTCAAATCCCTGACAGTAATGAATGTGGAAGGGGGAGCTTCATACACATCAAGTGTTATTTACACCTAAACACGGCAAAAAATGGAGTCTTGCCTGTGTGCTGACTCCACTTCACATACAGGAGAGAGTAAGGGGAGGGGGAGATTTGGACTCTCTTTGCAAGGATATCTTTCCATTCCAGGACTTCCCTGAGAGCAACAAATAAAAGCGATGAAATAAAAACACATGCAAAGTTATTAAAACTAACATTTCTTTTTTCTAAAGGACTCCTTCAGTTACAGACTTGGATGTTAAATCTCTTGGAATGCAGATAAAATCTTTCATGTTTTAGCTGGTCCGTGACCTTTAGCTGGTCAGAGTTGTGTCTTTTCAGTGAGTTGAGGATGTTTTTAGTAGCATAAAATCCTTGCCAATAGATGATATTTTCCTTTCAGCTGCTTTCCCAAGTCCAGAAACCACGGCTGTTTCTCCTTGATTTCATCTGGGTCAGAGAAAGCAAATCTGCTCTAAAAGCAAATGGTGGTTCTCCCCACTGACCCTCAGTACCCATGCACCTTTGCCACCCACAAAATGTACTTTTGCTTTCATCTTTTTAAGATCTCAGGAATTAGGGATAGGATGATGTTATTACAGTGTGATCCAGGCCTATTTGTCCCCTCCAAGCGTTTTCTGCAGGGCTTTGTCAGATTTGACTTTAAAAGATTTCAAGTCCCCGAGGCTCCCCTTCTTTTCCTTAGGGAGGCTGTTCTACAGTTTTACAGGATTGCAGGGAAATGTCTTGGAATGTTTCACCGTTCATTTTCCCTTTGAACATTGTAATCCTGCTATTTCTATTTAGGTCCCTTTGGGTCCACCGCATCTCCCTTTGCCATCTTTAAAGGAGAAGCCCGCCCCTCAGATACTTTAGAAGATCACTATATGCCTCCTTCATTGTCCATGGGTTTTCATTTTTGCCCAAAGCTCGGTCCCTTCAGCCCCTTGAATCCTATTCGCTGTATTCCTTTGAATTCACTTCATTGTTGACCTCTTTCTGACGTTGAGGTTTATCAGTACAATTTTCACTTACAAGCTGCTTGTCCTTTTTTTTTTTTGAGCTGACCTTGTACTTGTTAAAATGTTACAGTGAGGAATGAAATGGCCTTCTTGTTTTACATATTTATAAAAAAAAAAACCAGCGAGGATAGTTTTTCTGCCTTAAACCTCTCCCCCCAGTCATATGATTTGTGAATATATCAGAAGTGGCAGTAAGGAGGGAGGTAGTTTGTGCTTGTGGGCAGTGCTATATATATGAGGCCTTTTGGATTTAAAGAAGTGCTTTTAATTCATATGAATCTCTTCCCAGGGGATGGGGGTTGGGGGATCCTTTCAGCTTTGGGGACTCTGGAAGGGATTTCTGGTAAGCTTCTAGACAGTGGCTGGAACATGTACAAAGAGAAGACTTATAGATCTGTCATGAAGCTCCTGCACATGCCCACAGGGCTTTTACCTCTAGATTGCACTCTCATAATACTCCACAGTCTGGCAAATACCTTTAATGATTATTAGCCCTTAGGAATTCTGTTCTGCCTACCACACTTGCACACTCACTAGCCTCATTACATACTCTTTCTGGCCATTTCGTCCTTCTTGTGCTTCCCAGTATGCCAGGTGAAATGTAGTGGAGTGGAAAGAGTACTGAATTTTGTGGTCCTAGAACTTGGACTCCAAACCCATCTGGATCTGCTTCTTCTTTTTTGTGTTGTGTTGAGTAACTTCTCCGTGCCTTAGTTTCATTAAAGAAAAAAAAAAGCCAAGGTCTCCCACTGCATCCTGGGCCATCTCCAGTCATTCTGATCTTTCACTCACTGTTGAACTCAGATGGCTCAGGAGGAGAAAGTGAGGCTGGTGACTTTGCAAAGTTCTGCCTCACTTAAATTCAATTCACATGCATGTCATAGTATCACCTGCCTGATTTCATGGTCCTTTCCAAGAACAAAGGACAGACACTAACAATGTAAAATGATGGCACTAGACCAGACTATTTCCAAGACAAGAGGATCAGTCTCCTAGCTCTGGATCTGTGGTCATATAACCTCCACAAGCACTTGACTGCATCTACAATAGATAGACTCCAGATATCTAAGTCTATTGGAAATGTGCTTTTCATTTAAATAGATGGGTAAGTAGGTATTTTACTTTTTATAATATAGCATTTTACAGTTTATAATATACTTTAACATTTCTCCATTTATTCTTTTTCCAAACCCCATGAGGTAAGTAGGCCTGGTTCTAATGACTCCATTTTGTGAATTAGAAAAGTGAGGTTCAGACAGGTTAAATAAGTTGCCTGTGAGGGTGGATGGATATTAGTGTTGGAATAGGTTGAGTTTCTTTGGCACTGGCTGTCTGATTTCTGTTTTTTATAAGTTTACCTTGGTTTCTTTCAGGTCATGGGCACTGACTCCTGGCTTGTTTTTAGGACTGATAGATGACAGATGGCTATTCTTTCTAGCTACCTTCCCAAGCATTGGGTAATACTGAAATGATAATCCCAAATATAAAGCCTAAAATATAGCTGTGGTTTCTTTGGTAGGTTTGGGTTTTGCTGTCTTATTCTGGGACTTTTGAAGCATTCTCCAACTCTATGACAGCAAGGAAACCTCAAAAAGAATTTTTAAAAATTCATTGGCAATGTCCTTCTTTTACCTTTTATGTGAAATGGGATAATTTTGGATCTTTAGCTAACACCAACTCTTAAAATCCCAAGCAAGAGGCCAGATTTTGCCTTTTTTGACATCTTGATTTAAATAAAGGAAGGAGGAAGAGGAGGAGGAGGACTGAGATGGAAGGAATCAAAAGAAAGAAATGTCTTAATTAGATAAGAGGAAAGCAAGCATGCAGTCTATTAGCTTTGGTAGGACAGTTGATTAAGGTATATACTGAAGGAAACTCATTTATTTCTTTTTTGAAGTAGACATTTATTGAATACTCAATCAAAAAGAGCAATGAGGTGGAGCAGAGGATAGAGGACAGGACCCGGAGTCAAGAAGACTCTTCTTCCTAAGTTCAAATCTGGCTTCAGACATGTATTAGTTGTGTGACCCTGGGCAAGTCACTAAACCCTGTTTGCCTCAGTTTCCTCATCTGTCAAATAAACTGGAGAAGGAAATGACAAACCACTCATACCTTTGCCAAGAAAATCCCAAATGGGGTCAACAAAGAGTTGGACACAAAGGACAACAATCAAAAAGGATATTATTTTTATTCATAAAATCTAAAGAAAAAATAATTGGCATGAATACATACATATATGCACATAATTAAATAGAATTAAAAACAAACAAACAAGATTCTACTTTGAAAATACAAGTTTAAGAATTGAAACATAAAGTGCCAAAATTTATTTTGATGCCTGTGGGTAGGTCTGGGCACACACCAGGTACTCCCTGTGCTTATGCCTGTGATAGAGATCTACCTTTTCTCTGTTACAGCACATTCACTAGGTTATTGCTTCATAATTTCAGTGTCCATATTTCTCTGTTAGAAATCTGGAAGGACATTTGACAGCCAATCTGTTTTAATCATTCACGAGCTGTGCCTGTAGGCCCAAAGAGATATTTAGCTCAATATGAACGTTTAGGGCACTGTCTCAGACTATATTTACAATTCAGTGAACATTTATTGAGTGACCATAGTATGCCTGGCACTTTACCAGGCACTCTGGGGTGGAGATAAAAATAAGTTGCTTGTTCTAAAGAAACTTATAACCTAGCTGGCCATAGCTTCCTGATTCCTCTTATGGTTTTGGAAAGGATTCTTTCATGTAAAATAGTCTTAAAGAAACTTTAATACACGATTCACACTTACTCTTTTCCCATCTGCATATTTTGGAGGAACAACAGTCTAAATAGTATTTAAAGTCTGTATTTATATATGAGAATTAAAGGTTTCAATCTGAAGGTCTCTGCTTTGAACTGCACCTCCCCCACCCCAGAATAAACCTCCAACAAGTTGACCATCAATATGTGTGTGAGGTGAGAGGCAGTCTGGCCTCCTGAGGGCTGAATATGAGCCTTAGACTTAGGAAGAACTCTGTTTGAATTCTACTTCAGATGCATATGAGTTGTGTGAGTCTGTGCCTGTCCCATCCTCTCTGAGCCTCAGTTTACTCATTTCTCTTATTGTCATAATATTAGCAACTACCTCATAGGGTTGTTGTTAGGGTCAACTGAGATACTGTTAAGTAAAGTCCTTTGTAAAACTTAAAGAACTATGTACTTGTGAGCTATCATTGTTGAATATTTGTTTCAGTCACTTATCATGCTGCTATTGTGTGCGTTCAGAGAACGCTTACTCATTTTCGCATCAGTCAGAATAAAACCCACTTTTAAGGCTGAATTTGCTGTGGAAACAACACAACATAATCAAAATTCAAATATTTGTTGTTTCCAAATCATCCTGTCATCAAGCCTATCCCTTAGTATGGATAATTGAGAGCTGTAAATAAAATATATATACCTTGGGCTGGTAAATTCTTTTTTGAGTGTAGGCATTTACAATCTCTTTTTTTGTTTCATCAGTTTTTTTTTCTTATTATCTAGGCCTCCCATTAATTTTAATCTCTTATCTTAGATCCTTCCTCCTCCTGATTCCATCCATCAAGATAGTTTGTTTACTTGTGACTCAAAATGTATTTATATGATTCCTGATTTCCAATTACCCTTATAATTCTATTTACCTATTGTAGTGCTGTGGGTGCTAATTCATATGAAAAGGATAAGTGAGTCATAGGAGGGTGATTTATACAGGCTATGAATAAATAGCACATAAAATAGACCCTCTAGTACTCAGGTCAATAGAATAAAATTTAGATAAGCTCAAAGCTCTCCTATCTACTCCTACCTCTTAAGACAGGTTTGACTGGGATCCTTTTCGAATGGTGGTGGTGGTAGGGTGGGGAATGAAGGTGGGCTGGAAGAGAAATAGAAGAAAGAGGGAAGAGAAGAGACTTCTAGAAGGTTTCAGAGCAGGTTCCAAATCTTTGTCTTAGCTCTTGGCCCTCTCCACTTTTTGAAAATAGTGTGGCTTAAGGATTGACTGGATTAAGGAGGCAGATTTTTGTTGCCAACAGGATAGGACTCCTCTGATTTGAAACTGGCAAGTGTCCTTATAAAAGGGGCAGTCTACCTTCCCCCACTCCTGATCCATTTTGAAACTAGTCATAGAACTTGGAAAACAGGAGGAATAGTTCTCCTTTCACCCCTCAAGGATAGTGAGATCTTGAGTAGACTATGGAAAATTTATCAAGAAGGAATTTAATTTTTCCTTTATTCTCTTGTGTGTAAACTGACTAGACCCGAAATATTTTGAGGATCTCTGGCTGTGTAGGTGGGAGTACTTTCCACACCAAAGTAAAGTACAAGCCCGAACCCAGGCTGTGGGTGTTCTTCATGTATTGTTACGGTGAGAAAAATAATCACTTGATAGTCAACCAGAAGCTGCTGAGCCTCTCCAAACTTATCTTTTAGGACAGACAGATGATCTGTCACTAGATCTCCCTTTGAAGGTTTCCCAACTTGATCAAACTTGGCAGAACTTGGGTTTTGCTGGCATAAAGTTAAGGCCATGAGGCAACAGGGCAGGGCTTTAGAGAATGACACAAGGAGTAATGGGAAAAATATAAGGCAGCTTGATGGATTAGTGAACAAAATGTTGAACTTGGAGTCAGGAAGACCTTAGTTAAAATTCTGCCTCAGATGCTTATTACCTATATGATCCAAGGAAAATCACTTAAACTCTCTTTGCCTCAATTTCCTCATCTATAAAATGAGGATTAAAAATAGCCATCACTTTACAGGATTGTCATGAATGTCAACTGAGACAATGTAGGTAAAGAGCTATATAAACACTATAATTGGGATGATGATGACATTCTCTGGCTTCTTTCTCATTGTCATTTTTTTGCAGGAATATGTATGTGTCTGAATCTTTAAGTGATTTTTATATATATGTGCATGCCCATGCATATATATATATATAGCTAATCTACATATAGGCATATATATATACACATACCTATACATACATATTCATATAATACACATATTGACACATACATACATATACACATATAAAACTAGACATTAAGAACAGACACAGGTATATGTATATTCTTGATGCCTACTTGTCCTTTTTGAGATTCACATTTTGTTGAGCAAAAAATATCCCCAGATCTTTTGATCTCTCTCTCTCTAGAAAAGTTGGGTATGTATTGATATAAAAGCCATCCTTCTGAGTTTAAATCTGGCTTCAGATACTTACTAGCTATGTGTCCCCAGGCAGGTCACTTCACCCGGATTGCTTTAGTTTCCTCATCAGCTAAATGAGCTGGAGAAGGAAATGGCAAACCACTCTACTGTCTTTGCCAAGAAAACCCTGAAAGGGGTTAGAGTCTGATATGGCTGAAAATATCCAAGCAATAATAAAGTGATTATAACAGTGAGCATTTATAAAGTGTGCTAAGGTTTGCAAAGCACTTTATGTGTCATCTTTCTTGATCCCCACCTGTGAGATAGGTGCTATTATTATCTTCATCTTAGAGATGAGGAAACAGACTGAGAGATTAAGGGACTTTAAAAAAAATTAATAACATTTCATATTTTTCCAATTACATGACAAGACAATTTTTAGCACTCATTTTTATAAGATTTTGAGTTCCAAATTTTCTTCCTCCCTCCCTTTCCCTGTTCCTTAAATGGTAGACAATTTGATATAAGTTATACATGTACTATCATGTAAAACATTATTTCCATATTAGTCATAGTTGTGAAAGAAGAAACTGATCAAAAGGAAAAAAAACCCACAAAAAGAATAAAGTAAGTGGAAAAAAAAAGGATGCTTCGATCTGCATTCAGAATCTATCACTTCTTTATCATGTCTGGATAGCATTTTCCTTCATGTGTCCTTTGTATTTATCTTGGATCATTTTGTTGCTGAATTAAGAAACTTTTAGAGTCATCCAATTCGTATTTATCTAAAAGAGAATTTGAACTCAGGTCTTCCAGACTCCAACTCTAGCTTCTCACCACAGGGAGAAACTACCATAGCTGCTTCTGTCAGGCTGACCTATTCATGGTCTTACTCTCAGTTTGAGGGTCCACTCACTTTCACATAAAACTAAAGACAGGTAGAAAGCAAGGGGCCTATCAACTCTGTTTGCATCTGAATTATTAAAAACTATGCAAATTATTCAATAGTGATACCAGCCCAGATTCCCAAAGCAAAGTTGAATTTCCTACCACTGGGAGGTGAAGCTTAAATTAAGTGTCTTTGATGTGATAAGATGACTTTTGTGATTCCTCACAATAAACATTTTGAAAAGTACTTTCATTTTTAGGCTGGGTCCTGCTGGTCACAGGCCCAGGGTGGAATGTATTTACTCATATTCATCACTCTCTGGATTCAGTTTTTCTTGGAAATAGGTAGGGAAAGGGTTTTCTGATCTATACCACTTTCCTCTTCCTTTCCCTCCCCACCCTTATATTGGAATGCTCTAATTTTGGGTTTTTCTTCTTCTTCCCTGAAAATCATTGTAGCTTTTCTCTTGTTGATGGCAATTTTCAGTTACAAATTGATAATAAATATATAGCTCATTTTACTTTGCCCTTGATGCTATAGCATACATACATACACAATACATACATGCATATACTTACCTATGTACATGTGTACACATATATATGTTGTACATAGGTATACATGTGTATATACACACACGCCAAGGGCTGCCAAAACAGCAGATTCCTCATTCCCTCTTAGGAGGAGGTTTTCCAATCACAGATCAGCTCCCAGAATTTCTGCTCTGCCTCTGCAAGAGGGACTTTGTTTTTTCAGGTGGCTCGTTCCAAGAGAAGTTCTAGAAGTTTTACTTGAGTATGAAGTAGGGGAGAGATTTTCTCACTTCCATCTTCCCTGGTGGCCTTGACTTGATTTTTTTTTTTGTCCAACTCCATTTTGAATGTTAACTTACTAGCTTCTCATGTGACTGTTCTCATCACAAATCAATCAATTATTTGATGAATAGGACTTTTGGGGATTGGCTAATCACTGTGTGTATAAACTGCCAGAATCTTTTGTACTTGACAGCCAATGAAAGAGTTAGAGAAGTTCACCCATTTTCAGTTTCAAAGACTGTCTTAATTGTACAGGAACAGAAAATCTGATCAGAGCCTATGTGGGCATCTGTGTGACTCCAACCTGATGCAAATCTAGACAAAGCTTTTCAAACTAGTGCCTACTAACTTTGTGGCTTCTAATTATTATTTTGTGAATGTGGTAGAGTGGAAAGAAGACTAGTCAGAAAACTCAAGTTTAAATCTTGACTTCACTGTTTTTATTTTTGATTCCTCATCTGTAAAGTGATGATTTCCAAGACTCCTTCCAGCTCTAAAACTTATGATTCTATGGATTAGTGAGCCTAAATTCAAACTCTACTTGCTCCCATTTATTCAGTTCTGAACTTAAAAAAAATACCACTGAGATTTCTGTGGGTCTGATTTTTGTTATCTACAAATTGAGTGTGAATCTATGCTAGTCAGTAAGAAAGAGAGGGAAAAAAACCTCACACTAGACCATTGTATACCCCTTATTAATAGAATGTGGCCAACTAGTGGAACAATTACTCATACAAGATGGGTACAAGATATACATGCCCAACTCATTGCCACCCTACGTCCTCACTGTTGCCTGATTAGGCAAAATGTTGAGAGAGACAGAGAGAGAGAAAGAGAGAGAGAGAGAGACAGAGAGAGAGAGAGAGAGAGAGAGAGAGAGAGAGAGACAGAGACAGAGACAGAGACAGAGACAGAGACAGAGAGAGACAGAGACAGAGACAGAGAGACAGAGAACTACATTTGGCAATTAGCTCTAGACAATGTCCTGGTTCTGTATAGTTTATGACTATTAGGGTCTGTGAGGTTTTACGGTAGGGAAAATGAAGGAAGGATGGTTCATGGTCATGGTCAACGGTATTAGTTTAAGTCAGACAAATTCTAGCACCTCTGGGGACATACCAATTGTGTTCAAATCAGAGAAAAAGTCCTATTTGAGTTGTTACAATCCCTTTTGCCTTACTATGTGTTTCTACCAGTCATAGCTGACTGGCATTGCTAATTCCTCTTCATGGAATGGGATTAAGGGGTGAGTAGAAGCCTGAATTTAAGCAGCCAGCAGCATTGTCCTTCAAAAGGTGAAGATAAATTTTTTTGATTCATACCCTTTCCCTTAAAACTCTAGTCCCTCTCAACTCCAGCTTCATTGGACGTTGTCAATGGAGATATTTTTTTTTAAAAGCAGACCTGTGATTTCATTGGGATAGAAAACTTCTATCAATGCTGACCATCAATTCAATCTATAACTTAAAAGCTTAGAAAGTTTCCCAGAACACTCAGAGGCTAAGTGACTTGCTTTGGGTTATACATCGAATAAGTGTCAGAGGCTGACCTTGAACTTTTGTCTTCCTGACGCTGAAGGTGGCACTCCCCACTATACCATGCTGCTTGTTGAAGTTCTAATGCTGCCACATAAATAGTCCTTTATTTTATTTTGTCCTAACTTACTCTGTTGGGTAGCAATTTAACAATTTAGGTCTAGTGAGTAGAAAAGACTTCCAATTTTTCATTTTGCTACCGATTTAACCACTAGTGGGGAGGATGGCTGGGTAAATAATTTTGGTTCATTAAAAAAATGTTGTTTAACAGCTTTTTAAATGGTTAATGGGCTTTTTAGTGGCATTCTCTCCATACTGCCTCATCCATCCCTGCCAACAAAAGCCATATTTTATATCCCATTTACTCTTTGCCCACTAAAAATTGTACTACAGCAGAGATTCAATGAAATCCGGTCTGATTTAGGTTCCACCATCACTTGAGTCACATGGCTTAAACTACTAGTGTTTTGTAGCATTTGGTTACTTTATAAGGATATGAAAAAATCAGTGATGAAAGAAATCATCTTATCTGCAACCAAATTGGAATGCCACAGTTTTCTAAGACTTTCTACTGAATAATAAAATAAAGAGAAAGAAAAGAAAATAGTTCAAGATCTTATTTCCCTGAATTTTTCTTTCGATCTGGTAATATATGGTATATCTAATTTTCTTGATGCTTTGAAGGAATATGGGAACATAATTGATTTGCTACCTGTATACATTGGCATAATCTGTACTATTCGGTTTTTGTTTCACTCTATAGATTGTCTTCCACAATCTGGTACCAATAGACCTCCATACCTGATGTTTCTACCTTTACACTCTCAATACCTAACTCAAATGCCATCTCTGCATGAAGTTTAGCCTAATCCCTGTCTTAACATCCTTCCCTTCAGATGTCAGAGCATTCCATTTTGCATCTCTCTAATGGATTTATCATGGAATATTGCGGCTTGTAGTTATTTGTAACTGTCTTATCCTTTGTTAGATTATAAACTCTATGGTGACAGGAAGCATGTATAATCTAAATGTTATTAGCCATAGCACCTAGCACAGGACTTTTCTCGTCGCAGTAGGTGCTCAGTAACTTTTTCTTAAGTGACTGTATTTCATTTTTGTGCTTTTTTTCCCTTGCAGTGCAATTGGTATTGTCAGTGGCCTGCAGTTACACAGTTAGAAAGTTTTAAGGGTCTGAAGCCACATTTGAACTCAGGTCCTCTTCACCCCAGGGCTGGTGCTCTATCCATTGTGCCACCTAGCTGCTTTTTATGTGCTTTTATAGCATGTACATGTACACATGAAGAATGGCAGAATCTGAATGGGACTTAGCTTCAGACACTATTAGTGGGAAGGATGGCATTTAACCACTAGTGGGGAAGATGTCGGGGTAAATAATTTTGATTCATTAAAAAGTGTTGTTGAATGTCTTTTTAAATGACTAATGGACTTTTAGGGGCGTTCTGTCCATACTGCCTCATCTATCTTTGCCAATGAAAGGCAGGGATTCTTACTTGAATAAGAACATACAATATGAGAAAAGTTGTTCAACCTTTGACCTCCACTTCAAGGACCTCCTACCCACTGAAGTACCCATGCCATGGATAGCTCTAATTGTCAGCAGATTCTTTAAAGCAAGCTTCAATGTCTTGGTAACTTCCATCCATTACTCTCTGTTGTGCCTTTGGGGTCTTTGGCTCTTTTTGGGGTCAAGCAGGACAAATGAAATGCCTCTTCCATTTGATAACTCTTCAGATACTTGAAGGGATCTATCATGTTTCCCCTTAAGTTTTCTTTTCTCTCTACAAATATACATATATGCGTGGGATTATTTATATACAAACTCACAATGTAGCCTTACATTTTGAGGTCCTTCCTCAGATACTCTCTAAGGGTATAGTCACAAAAGAGTTGTAATTCTCTTTGTTTTTTCTTGTTTTCAAATATCTTCATGGATTTTATGTTGAAATAATCTCTGTAAGCTTCTCCAGAAGTGCATCTAAATAGTTCATCAGCGGAAGATGAATTATTTTCCCCTTCTTTATCAGGGTGCCAGAGAATAAATGACACCTTTCTGCAAATGTGCAACTGTTTATACCTAAAGTTTTGTAATTTTAAGAGTAGGTGTCCCCAGATTGCATATGGATAAAACAAAGCCATATTTATTAATAAGGGTCCAAACTTAAAAAGATGACAATTTCTTATTCTCCATATCCAAAATAAGGAAGTACACTCATATCCTGCCTATTCCAAACTATGTAAAATTGGATTTTTAAATACTTTATTTAGAAGAGGATTGGATTAGAGATCTAGTAAGTCTCTCCCAATTTGCAGGCTATAGGAATCTGTGATGACTTGTGTAGAATGCAGATTATCCTGAGACAACTTTATAATGGGGCAGTGAGGTAATACAGTGGACAAAAGACCAGAGTCCAAATTCTACCTCAGACACTAGTTATATGACCCTGGCCAAGTAATTTAATCCCGTTTGCCTCCATTTCCTCATCCATCAAATGAGCTGGAGAAGGAAATGGCAAACTCTCGTATCTGTGACAAGAAAACCCCAGATGGGGTCATGAAGAGCTGGACATGACTGAACAATAAAACCTTTGTGATGAACATAATTGTTCGTCACCTCTCTGAGATGGTGAGCAGATTTAGGTTATGCATGTGCAATTGTGCAAAACATTTCCTTATTAGCCATTGGTGTACAAGAAGACTGCAATAAAAAAGAATGAAAGAAAGAAGAGTGAAAATAGCATGATTCAGTCTGTACTGAAGCAATATCAATTCTTCCTCTGGAGGCGGATAATATGCTTCATCCTTAGTTCTTTGATATTATCTTGGGTCATTGTATTGCTGAGAATTGTTAAATTATTCACAGTTCTTCATGCAATTTTGTTGTTACCGTGTACAACATTCTACTGGTTCTGTTCACTTCACTTTGCATCAGTTCATGTAAGTCTTTCCAGCTTTTTCTGAAATCTTGCTTGTCGTTTCTTAGAGCACAATAGTATTCCGTAACAGTCATATACTACAACTTGTTTAGCCATTCCCCAATTGATTGGCATCCCTTTCATTTTTAATTCTTAGCCATACTGGAAATTTTTAAGTAGACGTTTGACAGAAATGTTTTAAAGGAAGCTCCACTTCAGTCCAGCTTAGATTAGAAGATCTCTAAGGTCCCTCAGGAAAACAAATGGATCGGAAATGGGTGAAAGTACCATTCCGGAAGACTTGAGAACAGGTAATGAATAAAAGAATGAGTGAAAAAAAACATTTATTAAGTGCCTACTATGAGCTACCAGTGGACAGTTACAAAATATCTTTGCCTTTAGACTTCTCAAAATATTTTAAATTCTTATTTATTTCATATCTTCACAAAACAGTTCTATTAGAAAAAGAGGGAGAGGGGAATTGAATTCTCAAGAATCATTCCAATTGTCATTGTCTATGATTCTGTCATCTACTTTGTTAGTTATACCAGCTTGAGTTCCTTTTCTCCCAACAATTACAACTACTCTTTAAAGTGTCTGGTTAGAACAACATCTAGAATCTTGCAAAGGGATCCTGAACTCCAAATCAACAAGTCGGTTTAATTGAATTAAGAAGACATTATGTTCCTATTCTATGTACAACATGTTTTTGGTTAGGTCAAATACCAGGTTGTTGTGAAGATTAAATGAGATAGTGTATATAAAAGAAGTTGCAAACTAAGATTAAATGAGATAGTGTATATAAAAGAAGTTGCAAACTTTAAAGTGCTATGCAATTTAAAGTTATGATTACTATTATTGATTAGAATGTTCTCTCTCTCTCTCTGTCTCTCTCTACTTTTCTAAATTCCAATATGCCTTCTGCTTTTAAACTGGATGGCCCCACTTTTAGCAGGGAGGATTCCAATTGGACTAGAAGTACATATGGAAGACAGGCAACTACTTATTATTGTCTTTTAATATGAAGACTTTTTCAGTGGATGGTATGAGCATTGTATGTACTCTTATGATCAAAAAGAGAAAAGCACATTATCAATTGTTTCCAGATATAGCATATAACCTAGTGATTAGATGGAGATTTCAAGAAAGTGCAGGTACTTTGAAATTACAGTCTTTTAGCAATTTGGGGACAATATTCTCCTGCTGGCAGTGTCAAGGTTTAAAATGGAACTGCATAAAGGCCCTCTTATGGGCTGTTGCCCCGTTAAGACTTTCATTATAAGCAACATTATAATAAGAAGTACAACATATGTGAATAGTCTAAACTGTGAAGCTACAATCAAGCAGGAGTCTGCATTGTCATGCAATGACAATTGGGGTTGTCTGTGGAATTCTTTACCCCTCAGGAGACCTGCCTTAGTCTAACAATAGAATGCACAAGGAAATGATGTGAGACCATCTTTGAATGAATCTTCAACCTATCTTATTCCACAATTGCATCTGTGATGTCACTGGATAAAGGCAGAAGCAGGAAATTTTCCTCCCATTTCAGCTAGTCTCCCCTAATATGTCAGGCACTATATCTGTAGTAAAAAAAAAAGCCTACCAAAGCAAAACATAGATAGACAGGTAATTAGAAAGATGGAGTTGCTTAGAGGCACTAATTGTGATTATGTGACTAGATACCTAAATCAAGAATTTGAGAGGCTTTTTATGTACTTTTGCTTAGTAATTGTTCTAGAAAGTTGATTAAATGAAGAAAGACTCAATTTGCAATCACTCAATGACTTATGAACCCAATGTAATTTACCTAGAAATAGTTTTAGGAATGCTGATATCAAAGCATTTCCTATAAGTGATGCCCCAGCTCCTCAAAAAAAAATACTTTGCTTGTGCTCTTTGTTCAAATATGTCAAATAGAATGGCATTGATTTGCATCTATTGGAAATACTAGTTTACTGTTCACCCACCAGCCATTTGTGAATTTTGGAGACCCACTCCAACTGTCCTAGAAGTTATCAAAAGTGTGTTTTATCATTAAAAAATAAACAAATTCCAACACATGCTGCACAAAATGTGAAAAACGAAACCTGCTTTGAAAATATTTCTTTTGCACTATTAGTTTCTCTACCTTCCTTAGTGATTGGTATGACACCTATGCGTGGTGCTCCATGCTTATTCATTATGTCATGTAATGGAAAAAAAGAGCCCTCAACCTCCATCTTTATCCCATACTGTTAGCATTTAGAATTTTCCTGTTTTTGTTTTTCATTATTCTTTTATGATTTCAGATTGTTATGTTAATTCTGTCATTTTCAAAGCATTTCACTCAATGAGAAAGTGCTTTTTAAATCACAGAATTTGGGTTAACTTGTATCAATCAGCTGAGTTGATAGTCCTATTTTGGGTTTAGCAGGAGGTAGGGTATGGGGTGGTGGTGGCACAGAATTCCAATAAGAAATACACTACATTTACAGAAGAAGAGAAATGCTATAAATCTCCCTGTGGGTTCTTATGCTTTCCATTAGGTCATAAAATCTTCAAACAAACCACCACTGAATAAACTTTGGAATGTCTAGGCCAGGTGGCTTAGGCTTTTTTCTTTTGTCTTCTGTACCCTTCCTTGAATTGTTTAAACTGAATACTTGCCTTTGTTTGGATTCCCTTTAAAGTTATAAGGTAAAGAACTAGGGTTATTAGTAATTTTGGTGATTGGTCAACCCTGAAGGAACTCTGTGTTGGTTAAGCTTCTTATCAATAAGTCATATAATTTAAAATAAATGCAAATTCTCTTCAAATTAAATACTTTATTTTGATGTGACAGAAGGGCAGACCAAGACATACTTATCAGCACAGATTTGAGCTTTTAAAGTGGTTGCTCAGAATATTTTTATGAGGTTCAATATTTGGTGTTTGGTGTTTTTTCATTTTTTTTTTGGTGCCGGGAAAAGAAAAGGTATAGTGTATAAAGTGTATTGGACTTAGAGTTTGGAGACCTACCTTCAAATTCTACTTTTGATATCTTTAGTATAGTGAGATTAGGAAAACCACTTTACCTTTTTCAGCTACAGTTTCTATTTTGGGGTATATATAAGATATAGACATTGTGAAGATATAGAATGGGATAATGGATAGAGAGTTGCCCTTAGAATGTGAAAGACCTGGGTGCAAGTCCTGCCTCTAGTGACCCTAGAAAAGTCACTTAATCACTCAGTGTTCCCTGCAGCTGTCTATCAAATTAGGTTCTGCAAAGGTGCTGATTTGGTTGGTAGAGAATTTCTTTAGTTAAGGAGTTCTCTGTACCAATGAAATCACAGGTCCAAACCTCATCCCTATTATCTTTACTGCTTTTCAGGGTTATTATGAAGGATGGACTTCCTTAGCCTCAAAGCTCTATGAACATGAACTATTATTATTGTTTTTACCTGCAGGGCTCACCATATGATCTAGGTAGGCAATGGTCAGGGTTTGGTGTGATATTAGCCCTGGTTCCAGAGTTCCTTGCTATGTGACTTCCCTGAATCAAACCACCTTGTGTCTCTGTGTGTCTTTTTAAAGAGAAGAAACAATATATTATTCTCTTTGTAAGTAGTTTAAAGAAATTAAGTGGCTTAAAAAAAGCTGTTATGGTATAGTTAATAGCATTTGGCAGAGTGAGAAACTCAAAAGATGCATGTTTGACCATTGGCTTTGATCTAAGTAGTTGAAATGTAGTAGGGATAAATATTAAATCTTTCATTTGACTTACAAAATGACCACAAAGTGTAAGTTTGGAGAGCAGGGTTAAACAGAAGGATTGACAAATTCTGGTCATTTTACTATAATAAAAACTCAGTAGGGAGTCAAGACTGAAAATGGCAGCTAAAAAACCAAAACT
This sequence comes from Bettongia penicillata ogilbyi, assembly GCA_023548195.1. Taxonomy (NCBI): domain Eukaryota; kingdom Metazoa; phylum Chordata; class Mammalia; order Diprotodontia; family Potoroidae; genus Bettongia; species Bettongia penicillata. Next base: position 6,847,093 of record JAJHZJ010000318.1, on the reverse strand, counting down.
AAAAACAAATGTGATCTTGGGTTTTATTAAGAGAAGCATAGGCTTCAGGAATTGCTTTTGGGGAGGAAAGTGATAAACTGGAATGTACCCAGAAGAAGAAAACCAGGATAGTAAAGGCCCTTGAGTTCATGTTATGTTAGGATCAGTTAAAGGAACTAAAAATATTCTGTCTAGAGAAGATAACATAAGGGGAATGATAGCTGTCTTTAAGTATCTGAAGGACTGTTACAGAAAAGAGGGATTAGATTTGTTCTGCTTGATCTCATAAAAAAGAATCAAAAGCAATGAGTTGATCCATTCCCAGAATTCCCAATAATCCAAAGAAAAAAGATAAAGTAGGATGCAACCTACCACTCCAATATTATTGTCCATTTCTCCATTTCATGTATTCTATAGTCTAGTCAAATGACCTCTTTCCCGATTCTCATGCATAAGACTACATCTTCTCTCTGCTTTTGGTGTTCCTCATGTTTAGATTGCATTCCCTCTCCTCTCACCTCCCCCCCTCACCCTCCCTGATCCACCCTTACAATACCTACTTTCTTTCAAGACTTGGCTCAAGTGTCAGTGTCTCCACAAGGATTTTCCTGAACCCCACAGCTTCTAGTATCTCCCCTTAAAAACTTGTGAGTGCAGAGGTCATGGAACCAATATGGTGGAGTATAAGGAAGGACCTGCTCCAGCTCATAGCCTATAAAATACTTGTAAAAATGACTCTAAATTCTAGAGGAACAGAAGCCAAAAAACGGCAGAGGTAAAGAAATTTCCAGCCCAAGACAGCCTGAAAGGCCAACAGAAAAGGTCTATTGCACTGGGCTCAGAGCACAGCCCAACCCAGCCTTGGCCATGTGGCAGAGCAGGGATAGGACTGGAGCCAGATTCCAGGTGTGGAATCACAGGTAGCAGCTGCAGTTCCCAGATTTCTCAATCCACAAATGCCAAAGACAGCTTCAAAAGTCAGTAAGAAAACTTTTGTTTTTCCTTGATTGTGCCACCTTGATTGTGCTACCTTGGAGGAACTGAGAGCTTACAGATCCCTAAAGTATACCCTTCACTCGACAAAGGACTCAAAAGTCAAGTAACTGGCTGGGAAAATGCTCAAAAAAGGGAAAAAAAGTAAGACTATAGAAGGTTACTTTCTTGGTGAACAGGTTCTTCCTTTTGGATGAGGAAGAAGAAAGCATACCATGGGAGTAAGACATAATAGTCAAGGTGTTTACATCAAAACTTCCAAAATAAATATGCATTGATCTCAGGCCATGGAAGAGCTCAAAAAGGATTTTGAAAATCAAACAATAGAGGTGGAGGAAAAATTGGAAAGGGAAATGAGAGCAATGCAAGAAAATCATGAAAAGCGAGTCAACAGCTTGCTGAAGAAGACCCCAAAAAATGCTGATGAAAATAACACCTTTAAAAATAGACTTACCCAAATGGCAAATGAGGTCCAAAAAGCCAATGAGGTGAAGAATACTTTAAAAAGCAGAATGAACCCAACAGAAAAGGAGGTTCAAAAGCTCACTGAAGAAAATAGTTCTTTAAAAATTAGAATGGAGCAGATGGAAGCTAAGGACTCTATGAAAACCAGGAAATTACAAAACAAAACCAAAAGAATGAAAAAACAGAAGACAATGTGAAATATCTCATTGGCAAAACAACTGACCTGGAAAATAGATCCAGGGGAGATAATTTAAAAATTGTTGGTCTACCTGAAGACCATGATCAAAAAAAGAGCCTAAACATCATCTTCCTAGAAATTATCAAGGAAATGTGCTCTGACACTCTAGAAACAGAGAGTAAAATGGAAATGAAAAGAATTCACTGATCACCTCCTGAAAGAGATCCCAGAAAGGAAGCCTCCTAGGAATATTGTAGCCAAATTCCAGGGTTCCCAGGTCAAGGAGAAAATATTACAAACATCCAGAAAGAAACAATTCAAATATGGGAAATACAATCAAGACGACACAGGATTTAGCAATGTCTACACTAAGGGACCAAAGGGCTTGGAATATGATATTCCAGTGGTCAAAGGAGATAGAATTAAAATCAAGAATCACCTAACCAGAAAAACTGAGTATAATACTTCAGGGGAAAAAAATGGAAATTCAATGAAATAGAGGACTTCCAAGCATTCTTGTTGAAAAGACCAGAGCTGAATAGAAAATTTTACTTTCAAATACAAGAGTCAGGAGAAACATGAAAAAGTAAACAGGAAAGAGAAGCCTTAAGGAACTCATTAAAGCCAAACTATTTACATTCCTACATAGAAAGATGTTATTTGTAACTCATGAGATGTTTTTTGGTATTGGGGTAATTAGAGGGAATATATATATATATGCAGGTGGCTATAGGTAGGTATGTATATATATATTGTATATATGTAGGTATGTATATGTACATAGGTGTATGTGTGTATGTATCCATATGCATATATATACACAGAGGATGCAGGGTAAGCTGTATTAGGAGTAAGAGAAAGAGACAGATAGAGTATAGTAAATGATCTCACATAAAAGAGGCAAGAAAGAGCTTTTACAATGGAGGGGAAGAGGGGGGAGATGAAAGGAAATAATTGAGCCTTACTCTCATGGGATTTGGCTTAAGGAGAGAATAACACACACTCAATTGGATATGAAAATCTACTTTACTCTGCAGGAAGGCAAGGGGGAAGGGAATAGGAGAGGGAAGATAATAGAAGGGACAGCAAATTGGGGAAAAGGATAATCAGAAGCAAACGCCATTGGGGGAGGACAGGTCAGGGGAGTGAATGGAATAAATGAAGGGCAAGATAGGACAGAGGGAAATATGGTTAGCCTTTTACAGTATAACTGTTATGGAAGTGCTTTTTATTGTTATATATGTATGACCTATATTGAATTGCTTGTTTTCTCAATGAGGGTGGGTGAGGAGGGAGGGAGAGAATATGGAACTTAAACCTTTAGAATGAATGTTAAAAAATTGTTTGAGCATGCAACTGGAAATTAAGATATACAGGCAATGGAGTAAAGAAATCTATTTTGCCCTACAGGAAAATAGAGGGGAAGAGGGAAGGAAGAAGGGTGGGTAATAGAAGGAAGGATAGACTGGAGGAAGGGGTGGATGGGGTGCATGCTGTCCTGGAGTGGGGGGTGGGGAGAGATGGGGAGAAAATTTCGAATTTAAATTCTTGTGGAAGTGAATGTTAAGAATGAAAATAATAAATTATATATTGAAAAAAACTGATGAGTGCTTGTTAATTGATCGACTAGGCAATCTGTATATTGCCTTGTAAGTCTAAAAAGTCTCATTGAGACTGTGACTGACTTCCTGTTGGAAAAGAACCTACTTGTTTTGTGAGATCAATTTAAATTTAAATTGATATGATGAGCAATCAAATATGTTTCTTAGACAAGTGATAATTACAGTTGTTCAATGAAAAAACAGAGTAGGTCATCATCATTTCTTTTGTGTGACTTTGTAGTATGTTCAATAGTTTTTTCTCTTTTTCTTTTTAAAAATACGATTTATCCATTTGCTCTCTAAGGGCTCTAGACAATTCTCTAAGACTATATGTAAGTTGCAGAAAAGATGCTGGCCTACATTAATAGAGGGAGAGTTTCTTGCCCTGGGAATTGCTTATCACAATGAAATCACAGGTCTAGTCCATTTCCCTATCCTCCACCTACTATGCAAAATTTTGCTATGTCTATGAATTCTATTTCTCCCTATGACCCCAAGTCCAAGCAATACCTCACTCTTCCAGTAGATTTCATCATGGAGTCTAAGGTTAACAAAATAGAATTCTAGAACCACAGATATGTTTATCACATGAATTAAACACTTCCTGTACACATACACACACATATACACACACACAGAAACACAGATACACACAAACACATATATACTGGCACAGTGATTAGAACGTCAGACTTGGAATCAAGAAAATCTGGGTTTGAATCCTGCCTCAGATACTTATCACCTCTATGATCCTAGGAAAGTCATTTTGTCTATCTGATACTCAGTCTTCTCATCTGTAAAATGGGGAAAATAAAAGCCCCAATTTCCCCAGCTTGTTTTCAGAATTCAAAGAAATAATGTGTGTAGAGTGCTTCACAAGCCTTAATACTCTATATACATGGTGAGAGATTACTATCATCATTATTATATTAATGAGCAAGAGAGAGAAGGTTGTGTTTATGTGTGAGTGGGTGTATTCATACACACAACACACATTTGCCCAGCCATACCCTGACAAAGACTTCCATTTGGTTGAACTTGGCAGTGATTCTAAAATGTTGACAACTGTCAAATTAAGATCACCCAAGCCATTTCACAGGCTCAAATTTGGATGCAGGTCTCAGAACAGAAGGAGATAGCTACTGGCTACTGCCCAACTGACTTCACCATCTATCATTCACTTAGCTATGCTCTCTGCAATGAAGCTACATAGAGGTGATGAGTTGAGGAAGGTCAGGTTGCAGCTGTACAAGTTACTAACTTCATATTTTCTTTGATTTAAAGGAAGCAAGTAGAGTTTAAAAATTTAAAATCTATAAGTAAGAAGGATAGAAGGTTTGTTTAATTTCTCTCTCCCTCCTCCACCACCTACCCTCAGCACATGTCCTTTCCTTGTTTCTTTTTCCCTCCCCCCTCCATCTATATTTATACCTGGAAAAAATCTGACTATTTCCAAAACAAAAAAACCAGACAAAAGTTTTAAGGCATTTACATGATTTGAAAAGGTCCTGAGAAGGTAGGAATTAAGCTTTGGACATGGGAGATACCTGGAAATACTGTTCTTTGTCTGCTTTGCATATTTTTTCCCCTTTCTTTATTGTTCTATTTCAAGGCGCTGCTCACTTCTGATGGTGAATTAAACCACTAGTTAAAATATTCATGTGTATATTATTTTCCCCTGGATTGTAAGCATGTTGAAAGCAGAGATCGGTGCAGCTCTGTTCTTTTTATAGCCCTAGTCTAGTCCCTATTAAACACCCCTGAATGTGGAAAGTGCTTAATAAATACTACTGGTTCAATCTAAATAACCTGAAAGACTGGGTGGATGAAAAAACAGTGATTGTGTTGTGAGGAATGCCAATCCCTACAGGAATCAATGGTAGCATGGAATTTACTTGCAGTTTACAAAGTATTTTCTATGAAATAACCCTATGGAATAGTACAAAAGGGAGTGGTCCCATTTTACAGATGAAGAAACAGAGATGTGGAGGAGATAAGGTAATTGCTCATGGTTATATTGCTAGTAAATGGCAGACTTCTGACTCAAATACAAATCTCTGATTCCAAGGCCAGGGTTCTTTGCATTCTACCAAGGTGCTTCTCATGTTTAACATGGAGAAATAAGGTGGGTTTTTTCTAAAATGTGGATAGATAATGCATGACATATACAATATTTTTGGTAGACTTTCCTTTGGTAATTCTTGGCTAGTCATCCAATTTTTCATTTTCCATTCTATCCTAATGATGTTTGGGAAAAGTGACATGCTATGTAGTGCTATGACTTTTATCCAAAGTTTTAAAAATTATGCAAAAAAATTGTGTAGGAAAAGTTTTTTTAATAAAACTTAGTAATTTTTTTTTCGATTCCTATTTGGAAAGGTCCACCAAATTCCCTGCATCTCATTAGCAGATTTGTACCATGGAGTAGATAGAGATTAGACTCTCAACTAAACATTGGGATCTGATTTAAATGTTAAAGCAAGTAGAATTGAAGCTGCAAAGCTCCTGATTCTGTCCTTAACATGTTACAATCAACTTATAGGCTCTTAAGATTCTTAGAATCATGTGCTTTCATATGCTGTCCCACCTTCAGGGCAGTATTATGGGCTCATTTTCTTTGCTGACGTCTATCAGCTCCGACTTTTAGTCCAACCTCTGCTAAATTTGTTGGATTTTCTGTTTGGTATGAATATGATTTGTTTTGATTTATGTAGTGTCTATACAACACCAGTCTACTTAGTAGAATGTAGTACAAATTAAATCGAATGAGTGATTTTTGGCATATGTTGTATAAAATAAATGGTTTCATTTATTCCCTATCCTGACTATCAGTGATGCATAGACAGAAATGTGAAGACTGAATATGTTTAAGACAGAGGACTATGGGTACCTGTGATCATGATGTGGTTCAGAGACATAAATAGCACAGAGCTCACAGGGTCTTGCTTTAGGGTACTGATATAGAATCTCAAATTTATAGACAGTGGAAGTCATTTGGCATAACTCTTTCATTTTGCAGAAATGGAAATTGGGGCTCAGGAGACTATGTGATTTGCCCAAGGTCTCAAAAGTAGTCAGTGGAAGAGCTGTTTTTCTTCCCCAACTCACTGGACTCCAAATCTAGCATTCTTTCCAAAGCATCCTTAATCAATCATTTATATAATGTGTTAGGCACTGTACAAGGTGCTCAGAATACATAGATAAAATGAAATCATCCCTGTCTTCAAGGAGCTTACTTTCTACATGTACAAATATTTGCATACTAAAACGTACAAAGTAAATGCAAAGTAATTATATCTAAGGTGGAGCAGGGTAGTAGATGGGACTAGGAAGGCATTAGTAGTGAGGGGGATCAGGAAAGAACCCAGGAGGTTCTCATCATATGGTGCCACTCCTGCTTGTTGTATCATTCTTCCCCTAGGCCAGAGGGGTCAGAGTCTAACTGCCTCTTAACCAATGGTGACTATACCTGTGGTCTGACTTTCTTTACTACTTATCTCTTTAACTTCATTGATATTAAGCTCATTTATCTTCTCTTTAAAGTCTTTAAAATCTGTCCTGTTTCTTCATTAGAGTTCCATTCTGGTGCTTTATCATGATGTGAGGCATGCCAAAAAATTGGATAGGAATTCAAAAAGAACTCAACTAGAACCTGGACAAGACTCATCTCTACAATATACTCAGCTGGTAACCAGCTAATATTTGCTTGAAGACTTTAAGACATGGTGGAAGGGAGAGGGTGAGAAGACCTGCTACCTTGTAAGACAACTTTCTTCACTTTGGGATATTTCTATTACTTGGAAACTTTTCTTTATCTCAAGACTATCTTCCTCTCTACAACTTCCAATCCTTGGCTCTACTTCTGCTCTCTGAGGCCAAGGAGAACAAATCTAATTCTTTTCCTGACAGTTTTTCAGACATTTGATCACTTATCTCACTCTGGGCAAGACCCTGACCCTCATCTCTAAAACAAATCAATATGGTATATTTTCAACATCTATAAAATAAGGCAAAGTATAGGAGAAAGATAAGTGAGTTTTGGAATACTAAGGAATTTGGCATTGTTAATTCCTAGCAAATAGAGGTGTTACAAAGTGGGATGAATTCCTTTGAGAAATAATGGGCTCCCCTTCTCCAATTTGATTTTTAATCAGATACCGGATGGACATCCATTCATCAGATATATTATATTATGAGTAAATATATACATATATACATACACATATATATATATACACACACAGTCTTCACTCAGAGTTCATCAGCTCTCTCTCTGGAGGTGGACAGAATTTTTCATCATGAATCATAGTTGTCTTGGATCATTGTAGCTAAGTCTTTCTAATTTGTTCATTGTTATAATTCTGCTGATACTCTGTGAAAGACTTAGCTCTTCTCAGCAATACAGTGATCTAAGACAATTCTAAAGGACTCATGATGGAAAGTGCTATCCACCTCCAGAGAAAGATTTGATGGAATCTGCATGAAGATCGAAAAATGCTATTTTTACTTTTTTTTGTGGTTCTTTTCTTTTGACCAGTTTCTTCTTTCACAATATGACTAATAATGGAAATATGTTTTACATGATTTCACATACATAACCTATATTAAATTCTAACCATCTTAGGGAAGTGATAGGGAGGGAGGGAGGGAGATGATTTGGAACTCATATTTTTTTAAAAAATGAATGTTAAAAATTGACTTTACATATAATTTGAAAAAATACTATTAAAATATTGCTGTTATTATGTACAATGTTCCCCTGGTTCTGTTTGCTTCATTTTTTTAATGAGTTCATATAAGTTTTCCCAAGGTTTTCTGAAACCAACTTGTTTTGTTACTCCTTATAGCACAGAAAGAATTGCATAACTTGTTCAGCCATTTCCCAAATTGATGGTTGGAAGATACCACTTTAGATGTCACCTATCTGTGTCTTCAAAGTGCAGAATATTACAAATAACATGAAACAACATTTAAAGGTGACAACAGTAGCAGTAACAATAGCCACAAAACAAAATGTAGTTATGTTGTGAAATTCAGAATCTTATACTAAGTATAAGTTCCTAGGACTTGGACTCAGGAAACATGGCTCAGGAATCTATAGCCCTTACCTCTGACACCTGATGATGTGTGTATATGAGGGTATGCTTCTCTGTTCTCCTAGTTCTCCCTGCCCATAGGACATGTAGAAGCACCCAGATCCTCTGCTCTCTCAACAACCTCTTCCTTTCAGACATGGAAAAAATTAGGGGGTTAGGGACGAGTGTTTCTAAGTAGAGAGCTTGACTTTTGGTTTGTTGGGAGGAAAAATATTCTGAACTAGGAGAGGGGAGACATTATGACCCCTTTGCTAAATGCATGTGTTTGAGAAAGTTGACTTTGTCTCATGCATTCAGTGAATATTTATTATACTGCACTAATCAGTGGAGAAGATACTCCCTGTGCTCCAGGAGTTTGCTCTCTGGTAGGAGCAATGAGACGTAACATTGATAAATGGGATATAGTAATACATTCACAAAGAGGAGGATAAAGTTCTGTTAGTCCTTTGTTTTCAAAGAGGATCATGACATCAGGGAAATGATGACATGACTTGCAGTTGACTTTGATTTGGATGAGGGAGGACTATGCAAGGTCATCAGCCTCACTTTCTCCTCCAGAGCCATCTGGGTCCAGTGGCCAGATATTTATCAGAACAATTGGAGATGGCCCAGGATGTAATGGGAGACCCTGGCACATTGAGGCTAAGACCTTTTCAGGTACTCAGAGTGAGGTAATGCCCATTCAGCAAATAGGCCTCTTTAAGAAGTGAGTCAAGGGATTTCTCCTTTAATTAGAAAAAGAAAAAAGTCAAGCTAATCGGGGAAGACCCTCAGGGTTGCCTATTCACTGATGGCTCTGGAGAAGAAAGTGAGGCTGGTGACCTTGCACAGCCTTCCCTCACTCAAAGCAAGTTATGTCATCATTTCCCTGATATCATGGTCCTCTTTGAAAGATGAAGGACAAACACAACCTGTGAGTAGACCAAGTTGCCTGAATGGGGACCCAGTAACTCAGCATGTCCTCATCCTCTCCCTCTCACTTTCTTTCTTCTCTCCAAAGGAAAGTAAATTTTGATGACCAGAAGCTGCCCAGTTAACTTAGGGCACACTGAGTAGATTTATTTTTTCCTCCCTCCCTCCTTCCCTCCCTCCCTCCCTCCCTTCCTTCCTCCCTTCCTTCCTTCCTTCCTTCCTTCCTTCCTTCCTTCCTTCCTTCCTTCCTTCCTTCCTTCCTTCCTTCCTTCCTTCCTTCCTTCCTTCCTTCCTTCCTTCCTTCCTTCCTTCCTTCCTTCCTTCCTTCCTTCTTCACCTTAAACCCAGTTCACTGAAACTCATGGATTGGACCACAATAGGTCCCGGCTCAAGCTCCACTTAATGGCTGCATTTTGTGTCCCCTAGCTTAGAGTGAATGTCAGTGGTAGCTGTTTCTCTTTGGAACAGTAACTCTGAGGGTCTTCCCTTCCTGGCTTGGAGGACAAAATGCAGAGACAGCTGAAGAAGGAAATAGGATTTCCATGTATGAAGGAAACTGAATAAGGTTTCAAGGAAGAAGGTGAAATTGAAGCTAAGCTTGAAAGGATGTGCTTATCTATAAAATGGAAAGTATGATTACACTTGACCTTGCCTAGCACTTTTATCTTAAAGATAAAGTGGAAAAAATGGATCTGAAAATGATTGGAAAAATAAAAAAATATCATATCAGGACAAGATGGTATTCATATAATATGAATTATGGTTTTTGAAAACAATTATGAGAAGCAAGTTGTGTTTAAAGATTATATGTGAAAAATTCAGTAAATACCTATGTGGAAATAAATTCATTTAGAGAAAGGATCTCTGTGGGATCAAAATGAATATGATAGAAGAGAAAGAATTATATCATTTGCTTTGTCTAAATAAAGCTACCTCCCTCCGAGTGTCCATGCCCTAGAAATTATCAAAGAACAGAATTCTATGAATCTTATTTTTTTTGAGTGACTTGAAACCACGTAAATCTAAAGTAAGCCCTAGGAAGAGACATAAGAGGGAAAAAATGAACACGCATCTGCCCTTGTCTTCCATACTGGGATTCCCTAGGGTCCCAAGCCGACTCTCCAACTGAGAAAATCTGGCTACCATCTTTTCTATGTATCACATGCTGCCACTGTTTAACTCCCTTTCCTCCCCTGCCCCATGGTTTCTTTAATGTAAGGTCCAGGGATATTGCTCTGAGTGGTGTCAGGAAGGACCTTTAATGTATAAGCGTAACCTAACGGGTGCCCCATATGATTTAAAGAAAACAAATTGTTTTAAAATTCTAGGGCTCCATGTGGGAGGGAGAAGCTGGCAGAGCAGTGAATGGTATGCTCCAGCCAAGTAGGAGGGGGAAAAGTTAGAGCAGTTGCATTAGTAGATCCTGGCAGCAGTTATCAAAATCCCAGATGTCTCTTTGCTGATGTATGAGTAATGACATGGCTTGATGTTTATGGACAGCTTGTGCTCTCACAGAGAAGGTGTAAGGAAGGGCTGTCATTGTCTCCTACCACAAGATGTCACTAGCACTGCTCCAGTGCTGAATGTGTATTGACAACATGTCGTTGCTCATATTATTAGCAGAGTTGCCTTTATTTTTTTTTTTATACATAGCTCTGTAGCTTCTTTATTGAAGGTGATGCTACAAGGGGAAGGAATAAAATAAACTTTCCCTTTTTTTTGTCCAAATACTGTTGAGTTGTTGGAACATTTAAAAATGTTTCTGTATCCTGGAAAGATAAGTAAGGAAGTTTAAAAAAAGAGAGAAATAATGATAATGGATTAGCAGAGACCTGTACCCAAATAGAGTATTTATATATATATTTGTCCATGGCACTAATCACATAACAGACTTTAGCTCATATCCTAACTTGTCTAATCAAATGTATATACGATGCTCATACCACTTCAGAGTGATGTAATGAGCTGAGCAGAGATTTTTGTTTGAGTGTGCTGATTATTTTTCTAAAGGGTGTCAAATTCTATGTTATTATTGTACATATACTAAATAAATCTCTATTAAAAGGCTCTGTAAAATTTTCAAGGTTGTACCAAAGAGTCCTCTTCCCCCTCCACTTTTACCTTCCTCTTCTCCAGCTCTTCTAATAACTCATTTTTTAATTTATTGAATTCAAGAAAAACAATGGCTGAAGCATAGTTTTTCTAGAAAGTGCAAAAAAGGGATTCTGTGGTTTAACAGCTGTGCCATTTATGAGGGATTTGAGTGTAAAACTCAGGCTCGAGCCCTGGGCTGGTCGGTATCTTTCCCAATGTAGGTAAACCCGCCAGCTGCATGATGGAAACATCGGAGGTTAACGATATGTCTTCTCGTTATTTCCCTCTCCGTATTATAAATCACACTCTCCTGAAGCGCCAAGATCCTCTTTCACACTTACAACCAACCCATGCTTTAAAGTCTGTCTTTAAAACTGATCACCTTGACAGGGCAGATAAACTTTTGGAAAAATGGCTGCTTGTTTATCTGTATATCTCTCTAGAAAAGGGTGCCCAAGGGCTTACATATTTATACAGCTGGCATTCAAATTGTCAAGCAAGGTATAGGGTAAGGTCAGAGCTAAGGAACCCATTTTCAATTTGGAAAAGGATTAAAGGCTTGAAGGGGGTGATAATAGAAGAGAGAGATGCAGCTTGGGAGAGAGAAAAGGACTGAGATGGAGGTGGATTCAGATGAATATGACCAAATCCCTCAAGACCATCTAATTTGGAGAGCTAGACTTACTTAATGTGAATTTTTTTTGAAACCCTCTCCATTCAGGCTGATAATTTTCTGAGATTATGGTTTCTTTTGAGACAATTTAACTCATCCTAAGTTGATAAATGCCCAATAGACTCCCCCTACCACATATGGCATTTACCAGCTGTTTTTGAACTTTCATGAACAGTTCAGTCATAATTTGAGATTAAGATTCATGTTACACAAAAATAATATACACAGTCCTTGTTCAACCTTTAAAGTATACTTTTAGATCCTACATATTTGTGTATATATAAACATACATAATATTTGATTGGATGAAGATAATCAAATTATATCAGTTAGGAAAAATGTATGGTACAACTTAATATAAATAACAAGTTTTACTTTTCTTTGCCACAGTGCAACAAATAAAAAAAATACACTGCATAAAGGTGATATAATAATTTCTGCCTTTCTGTACCTTAGTCTCTCTATTGGCGCTTAGCCTCTTGATGTACAAATTACTTACATAAGTTTCATGGGCTCTTCTGTTCCAGTACAATTCAATAAGTTATAACTGCAGTGAACTAAATAGTACTCTTGAGGCCACCAAGAGTTTTCAAAAGTGGACCTAACTTACAACCAGCAAGTAGCTTGTGTATCGGGAGAGTATGATACATTCATTCAATAAACACTGAGTCTACCTTCTATCCTTCCCACCACTCCTTATTGATAGAAATGGAGGGGATGGAGAATTTAGCCCATAACATTTGATATGGAATTTTTGTTCTCTCTTTTGTCTTCTTTCACATAACTGTGAGTTCTTCACAAGGCAGTAGCAGTAGTAGTCCATCATCTCATTGATTGTTTGGTTGAGAGAGGAGAAAAGGATTGATATAAGGATTTTTTTAAAAAACAAAAATTTTCTGGTTTCAGTTTCTTACTATTAAATATTCATTTAACCAGATCTTGTTAGTGATTGTGGACTCTGATTGGGCAACTTGGGATAAAGACTAGGGATCCTAAAATAATTTGTGCACAACTTTCTCCTATCCTTTTAATTTGTCTGTTGGGTTTTTTCTTTAATCTCCTGAGAAATTCTATAGAACAAGATATTACACATGGTAGGAGCAATTTTATAGACCAAAATTCCCTGCCATGAGACCAAGGATAGAGTTAACCCCAGTAGATTAGCTTTTCCACAAACTCTTCTTACTGTGTTAGGATGGGGTACCTCCTTACCCTGGATCAATCAATTAATCAGCCATCAACATAATGAAATTTTAAATGTCAAAACAATGGTTTACATCTGTGACTGCTTTATGAAGTGAGAATCTCAATTATCAGAAAGAAATTGAAGTGATCAGCAGACTGGATCAGTCACACTCTAGCTGTCTGTCCACTGGTGAGCTCAGGCCAGTAAGGTATAGCCTGTTGGTGGAAGATTTCCATTGTGGAGTTGAAGATTCCAGTTTAAGTCAAGCTACTGAGAGGGTATCAATTTTGGATGGAGAGAGAGGGAGAGGCTATCTCACTATACCTCTCCCTACCCCAACCTTCCATTGACCATGCCATCAGAAATTGGGTACTTCATCTGACCTGGAGCAGGGAAAGAGCAACCAAGGAGAAAATGTTTTGGACATTCACTGACACCCACTGACAGATTCAGAAAAATAGCAAGCATAGAGGTAAGCAGTTTTAAGGCATGGCACTTTGAACCAGAGAAGAATGCTAGCTATAAACTCAAGAAAGCACTCCCAGTAATCAGAGTAGTGTGTTTACTCTTTGAACACATATTCGCTACGTGTTTGCCTCACTGTCAATGTTTCTAAGTTTAATTCTGCTCTTTCTCTGAATTTTTTATGTACTTTTGGAAGAGGCTTTTTTCTTACTTTATCACCTTGGTAAATATTCCTTTAAAATATTAATTAATTCTGACTAATAATTATTGGGGGAGCATGTTATGAAGTGTCAGTGAGCACCAGTGCCACAAACCACAGGGACCTTCAGAGTTACCCAGACATAGAATCTTGAAGAAAGAAGTACATAATCAGCTATACTCTTTCAGTCTGGCCCTCTGATGCGAATGGGACCTGGGGAAGCAGCTTTGTCAGGATGTTACTCTTAAAAGATGTTGAAACTATCCCTGAGATACAACTGGCTCAGTAGACTACAGCTGGAGCAGTTGAAATGACTTTCTGGTTAACCTAAGGGAATAAGAGACGTGTGCTCACATGGAGGTAGGACCCCTCTGATTTGGTATATGTCTCATGGCTGTGGGAGTCACTGCGCTTGACCCTACTTACCATATGTATTTGAAGGTGCGACAGTCTACGTAAACTCAGTGTTGCATCCTTGTTGAGTATCCTTCCTAGGTGACAGTTACATAAGCCTTGTATTTACTGTGAGATAGTTTTCAAGTGTTTAATTTCTTCTGATTTCTGAACCTGAAACATTAGACTGTTCTGAGTCTGGCTTAGTTTGCAGCATTATGAAAACTCTTTACAAAATCTTTCATTTACACACTGCTGGAGTTACAAGTACATGATCAAGATAAATAGTATGCATATTCTATGTCAGTATTAAGCTAATGGTAAAAGACTTAAAAAAACCAAAAAGCTCTTACCACCTTAGGTGAACTCATTACTCCTTCAGAACATGACACAGTTTTAAGTCTTTAAGAAAGGACATGGACAGGCATACAATGTGTGCCATGGCTAGGTACAGATAAAAGTCATCACACAGAATTGCAATTGATGGTAGAAAATGTTTAGGGGGAGGGGAATTACTCAATAAAGAAATTCATCCTCATCATATAGAAAAATAACAATAAAAAATTACCATTCAGATTCTGCCTAAAAGCTTTCTAGTCATAGGTTTCTTTAGATATTGTAAGAACATGAGATCATTTTCCGGAGGGAGTAAGACTTGACTGATATCTGCATCCACAAGCATCCACAAGAGGGGGAAAGAGGAAGAAATAAGGAGAAACTGCACATTGCCAGGCACATCATAAGCATGAAATAAAGGCTTGAATATTTAAAGGAAAGAGAGAAGAGAAGGGGAAAGGGAAAGGAGAAAGAGGTCATGAAAGAAGGAACAGAAGTTTTTGTACTGTATGGTGTAGAGTCGTGGTTCTTAATGTAAGACCTGTGAGCTTGCTCTTTTGTTTAACATATTGATCCTTGTATTTCAAAATAATATGTCCTTTGAAATCTTGTATATGCTTAGGTATCTTCACCTCTGGTACAAAATTGAATCTTTTTTTTTTCACCCCATCTTTTTTTAAAATAAATTTATTTATTTAACTTTTTACATTCATTTTTACAAAATTTTGGGTTCCAAACTTTCTCCCCATTTGTCCCCTCCCCCAACCCCAATACACCGAGCATTCTAATTTTCCCTACCACCAATCTGCCCTCTCTTCTATCATCCCTCCCTTCTCTTGTCCCCATCTTCTCTTATGGCCTGAGCCCATTGAATATTCATTTTGGATGTTTGGGATACAGAAGCCTTGACTTCTATGTCTTCCCTGATGGTAAGCATTGTTCTTCCTCATCAGAAAGGAAGGGAGGAGATATCTGTTCACCAAGAAAGTAACCTTCTATGGTCTTATTTTTTTTTCGCTTTTCTGGGCATTTTTCCAGCCAGTTACTTGACTTCCGAGACTCCTCGCCATACCCACCTTGCCTCCAGATCCACCCAGCTAGTGCTTGGGGTCTGAGATTCAAATACTGCTTCCCAGCCTCAAGGCTTTCAACAGGGGCAGGGCTGCTATTCAGTGTGAGATTAAATTCAGGTGCCCAGGTGAGGGCAGGGCTGCCTCATAGGGCTCAGTTCCCTCAGTGGGTTTATGTGGAGGCCCTCAATAATGGATCCAACCTCCACCCTGCTTTGGGAGCCTCTGTCAGCTGCTGCCTCTGCTGCTGCCTCCCGAGGGAGCCTGCATTATGGAGACACCCAGCTCTCCTCTCGGCCAACCTAAAAGGCTCTCTCACTGACCTTGCGCCAGCGGATGAAGGGAACTGTGCGGCTGCTAGAGATTCTGTCCCTGAAGCCTGCTCGGATCTGCTCCTCTCAGTACCACACGGCGAAGGAAGGACTGGGCTCTGCTTCAGGTCCAGTGTGCGACAGACCTTTGGTATTATTGGTTTTTCAGGTCTCTCTGGAACAGAAATCTCCTCCACTCCATTGTTCTGTGGCTTCTGCTGCTCCAGAATTTGTTGGGATTTCTTTTTTATACGTATTTTATGGGCTGTGTGTTAGGAGCTACCATATGTGTATCTTTCTACTCTGCCATCTTGGCTCCTCCTCCCAAAATCGAATCTTTAAAAAGAAATTCAGTATCTTTCCCTCTAAATAGGTGCCCCTGCCCCAAATCCTCATTTCTATTGCTATCACCAATACTATTCTGGCTATCCAGTCTCAAAACCTTGGAGTCATCTTTGAACCTTCTGTATCCCACAAAGTGCACTACTCCACCTAGCTTCCTACCGAACCAGTTACTACACTAGTTCAAACACTTATCTACGTCTCACCTGGACTATAATGATAGCACACTAACCAGTCCTACAGATCCAAGTTTCTCCAATTTTCAATTTATCTTTCTTTTGACATTTCATTTTCATACTCAAAAACTTTCGTTGGTTTTCTAATGACTATTGAGACAACTATAAACACAGTCCTGACATTCAAGTTCCTTTATAATCTGGTTCCAAGATAACTGCTACTTTTTCTTATTCTTTTTTCTTCATATATTCTACATGCTAGTCAAATTGGGCTATTCATTAACTCCCACTTTTTTTCCTGCCCTCTCCCATATCTTCATATTTACTCACATCATCCTCAAGGTCAAGAATTGTCTCCTGTCCCCACCCCCTTCTGCAGCTATTCAAAATTCTCTTGAAGTTTCAAGTTAGTTGCTACCTTCTCTAAGATGACCTGGTTCCAGTAGCTGAATATGATTTCTGGCTCCACAAATTTCTCAGAGTGTATCATCAGGACATCTTTGTGCTTATCTTATTTATAAAATAGTTATTTGTATACATGCCTCATTATCTTATCTCTTACATACTTAATTATTTTTCAGATTAAAAGTTCCCTGAGTGTCACAACTGTGTCTAATTTATTTTTTTGTATTTACAGCACTTAACAACAGTATCTTGCTCATAGTAGGCATATAGTCTTTAATAAATGCTGGTTTAAATGAGTTGAATAGTATTACACAATGGAAATTTATTGGTCAGACAGTCAATAAATGGTCAGATAGTCAGACAGCCAATAAACATTAATCAAGTACCTATGATGTACCAAAGATGAAAAAAACAAGAAAGGCAAGTGATAGTGCCTGTTCTCAAGGAGCTCACAATCCAGTGGGGGAAGACAACATGGAAATGACAACAGAAGGAGTACATAACCCTCTAGGGCTGTGATGCTTAACCTTATTTATATCCATGGCCCCTTTGGCAATCTGCTTAAACATATGGAGCTTTTCCCAGGATGATGTTTTTAAATGCATAAAATAAAGTGTGTAGGATTACAAATGAAACTAATAATGCTAAAATACAGTGATCAAAATATTCTTAAAATTTTTTTAATATTTTTAAAAAAAGTTCATGGACCCACATTAAGAAAACAAAGGTATCCCATAGCCATCCTCAAATGAATTCCCATCCCACTTATCAATGTTTGGTACTTTTGATCAAGTCACTGAGAGAGTAGGACTGGTTGAAACTAGGTCAGTAAAACAGATGTGACTTTCATGGTTCATGTTACCAAGAGGGGTAAATGAGAAAAATGTCAGTAGTTGCCAGCTCATATAGCTATTTTTCCCATCTTTTGAGGTGCTATAAAGGCCATCACAAATGAAAGTATGAAAATTTTTCAGGCTTTTACTATGATATTTTCTAGAAGAACCTATCTTTATATCACATAATTCGTGGAAAGATGCAATTCTCACTGGGTTTATTGTTTGTTAACTATTTTTTAAGACATCTAGTTCAGTTCAGCAAAATGCTATGTTGAGGTTTCTTTTCCAATAAAGTATGCCCCTGCATGTGTTAAGATGATATAGTGATTTCTTGAAAAATATAGCAACAGAGTTAACTTGAATGTCTTTTTGATTGTTAATATCACATGAGGCACAAAGCAGGTTATGCTTATCAAAGGTGTTTAATACCATTTTATTGGTGTTAACTCAGAGCTTCTCTCTGACACAAAAACACATCTATTTAATACTGGTCTTCCCTCATCATGACATATAAATGTGCATCATGAACTACCACAGTCTCAGAAGAAATATGGTTTTGCGTAACCCAATGGGGAATGAATGGAAGCATGGTAGGCAAGAATAAGTAGCCTAGAATACATTGGCAGTGACGAATTTCATTGGAGAAGTATATAAACAATCTTATTACAGAGGTATGTGACTGAAAAAGGAAATGGACTGGTCTTGTAGGGCAAGTAGGAGATGAATGATAGACAATCTTCAAGTTCCATTTATAGTCAAAAAATGCCGAAAGAACTAGAGGAAAGTCACAGGCATATTGGAAGAGGATCTATGGGCAGATGTGAACAAAGCAGTATGAGAACAGTATGAGAAGCTGCAAGAGAATGCATGAAAAAGCATGTATTAAGTGCTTAGTATGTACCATGCATTGTACTAACTGCTGAGGATTTGTAAGGAAGTGCAAAAAGAGTTCCTGTCCTCAAGGAACTTACTTTCTAATAAAGGAAGAAAGTCAAGGAGAGGTATTTTGGACTAGGAAGTCACAGAGATAGTGAATGAGATTATAGAACAGTTAATGAAACTGTCCTTTTTTGGTCTAGTAGTGTTGATATGATTCCAGTTTACAGAGCTAGAAGTAGAAAATGGAGAGAGGGAAAAGGGTAGGTGGTGTGCAATGTGGACTGAGTCTGGATCTGGTGGTCACTTATGGAGAATTGTTACTTATTTGTAGTGTTGGAGGGACTACCTGCTTTAATGAGAAAACAGATTTCCTGAAGTACTGCAGGTTTTCAACAAAGTGGTGGTTATTTATTCAGGGTTTGTAGGCATAGAGATTTTGTGGGAAATTTCTACCCCTCCCCTCCCAAAAACATGTAAATCTGTAAAAAGTAACACACTAATTAGGAATAGAATTCTTAATATTTATGCCCTCAAATTCACACAAATAGCATAGCAGAGTAGAAAAAAATAATGGAATTTGTGTCATTATTCTCAGGTTTGAATCCTACATGTAATACTCTTTACTCACTGTGATCCTAGGCAAGTCATTTAACCATTCTGAGTCTCAATTCCTTATTCATAAAAGGAGGATAATGCCTATTGCACCTCCTTTGCACAAGTGCATTGAAAACTTTGAAATGATATATGTTCAAGGTATCTCAAAAGTCTTGATAATGTTTTAAGCTATTCAAGGTTAATACAGAGACACCCTGTAAATCAATGAATCAATCAATCTATCCATCTATCTTTGGATTATTATCATTATACTATAGATGAATATTTTTCATAGATCCCTGTTGGGTTGATTTACTTGACACGAGATGTATACCAATTTTTAACCAAGCAATGTGTGAAGAAGGTTAATATGAGCTATGACCAAGTTGCTACTCTCTCCGCTAGCAAAGAACAAGCCCCAGAAAGGCAACCACTGTATCTTGGCTCCTTCTTTACCTAACAGAAAGGCTGAAATGCCTATGTGTGCTTTTCTATACCCTTCCCGCTATTTCCAGTCTAGTTGAGACATAGACAGTAAGCTTCAGTAGTTTAAAACTGCTCCCTTGGGGATATACCTTCCCTTTTGCTAGTCTCTCCAGAGACTGTTTCTTAGTTTCATTTGAATATTGGAGACAAAATTGTACCTTCTTCACTTCAAGTTATGTATCCACTCTGAGGGCCATTGTAACTCTTGCTCCTTTTCAAGAAACAGATTAACTTTGAAAGGAGAAATTTCCATTCTAAGAAACAGATAGGTGCCTCCTCAGTTCATTAAATAGTGCATTGCTATTTTCCTTGCCAAGATCTATTATGCTGGTCGGAGCTGGGGATCCCTATTATTACTTACATATAGCCAGATAGTTAAGAGGTTTTGATGGATAGTCACATTACTAAGAATTTTTGACACTGGTCCCTCCAGTCATTTGTGGCTGCTCTTCCTCGAGCATTTCCCAATGTGACCATCTGTGGAGGCTAAAATATTTTGGTGCAAGTGCAGGTTGTTTTTTGACTTGTTTTGGTTCAAAGAAAGCAAAATGTAGAAATCCTGAAGTAGGAGAGGAAGTGTATCATCCTTCCCTCCACCCCAAGATCCAGATGAAATGGAAAAGAATTTGACATTTCACAAGACTAATTTCTAGTCTTGTGAAAATATGAAGATAATCAACTTGACAGTTCAGTACTCATCATAACCCATAATGGAAGTGATTTGAGTTTTGTATGCACTAACTCTATCTAAATAAACAACTTTGGAGGCAATAAGGAGGCTGTGGGGCTGGTTTAGATCTCAGTTGCATTAAAGTGTCCATTACCCAAAAGAGTGAGGTAACCCAGGCTTATCTCCTTGGAAAGGCCACTCTTTTTTTCCCCTACAGAGAACCTCTGGGAGTGGTAAGTGGATGAAATTGCCAAAGGTTCAACCACAGCTTGTTTTGTGGGGTCTTACAAGATTTTTCTAAATGCATCCCCTCAATAGCACAATAAACTTTCTTTTTTTCTTGGAAAACTGTCCATCCCCACCCCCACCCCACCAAAGAGCCATTATCCTTCAGTCTCAGAGTAATGGTGCTTCAGAGAAAGATCAAAGTTTCCCAGATAAGTGTTCCTTTACACAATGTTACTGACACTCCACTTTGTAAACAGGTTTTTTTTGGTTAAAAAGAACATATAAACATGCCAAGTGAGACGGATAGACTGTCACTTTTCTTTTTTATTTTCTGTGTGTGTGTGTGTGTGTGTGTGTGTGTGTGTGTGTTAACTGCTCAATGAGTCTCATCACTGGACTTCTCTGTAACTTGGCTTGTCTTTTGTATAAGCAGAAAAAAATTATGAGGAATGTAAGAAAAATGCCAAACGCAATTTGCAGAAGGGTGACAACTCTTTAAGCCTTGCTGTCCTTGGGCATTTAGTGGAAAACTGTTAGTTTCTCTGTTTTAAATCATTATTTTTTTAAAAGGAAATTTTTTGAGGTGAATTTATATGGTAGGTATCATAATGTGGAACTACCATTTCTTTCCCTTTTCTCACGAGCAACGCAAAAGGCATTACGGTAACAAGACAAAGGTTAAATTGACAATAAAGTGAGTCATTTTAGAGGGACACTCGTTTTTCATGTGTGGATGCAATAACTGGCAAGGTAGATTTAAAAGCTGTGTAGGTCAATCTTAATATTGTGACGAGGACAGATTTTTCTTGTTTTAATTTTGGTAATTGCTAACAGATCTTGATTGTTATTGGTAGCTACATTGAGGTTTTTGCTTCTGTTGGCATTTATAGCTCTTAACATCACATACATGAAAGGTTATTGGTATGATAATGTCTGTACCTTTGTATTCTGACTCTGCTGCTGAAAATCTGTGCCATGACTAACCCGAGGAGATATTTGCAAGAGTTCTCTTATCTGTAAAAGCAAATAATAGTTGCAACCAACTTCACAGGGCTGTGAAAAATAAGACCTAATAACAATTGCCTGTATGGACTGGCGTGATTGGCATCTTTGCCACCTTTGCTTCAATTTGGCTATCTGGAAAATAGGGGTGGAAACAGTTGTCTAACTCAAAAACACTTTGTAGAGATGGATTACTGGTAATATTTTCTTGCCTTCAGAGGCACAGTGTAAAAACCTTGTCTGTTCTGGTCTTTGTCTGACTGGCAGCCTTGTGGCTTGCTCAGTAAATTGTGGGGCATGACATTTGCCACCTGGGATTAATGTGCTCACAAAGTTAAGTGTGGTGATACAGGGGGACTCAAATGCCGTAAAATGCTGGCTGAACTACTACATGGTTTCCTCTGCTATAGCTTCCAACCTTTCCCTCCCTCTCTCCCCTCGCCCCCCCAAAGGGTCATTGTCTATTCTACTGTTTGGCCTCCCATTGGATAGTTGCCAAGAATGTGCATACAGTTAGAAGACTAGATGTGGTGGTAATGTGTGCCCGTACTGACTGAGAGGGCTCACTTTAGCGAATCTGCTCCCTACCTATGAGATTCCATGATGTTTCATTGATCGTTCCAAATATTGTAGCAATATCCGAAATTATCTTGGAAAAAAACCCCTCACACCTAAACCCCCTGGAATAGTGTTATTATTAGTTAACATGTGAATTTCATTCATGAGGAGTGTGTATGAAAGAGAAAAGTTTTGATGTATAATTCTGAGTCATGCAAACTATTTGATAACCTATGTACTTTTCCACAGGAACTTTTGAAAAGCCAATCTCTTCTTGGTTTATTTTTATGCACTTCATTATGGAACAATACTGCCCCTTCAAAATGGGCAATGTAGGCATCATCTAGCATATGTGTAAAAATATTTTATGGTTGCTATTGTTTCCACGGTATCCCTCTGCTCGATTAGTGCTAAATATGATCTATTAATTTCTATGTTGAACAGCCTGGTTTTGCATGAAAATTTTTATTAAAACACACACACACACACAGACACACACATGCACTCACGAAGCCCAAGTTGCTGAGTGAGCAAAGAACGAATCGGCCTCTCACCGCTGGGACTCCCTCCAGACCAGCTTGCGGTCCTAAGAAAAATGAGTTGGATGGTCTCAGTACAGTCCCTAATGAACAGTAGTAGATCACATCACAAAAACTAGACACGCATAATTTGGCACCATTGACAGCAGCCTCCCCAGCAAAGGCTTGGGGCTTGCATGTTTGAACTAATGTAAAACTGGAACTATCTTTGACCTCTTTGCTAAAAAGGGGTGGGGGGACCGTGAAAGGGGAGAAGGGGAGGAGGGGAGTGGAAAGGAGTGGCCATTTCAGAGAGAGAGAGAGAGAGAGAGAGAGAGAGAGAGAGAGAGAGAGAGAGAGAGAGAGGAGTGGATAGAGATAGAGGCTGGGGTGGTATGTAACTGATGACAAGGCTTCTTTAGTTTGGGAAGGAAATTGTGGATCTGTCACTTAGTATGCCGTTTGCCCCTACCTACAGCAATGACTCTGGAGCAGGCTACAAGCATCTCCTGATGGACCTGGCAGAGAAAATCGGACACTGGGACAAACACCCATAAATCAGGACTGTCCTGATTAAATCAGGCATGGCTGGCAAGTAAGTTATTAGCCGCCTGTGAAACTAATTGTGATACACTGATACACTCATTTTTGCAATGTCTTTCAAACACCAGTTGTGATGGGAAACAGCTGTTAGACTCTCCTCCCCCCCCCAAAAAAAAAAGAAAGGAAGAACGCTTCAGATTCAAAATCATAATAATGTCTGTCTTCTCTATTCCCCTTCACAAAAGCTCTTAGATTCTTCTATTCTACTGTAGACAATTATTCACAGCAGGCGGGGTCAGTCAGGATGAGCACACTATTGCATTTAAAGTTCATCTAGTGAAGGGGAAAAAAAAGAGACAGAGAAAAGAAAAAAAAAGAATTTGCCTTCTCTTAATGTGGAGGGGAAGTGGCATGTTGAAAATAGGTTAGAAATTCAGGTTATAAAGGGGGAAAAGAAATAACACAGAAGAGAAGAGACACTGTAAATGGTAGAGTTTGACTGTTTGCTTCATTTATGAGTCCACTGGCACATGGTGAAGGTATTTGAAATCTTCCTTTGAGAAAGAAGATACACTAGGTATGAGACTGTTTTAAACATGTGAGATAAAAGCTATGGAGGGATATTGAGCTTCTTTTCCAAAGTCCAATAGATAGTTTTCATCCTGAATGATTTTTCAGGTGTGTCTAATTCCACCTTCTTCCTTTTTTTCTTCTGTTTTTAAAAAATGTTTTGTCCCCTTTCTCTTTATTTCTCCTTTTTGGTCAGTGAGATAAAACAGGGTGTTCTGTCACTATAACTGTGTAAAAACAGGAAGAAAGAAAATCATGAGTAGTGGAGTAATTTTTGCTTAACATGTTTAACTGTAAATTGGAGAGGGGGTTGGGAAGGAAAAAGGGATCTTTTTTGATTTCAAGAATCTAACCCTAGCCCCTTTGCCTTAACGACAGTGTTTTTTACTTCCTGTTTGTTCACCAGAAATGTTTATTTACAACATCTTACAAGACATTTTTTTCAATTTATAACGCCTGTGTCATTACATAATGGATCATAAATGATGTTGCCTGTCATAGAGAAACAGAAAGTCATCAAACATTTTCTCGCTTCCAGTTTGCCTTTTGTGGTAGAAACTCAGAGCCAGCTATAGTTGAGAGGTCTCAAGGCAAACCCATCATCCTTCTTGGCATTCTGGACTGAGATAGGCCAGGAATAACCAAAACTTCACAACTCAATGGCTTCCAAGGTCGGATTTAGTTTTTACTTTCTAAGGAGTTTAAAACAGACACACACACACACACACACACACACACACACACATTAGAAAGTATAGCACACGTTAGTTTAAATGATTCAGGCTCTTCCTCTGCCTCTGATAAGAAAGTGATGCTACCAACTGAAAGTGATGTGTTTTAACTATATATGCTTATCACTTTCTACCTCACATTTATCTTATGTCTTATAAATAAACTTAATAATGAAAATAGATAGATTAGATGTCACGAATTAAATATCTGCACAACTGATTATGAACAATTGTCCATTTATTATTTGTTAGCATGGGAATTATCCCCCAATAAGGGGAAGTTCCCCCAATGGGGAAAATCCCCTAATCCTCAATGAGGAAAATCCAAAGCTTTAAGCCAGTTCTGAGCTAGCTACTGTTTCTCAGCCTGACTCTCTCCACCCAGGGTTAACAGAGTTCTTTTGTGGGTATACTTGCTCTGAGCTGCTTTGAGTATGGGGGCTTCCATGTGTAGTACACTTTTCCACTGTTTTGAGATGCCTGGATATCCATTCCATCCCTTCTTCCTTTGCTACAACTGAAACCAACAAAATGTGCATAATGTAAGAACGGGGTACTATCCTTATTCCTGACCTGGATGAGCTCTGACAGATACAGAGTACAACTGAGAGAGAGCCAGGCTGGGATTGTGTCTTTCATCCTCTACTTTAAGGGTTGCAAGAGAAGCTTTCCCTTGGCACAAATGTCATGAGAAGGAATACTTATTTAGCTTCCTTTTCTTAGTTAGAGATCGGAGCATTCTAAATTCCTTTACTTGTGAATCAGTGAGTCTAACATTTTGAATAGGTATTACATTTATGATATATTTTCCTGATATCTGTAAAGGCTGAACGTTTCAAACATTTTGAAAATCTGTACGCTGCAAAAGTACTTGGAAAAAAATACCAGCAGATGTACAAGCAAAAATGAGAATAAAAATACTCAGACCAAGATTGTTATCTGATAATAAGTCCCTATCTTTCCCTGTCTCTCTAGAGCCTTGTCTCTTGCTCTCCAGATCTCTTCCCCACCAACCCCCACAAAGTCTTTGGTTCAAATACCTTTCATAAAGCATTAAGTGCATTGTTTATTTGAGTGCAAGCATAGGAGAATAGGAAAATGGCACGTCTTTACACTGCCTACCATATAGAATTGTGAAATAGAATTCTAAGACACCACCATTCTTGTTGGATTCAGTTTTAATGAATCATCTTTAGGGAGTGGGAAGAGGCTTCAGCGATGTGTTTTGCATTGTTATGCTAAGTTTGCATTAACCGTACATCAGTGAACACATGGGGTGACTTTCGATTCCAGACAGGGCTGTACTGTATTAATCAAGCATTATTTCCCCCCCGCCAGGAATAATTTCATTAAAACTCCTTACTTTTATTTCTCCTGAAAGAGGGAACCTTCACAAATACTCTTCCTGATGCAGGTTTTAGTTTGTTTGGGTGTCAGATTGATCCTTCCTTGCTGACTGCAGATGAGTTATAAAAAAGTTGAGTCTGACCAGAATTGCTTTGAAAGGATGTACCCTGTCTGATTCCTGAAAGATTTGCACTCATGTTTGGCATTAAAATTAAAAGCGTGTTTTGGATGCATGTCTTCACAATCAGAAATCATGAATAAGCTTAATACCATCCCAGAGGGGGTGTCTGCAAAGCCACGATAGGTATAAACTTTTTATTATATGCATTGTTGCTCCTGTAATTAGTACAGTGTTAGAAATATGATTTATTGATGGCATAAACACATTTGTAACTACATACCGTAGGTGGATGTACTCTGCATATCACACCATGGGCACAGAACCCTTTAGAAATGTGGATTATGTGAAATTGCCTGCAGAATTTCCCTTGCATTCTCCACTAGTTCTGTAACTCTTCAATTTAGCTGTCGCCGGATAGAGCTGAAATACGAACTTTGCCAAACACTAAAATGCTTGTTGGTGACAGAGAAGGCCAATTTCCTCGGGTGCTGACTATGCCAGAATTCAAATAAAGCAGGGCGAAAGAGAAGGTATTAAAAAAAGGGGGGAAAAGATTTCTCAAAAGTTCAATTTTATTCCAAGCCAAGAAATTCTATTTTCTTTCCCTTTCTTCTCTGGGAGTTAGAAGAATGAGTGGAATTTTTTTTTCCTGTTGGTTAATAGGTGAGTAAATATTTACTCTTGTGAGAACGAAAAGGATACAGCAGCCCTGCAAAGAGGAGCTCACTGTTGATGCCAGAGATAGGTACAGTGCCGGCAGCTGTAGTTGGGATTTCATCATGCTGGCCCTTCAGTGACCTCAACCTTGGCTTGGCAAGAGGAGACTTAAAAAACCAGAGGGTGTTTTCGATTTCAGTGCCGTGTCTATCCTAGGATTCCCTTAGCAAGAATCACGATCCTCAACATGTATGGTCTTTTGTGTTGAGAGCATGTTGATGTAAATAGATACTTTAACAACAACAACAAAAAAAATCCAAGCAGGGAAACCGGGGCTTGGGCAGAGTACATTGAAAATAACACAATCACATCATAAGCTGTTGTATTTGAAGAGAGAACTTTTTACTCAGAGCCTGAAGCCAAGGTGTAGGTTACAATGAAGTGAAATGTAAGTGTCTATGTGTTCATTACATAAATATATCAGAAGGGTAAAAAGGCAATTCCGTTTCCCTGGCTATTCAGTTTGTTATAGGGGGTTAATGGCGAAGAGGCCGCACTTGGGAGATCCCAGCTGATTTGTTTCAGCTGGTCCCTTCCAGGCAGCCTGCTTTTGCATTTTAACCCTTTACTGTATCATCTGCTGTCCCTGGGCTGGCTCCAAGTGGCTATAATGATGCAATTGGTCCTTTCTGACCTGGCGCTTATTCGGGTATGTTGAACTCTCTCTGCAATGGCTGCTGATTTCTATCCATGGTTTTGTACCACGCAGGGAGTGGTCTGAGACTTATGAGATAAACACCAGTATCCTTAGAGTGGGTTAATTGAATTCCTGCCTAAAGAAGATGGAGTAGATAAAGGGTTCTTAACCTAGTTTGCCCAAACTTACTCTAAAAAAATTGTTGATAACTTTATTTCAATATAAGGAATTTCTTTTGTAATCCTACATATTTTATACATTTAAAAACATTATTCAGAGAAGGGGTTCATAGGCTTTCCCACACAGTATCAAAGAAGTCCATGTCACAAAAAAGACTAAGAGCCTCCGAATCAGTAGATCACTTGATGTCCTCTGCCATTCTATGATTCTGTGGATTCTTTTTGCACCATTGGATTATATTTATCAGCAAGCATACTACTCTATTGTCAGTAACATGTATGAAACAGTGCAGTTGTGGATCACTACACACTGTGAATATTGTACCTTCCTTGAGAGTGGTTATAGGTTTTGTTTCCATAAATATCTGCAGTTTTCACCTAATCAGTGCTAGAGTTAGAACTCTCTATTTGCTCCTACCACAATAAGGCTTAAAGGTATTTGGGGCAATAATTTTCATTCATGGTCCAAATTATTATAAGTAAAAATGACATTTCTTGGAGGTGGGAGTGTGAAGGCTAAAGTTTGGGAGCATCTAAGTTGAACGTTTTATTTTTCTATACAAGAAATGGATTGTTGGCTTCTAAAGTAAATATTAGTAGAACTTGGCAGATAGATTTTATAGACTTCTGGGGTTAAAAAACCCCACCTAAACAACCAAACCTGTCACTGTGCTGCAAATACTTTTTTTCCTTACTTGGAATAACTCACCCACTGATGAATCCTCACTGCTGCCCAGAAGAGAGTGAGGGTGCACACTTCATGGAAATGAGCATTACTAGCCAGAGAAAAAGAAATATCAATATTATAGTCTGTGACTTCAGAAGTTGCCTTTGTATTTCACAGATGAACTACTTCTTTTCTATGGTCTGACTTTTTGGAGTAAAGCTTGTTCCAGGCTGCCTCCCTCCCCTTCTACCTCCCCCCAGCCCAGTTTATTTGCATGGCTTGTATACCTACTAGAAAATGGTGTACCAGCTTAATTAGAGCATTTTTCTTGGGTCTGCTACTGACATCATGGGAACTATTTCATCTATATATTGCTTAGAGTACCATTTTATGCAAAGTACAAGATGACCCCTAAATTAAAATGTGCATTCCTGTCTTTCAGAAATCAAACAATTATTTCATTGTTCAGATTCCAATTCCATTTGCAGAGCTAGGGAAAGAGAAATTCTAGATCTGGGAGGAAAAAAAATAACTTAGTGGAAATGACAATTTGTAAAATGTGGCTTTTTGGAGAAGAATAAGGATCATTTGATTATAGACTCCATTTCCTAAGCATTTGCAACACATGCAATTTGGTACATAGACATGGCAGCTAGATTGACAAGACAGACCACGATGGCTCCAGAGGGTCAATAAAACATGAACCATGAAGGATTTACACAATAGGCAGTAATGGCTTCTTTGGAACTGTTATGGTCTATTGGGTCAATAATAATCCACTTTTTAAAGAGTGCCAAAATATGAATTTACCCAACAGACTGTAAGAGCTTCTGCTCTATCAGGTAAACAATATGCATTTTTATACAATGTGTAAAAGTAGATGGCTACTTCTCAAAATATGCCAGGTATATAAGACTATATTCTCTATATTCTGGAGAGATACAATTATGGATTTATTTGAAATTGCTGGTAAAAAAAAATTATAAAGCAGTTCTAGTCATCAATATTCAAAGGTTCAAAGGCAGAATTCCATTTCAAAATTGTGATATTGTTTTCATCAGTATACTGAATTAAGGGCACATATTGAAACTATATTTCCCTAAATTATTATTTGTGTTTTTTTAAAGCCTATGTTAATAAAATGCCACTTTTTCTTTTGTGATTATATATGGATATACATTTAATAAATGTATGTGTATATATTCTACATATTATTTTTAAAATAATATTTATAAATTAAAATGCATCCTGCATGTTTTATAATCTATTTTCTTTTATAAAATTAAAATAGATATAGCTCAATATATACAGTACCTTTTCTGCATTAGATATAAATTGAAAAATACTTGAATTATTCCAGCAGGTGGCGACATACAGCAAGAAGCGTCAAGAAAACAAAAAAAAGGTAAAAAAAAAAAACTTCCCAGCAAACTGACAGAAATACAGGACAGAAGGAAATGTATACAAAAGAGAGGGATTGTGTGAATAGTTTCCAACACAAATGGCTATATGGCATAGTTTTCGCTAATAAAGAGTACACGGGAAAGATGGTTGCCATCCACACTCATTGTGAACATCTTTTCTTTTCCTGGCTTGATTTCTCAGATGCATGGAAATTTGGTCGAGGAGAAAAGCCTGGTAAATTATTATTATTTTTTTTACAAGAAAAATCCAATAAGAAGACAGAATTCATAAAAATCTCACTCCTCTGTATGAATCCCCAGGCAGAAGAAATGGCGCAAGCACCCATGTATATCCTCCCTGAACTCAGAAACATAGGGACATGGTTATCTTTTCCTCCTCTCTGCAGGTGTGTGAATTCCACTCCTTCTGCTACAACTGGTGATTTCCCTTCATGGGCTTTGTTTTATTTTGTCTTTGCCTTTTTTTTAAAGAACCGAGAATCTGTGAATAGTAAACTAGCTAGAAAAATTACTGTCTTCATTTTTATTTTTTCTTGAAGAGGAGAGCTCTCTTTCAAAGAGTCCCATCCATGTCCATTTTTTAGGTTGCTTAATGTGTTCTGATCTGTGGGAAAATGGTGTGGCTGGAGAACACGTGTGTGAGTATGTATATGATTGTGTGTGTGTGTGTGTGTGTGTGATTCGCATAATCTGTTTAGGATTTGGATGATTTTGCCAACTGTAGCATGATCACACAAAACAGCAAAATAAAGGTCTTACCTTACTTAGCAAGGAGCTGAGAGCAGAATGACAATATAGAAATGCTTTCTGTTTTTACCCCTGTGTTTCAGTGTTTATTTCCTGCAAATATCTACCATCGACAATATTGACTGTTTTATCAGGCCACAGGTATCTCTATCAGTCTATCTTGAACTGTCATCCAACAAAAGAGTAAATGCTATCTGCCTTCTCCTCATGATTTTCAGTCTTCACATCACAAACTTTTCAATCAAATTTCAGCAGTGTACATTTAGCTTACAGAACTCAGAGGACTTATCTTTCCAAAGCAGGTGATTTAGACCATGTTTACCTTGTAGTCTACTAAGATATCTCTCAGCAATCCTGTCCATGTTTTTTAAGCCTTGATATACTTCCAAAGTCTCTCTCTCTCTCTCTCTCTCTCTCTCTCTCTCTCTCTCTCTCTCTCTCTCTCTCTCTCTCTCTCTCTCTCTCTCTCTCTCTCTCTCCATCTCTCCCTCTCTTTCTCCCTCTCTCTCTCCCTCTCTCTCCCTTTCTCTCCCTCTCTCCCTCTCTTTCTCCCTCTCTCTCTCTCTCTCTCCCTCTCTTTCTCCCTCTCTCTCTCCCTCTCTCTCCCTTTCTCTCTCCCTTTCTCTCCCTGTCTCCCTCTCTTTCTCCCTCTCTCTCTTCCCCCTCTCTTTTCTCTCTCTCTCTCCCTCTCTCCCTCTTTTTCCCTCTCTCTTTCTCTTTCCCTCTCTCTCTCTTTCTCCCTTCCTTTCTCTTCCTCTCCCTGTCTCCCCCACTCTTATTTTTTCTATTTCCCTTTCCCTTTCTCCCTTTTCCCCATCCCCTGCTCTGTCTCTCCATCTCTCACTTTCTCTCTGTCTCTTTCTCTGTCTCTCTCCCTCATTATCCATACACCTAGGTTCTTAACCAAAACAAAACATTCCAAATGACAGACAAGTGCTAGTTTTCAGAAGGCTTATTCCAGTGCAATGACCTTGTGTTGTTAGTTTTTAAAATGAAAGAAACATAACCAGAGACAGCATTGTTCTAAATAGCTTCCTCATTAATAATCTTCTGAAGGCCCTTATCACAGTTGCACTTTCAGCTCATGAATCAGCCAGAGCAGGAAGGGTATGTGTGCGTGTGTGTGTGCATGCGTGCGTGTGTGTGTGTGTGTGTGTGTGATGTCAGCTGTGAACATTTCTCCTTTAACCGATACCTGAGGAAGTTGTGGTAAGTGAGGAATCCTCAGTAATAAACTACAGCCTCATTTACAAGGAATTCAGCAAAACAAGTTGACACTGTGAAACTATTTGTCTGCCAGTACCCTCATTTTCTGCTTAGAATTCCAAATCAACCAGACTAACTAGACTTGGGATAAATAGAAATGAAAGAGAACGACACATCTATTTTCTCGTGAACTCTGGAAAGGGAGTCAATTTATAGTCAATCCAGATGGGAAATGTGTGAGTACAGGAAATATAATTAGTAACTTAAATGTTTCCCCACCCCCCTTTATATTTTTCACTTGAGAAACTATTCATTAGTGAGACCTTAGCCTTATGAAATGGGCAGTATCATGGAGAGGTTTCAAGAGGAACTGAGGCACAGAGATGAAATGATTTGTTTAATGAGTTAGAGCACTTTAGGAACTTTGGCATCCAAAGCTCAGCCCTGGGCTTCTAACTTCATCTTTGTACACATATGTAATTCTCATTTAATGTTTTATGGGCACACATGCAGAGGAGACTACGTCTTTCAAAAGCCAAAAACCAGCTCTTGCCAGTAATTGAAACAACCATTGGAATTTAAAAACCTAAATTATTGCTTGTGAATGTGAAAAGTGAAACATGAGTAGAAGCAAAAAGTAACAAATAATCACTTGGTTGGTAAATTGGAAACCACTTTGAGGCTTTAGGCTGGCAGGCTGGCTGCTGTTGTGCCACTTGGATCCTGCTCTCATTCCCCTGATGCCTGTATGGTTACTTCTGTTGGGGTGGGGAGAGTGCCAGGTTTACAGCCCACTCAAATTCCAGTTTGGGGAGAGAAGCTGGCCCTTCCAGGGTTTTAGCATGTCTGTGACTGATAAAATGGGACTTCTAGACTTAACTCCCTCACGCCTTTCTGTACCACACATTCTTTAAAAAAAAGGAGAGGACTAAAATGTGTTAAATAGACAGCAGAGCCTTACCTTTTTGGCCACTTCTAATGAATAGGAATCATGGGTGATTCTTTCAAGGTTTGTAGGCAGAAGGGTAAAGGGTATAGGAAGCTGATCTTGGAGGCAGGAAGATTTGGGATCAAGTGTTCCTTGGGATCAGCTACTGGCTGTGTGATGCCTGGCAAGTTACTCAACTTCTGCCTGCCTTAGTTTACTCTGCTATAAAATGGGGCTGATCATAGTGCTGCCAACTTCATTGAGTTGCTGTGAGAATCAAATGCAATTTTATTTGTAAAGCACTTAGCACAGTGCCTATCACATAGTAGGGTCTTAATAATCACTTATTTCTTCTCTTTTCTCAACCTTTCACTGTGCTCAGACAACTCTTTATAATTTTCAGAACATGTTACTTGGAAAGGGGTAATTTTTCATTTGGTGTATCCTATACCAAAGAAATTTCAAATCTGGTCTCCAAACAAATAGAAAATAAAAACTTTCAGGAGTATATTAGTAATTATTACTCCTAAAGCTTTTAGGAGCTGGACTGCCAGGTACCAACTATGCCACTACAATGTCACTGTCAGTTAAGGCATATGTACAACACTTTCTGATCATTTTCTCTTGCAATCCAAGGAAAGTGTAAGATGCGCAATTGGTCACAAGGAAAAATTTTTCAATGTTCCATCTGGAATTTAAAATCACATAAAATGTGATTTTAAAAAGTCTCAAACCTGAGGCTTCAAAGTATGCAATCATCTGAGCTGGTTTTAGAGAAATGACAGAATTTACAAACATCTAGCTAACTGACAGGTTACTCCCTTTCTATGGAATCCCCATAAAAAATTTGCTGATTAATACTCTTCTATTAGTGATCCACTGTCAAGAGGATTAGACCAAAGGAAGATACAGCACATTGGGTAGACTCCCACTATAGGATGTTAAACCAATCTGCATGGGATAAGAGGATATAATTGGCTGCAACTTTGGAAATCCAATCAATAGCTATGGATTAGATCAAGTATTCAGGCATTTATACTTCTTAAAATGATTAATAATCAATAATAATAGATAATAATTAATAAACACTGAGATTCACTGTTATTAAAATCCCTGATATTGTAGTCAGCCATTAATGGTTCAGATTTTGGGTGGCAGGAGGTACAATAATAACCAATATGGAAAGGTTGCCAGTTCTATAGAGTTCAGTCCTATTAGAGTTTCCAGAGGTGAGAACAGTTAAGTGATCATGACAGCAAATAGAAGCTGCTAGTGAGTTGTGTGCAAAACAAGGTAAAATTATCAAAGCCACATTTAATGGTGTTAGAACTGGAAACCCTCAAAGCAAGTACTGATTATATGCGGGGAAGAAGTTTAGGCTAGAATGAGCTTGGAAAAATGAATTCATCTTTTACTCCAAGGGGTTGGTCTATTACCTTTCATTCTATGGGTAAGCTTACATTTATGCTATAGATGTGGAAAACATACTCACACACTTTTTAAATTTAGATATAAAGATCATTTATATCTTCTCAGAATCCAAGTAAAGGAAACTTTTCAGTAGGCAAATACATGTGAAATACCAGCACTGTGAGTATTCCATGGCATTTAAAAAAAAAAAAATCACTTTACAGACTCATCTAGAGGGAGTATCAGTGCATGCTGGCTTCATTTATTTTATAATAGGTGAGCTAAATGTTGGGAAAGGGTGCCCTGGTTCTGTTGCTTTCATGGGGAAGTTACCAAAAAAAGATAACGTTTTTGAAATGAAAAATTTTACCCTGGCAAAGTGATGTGTTACTGCTGTCATTTTGAGTTTTGATGGTAGAAGGCAAAGAGTTACTGTGACTTTTTCTGCTGTACTAGAAGAACACTTTAGACATAACTTCCGTTGTCATTCTGACACTTATAATCTGATTATGATCTAGTCACTTAATGTCACCGTGCCTCAGTTTCCTCATCTGTAAAATAAAGATAATTATAATATGTACCTCACATGGTGGTTGTGAAGCTCAAATACAATAATATATGTAAAGTGATTTATTAAAATGCCACACTAAGAGCAGCTATAATTATTATTTCTTAATTTTCAAATAATTTTGATGATTTTCTATTGTAGAAATCACTGTGACCTCCCAAGTGGTATAGTTAAAAAAAACTCTTGTCCAAATTGATATTTTAAGGTTACCATAAGTGAAATTAATAATAACAGTAGCTATCATGATATTGTGGAAGAATAGTGGGCTTGGAGTCAGGAGAACTGAGTTCTAATACCAAATCTTCTACCAATTAGCAATAAGCCATCTCCCTACTTTTTTGCTTTAGATTCATCATTGCCAAAAGGAAGATGATAGCTTAAACTTTGCTGAGACTTTAGGAATGCCTTGTACATACTGAGCTTTGCCTTATAAGGGTTTCATTCATTTGTTCTTGTATTCAACGAACATTATTTAAATATATTCTATATGCAAGGCATTGAGTTAGATTCAATGCGGGAGAAAAGAACGATGGGCACACTTGAAGTCAAAGGACCAGAGTCTGATTCTTATTTCTTTTCTTGCTGTATGTGTGTGACTTCGGCTTGGTTAGATAATCCCTAAATTTTCAAGACCCAGATCAATGATCTGTGATCCCTGCTCTCAATAAGCTTGAAATCTATTAGAAGGTAAAACAGAATGAGGGCTATCTTCATGCAGTTGAAGAGGCATTACACTTACATTATTCTCCCCCACCCCCACCCCCAGAGGTCAAAATGAAGACCAGTGGGTGAAACTTATAGAGAGGCCGATTTAAACTCCTGAGGAAAAATTTCCTAATATTAGGGATATCTAAGAATGGAACTTGCTAATGTAACGAGGTAGTGAGTTCACTCTCATTGGAGGTTTTTGGGGGATCGATGATTACTGGTTGATAATACTGCAGAGAGAAATTTTTGTCAGGAACAGTTTTGGCTAGATGGATAATTTTTGAGCTCCCTCCCCACATCAAGATTCCATGCTTCTCTATGGCAATATATTTAGAAGTGTTTTAAAAAGCATTATAATTGTAATTTATCTTATTTTTCTTTGAATTCTTAGAATTTTCACACAAATTTTCCCAAAGATTCCAATCATTTAGAAAATACTGATCCATTGAAAATTACAGTTTATGTATTATGAATATCCATAATTTGTTCTTAGTTGATAAAGTTGTATCTATGTGAATCCAAGTTTATATATTTTTATATCCTATGTGAAGCAATTAGAAAAGCAAACCTGTATTTAACTTTAAAATTTTTTTAGTATGTTAATCTTGATTTTATCTACTTGAGGCAGAATGTGCTAACAGGGATGAGATATGCAGATATGAAAAATAACCGGTACTGTGGTTACTTTTCATGATGTTTAGTGTAACAATGCTAATTCCCCACTCACGTGATTAGGAAGCAATGATTTCATGAAAATGTCAGTGCAGGTCTATGGAAAAGACATTATGGTGTCAAAATGAAATGAAACAATGTTAATTTGTCTATGGAAACTCCGTTCTCCTGCCAAGATGAAATAGAACCCTGTATTCAGCCATCTTGAGCCTTGGTACTGGTGTGCTTAGAGACCTCTACTGGAAGGCCCCAAAACGCTGGGTAATGTGACAACCCACAGGGAAAAAAATTTATTTCTCTCTTTCCTCATCAGAGGCTAAATATAATGAGAGGTAAAGCTGTTTGAAGGATTATAGTATTATAGGAAAGACTTGGGGTTTCAAATTTCACCCTATTGGGGCAGCAGGACAAGGCAAGTTAGAGAAAACATGAACGTTGGTGCAAGGGAGAGAGGGAATGGAGGAGAAGGTGTTCAGTGATTAGGAAACCCTTCTAGCAGCCAATATTGATTAGACTTCAAGGAAATGAACTCTATAGCTCCTTGTAAATTTATGTATTTCGTTGGTGTGAAATGTTATTGGGTATTAAAATGTATACAACACCTAACTGACATCTGGGATTATAAATTCACAGAACAAAGGTGTGCATTAATTCCAGGTTGGATGGTTAATTTGGTCACATAAAATACTTCAGTAAAACTAACATTTGAACATGACCCAGAGTCCACAAAAGGAGCCAAGGATATGTATGGAAAATAATAATTTTACGTCTTTGAAATCTAAAGTAATTTGGTTTAAAAAAAACCCAGAGGTAGTTTCCTGCTACTCTTCACATTTTATACAATTTATATTCCCATTGCATTTAATCATGAGTCTTAAAGAATGCCAAATTCAGATATTTTTTAAAACTCAGAATTTGGATCCTCTTAGAATCAATCTTCTAAGCACTTCTGTTTTCTATCTAGCAGGAATCACTATCCTAAGGCAAAGTCTAAATTGACAAGACTGAAGTGGGCCATTCTGCAATTAGCCACTAAGTTCATGATAGATTGGATAGCCTGTCCAGATGAAGTTGGCAAAAAAAATGTCCATTTATATAGTGTGAAAGCTGTCTAAAAAGTCTTCTTATACTATTCTGGCTGTCTCAAATTTATGACATAAATGCAAAATACTTTTCTTGTGTTTAGGTTCTTATTCCTTTCTTTTCTTACATTTTCTCAATCTACAAAGCATCTTTCTTCATGGGACCTGGGGAAAAAGTCAATTTATTGGAATGAAATAAAATCTGTCTTTAGGCAGGTCCTATAGAATTTCCATGTCTTTCATCTTAAGTGATGTAGGCTGTTTCTCACCTTCGCTCTTAGAGCTTTTAGTCTTAAGAGGCTACTCTTATTCACCTCTTTCCTCCAAATGTACACACATGATATTGAAATATGTTTAAAAAGAATTGCTCCCAATGCATCTCTAGTCTTTTGGATTACAGCTTTTCTCACCTAGCAAGTAGGAGACCTGACCATTCTTAACTGAAGGAGTTAGAGCTTTTAATATTTGTAATTGAAATACAAACTCACGTCTATGTAATAAGAAACATTGTGATGAAATACTCTCAGGAGAAGCCAAACCATAAGAAAATGCTCCATTCAAGGAAGAATTGCAGTTTTCTATGAACTACTCACCTCAAGTTCCCCTTGCTCATGTTCAAGGAAATAATCAAGATGCAGAACCCTTATAATTGGGTTCTTCAGTTTAAAAGTAGAAGATGTTTTATTTTGATCAGAAATATTTCCCCATCTCACTTTATATATTAATAACAAGGTCCAGTTTTTTCCAACCCATTAAAAAAAGAATAAGAAAGAATTGAGACAAACTTGACAATCTAGATTCATATATATGTACAACAGAAGTGTGCACACATACTACCATATATTATATATATATATATAGCCATATGCACACATCTGTAAAGTAAGGGAGGCTTACAAGGTAACCATCAATCAAATCTCATATTAGCTCCATTCTGTTCCTTTGTTTTCTTTGAAACTGCTAAAGCAAAAGCTTTAGGTTTTGTTCATCTTGGAAAATCACATATCAAATGTTTCCTATTTCTTTTCATA
Source organism: Bettongia penicillata ogilbyi (assembly GCA_023548195.1). Lineage (NCBI taxonomy): Eukaryota > Metazoa > Chordata > Mammalia > Diprotodontia > Potoroidae > Bettongia > Bettongia penicillata. Next base: position 6,809,160 of record JAJHZJ010000318.1, on the reverse strand, counting down.
ATGCCATAGGAGAGGGTGTTTTATCTTTCTTTTTCTAATTTAACATAAGTAGAAATTGTCAGTCTGAAATTGACAGGTATTTGTTACAGTCAACAATGAATTGTTCAAATTTGGGATCATCTACCAACACAGGCAGTGCCTGTCAGATGTCACAACAGTGTGAAAACTTATTAAACTGCAATGAGAAATACAATAATTTGAAGCATTGTGGGTAAGATTTGAAAGGCATCTGGCATACGCTAATGAAGTTAGGCCTCAGCCATTAGTGCTCTTTTCCAATTGCTGGAGTGCCTTTGGGTCCAAGTTACTAGTGCCCCTTGATCCTATATGAAAAGAATGATTATTTTTTAACATTTCTGTAGTATGTTATGTGGTATTTTCCATAGTCCTTTTTAATCGTATTATTAGTTACTACTTACAAGGGCTCTGGGAAGTGGATCATTATTAGAATTTCTGTGGCACAGAAAAAGGAACAGATGGCCAAGAGGTTAAGTGACTTTCTCACCAAGTAAGTCAGTGCTATGCCAAGCTAAGAATTTCTTTCTCCTGAGTATTAGTCCTTGGATGGCATCACTAATTCATGGAGGAATTCCTCAATGACTATTCTGCCTCAGTGACTGAATCTGCTTTTAGTAATGGACATGATAATCTCTACCAAGGCATGTGTGTTTTCACAATGATCTTTCTTTCCCCTTTCTATTTTTTAGAGCCTATCAAGCCACTGAAAATGACATACACCATCAGTTATTTCAGAGTAGATATAGACTTTTCAAAAAGTGTCTCTTGATTTGTGATCATTTCATATCATCCTTGATTACATGTCAGGATTTCTGATAATATGTGCTGCATCTTTGAGTCCTGAATATGTCTTTTCCTATGCAAAAAAAAGAGCATCACCATCTAATTAAAGAAATGAAGTTATGTTTTGGATTTTCCTTTATTTTCATTTCAAAGATACTAGATGGGTTAAATATAGAAAGCTTCCAGTGTATATTCAGAATAAACTGGATGGAAAAGGAGCTCAAGGATTAAGGAATATAGATGCTAATCTACTTCTGCCTGCTGCTTAGGTCAGGACAAATTCAACAACACAGCATACTTGATAGAAAAACTTTTTGAAGAATTATAAGTTTAGCTCTTTCCTTCTCTCATTCCTGCTTTTCCTTCCATCATTCTTTCCTTCCTTCCTATTCTATATATTACAGGCCAATGATCTCAGCTTTTATTTTTCTGACAATATTCTAAAACATATTAAAGGTATGGTCAGAAAAATGCTGTCGATAGAGACTGCTTGGATTTTTAGCAAAACATTTGATGAAACCATGCTATTCTGGTGGACAAGATGGAGAAATGTGGGTTGGATAATAGGTGCTTAGGTAGGATCAGAACTGGTTGTGTGGCTAAAACTCATGAATAGTTTATATCATCTTTGAATGAAGACTCTAGTGGAGGGTATGAGAGATCTGTTTTTGGTCTTGTGCTATTTAATTCTCTCCATATGAGTTGGATAGGATAGTCAAAAGAAAACAACACATACACACACACATACAACCAAAGGAATCTGAGGCTGAATTAAGTCAAACATAGTGTCCAGGGTTAGGGAAGTGGTCACTCTCCTATACTCTGCCTTGGAGTATCCTGCTTAGTTCTGGGATCACAGTTTAGAAAGAACATTGATAAGACCTTGAGATCATGCCATTTGAGGATGAAAAAATGGTTATACTTGGCTTGGAGAAGAGAAGCCATGGAAGGAAGATATATTTCTTCAAATACTTGCAGGGCTCTCATGTGGGAAAAAGATCAGATTTGTTCTTCTTGCACCTAGTGGTACTGGGAGCAGTGGGTGGAAATGCTTCAATTTATCCTTATGGAAAAAAAAGTACTTCCTAACAATCAGACCCATCCTTAAGCAAAAAGCTGAATGGCTATTTGTTAGGTGTGTTGGATAGAGTATTCCAATTCAGGTATGGGTTGTTCTATATCAGAGGAATCAAGCACATGGCACATAGGCCACAGTCAGCCCATAACACTCCTAAGTGCAGCCAAAACCAGAATAAAATAAAACTGACAAATATTTACTAATTAAAAAAAGGTTAAACAGGTAATAATTTAGCCTAAGCATATGCAAGACAGTATGCCGGGCATTGAGGAAAAACCAGATCTGAGGCAAAATCACAAAGTTTATTAGATCTGTCTTTACCTCTTTCCTTCATTAATGGCATTTCCATAGACTCTCCTTCAGGCACCCAGTGTCTTAATCCTTTTTTCCTCCTCCTATCAAGGTCCTCTCTTTTTGAAAAACTTGGTATCAATCGTTTAGAACAGTATGAATCTAAGCCAATGTGTCACTTTTCCTACAGGACTTATATTTCATTTTAATCTTTTTCTCTAATTATAATTTGCAAGTCCCTTGCTAATGAGATTTTAAATATCAGTGAGAATTCTGGTTTCTGAAATCAGACACTTTAAATGACTGCCTATGTAACCAGAAAGTGGTACTGCCTGTCCAGGTTTACAAGTTTAAGGTGGAAAGCAGAAACTAAAAGGAAGGAGTATTCTCACTTCCTAAGGGCTTCTCACCTTTGGAATGTAGGGGTGACCACTCTTTCCTAAATCTTCCCTTAGCTGACCCTGGGATTGAGATTCTTTCGTAGTTAACCTCTTTCCTGTCCCTCACTGGGGGTACTAGTTTCAAAAGAAAAGAAAGAGATGGGAATGAACTCAATCTGAGGGACAAATCACACCCCTCTCCTCTAACAAATATACATATACATATATATATTTTAAAAAAACTGATTAAAATCTAATATAATATGGTGAGCTAATAAATATGATGTAAGATGGGTGGGGAGGGAGGAAGGGAGAGAAGTTAGAACTCAAAGTTTTAAAAGTGAATGTTAAAAATTGTTTTTACATGCAAATGGGAAATACTTGCAATGGGGTATATGCAGGTATATGTTTTGTCATGTATATGCACATATAGGTATATGTTTTTATTTTATGTATATATGCATATGTTTATATGTATGTCTTTGCATATCTACTCAAGGTACCATGCCAAGTTCTAACTGCCTTAAAAACACCCATTTAGTAGCTCCTCCTCCTTCTCCTTCTTCTTTGGAGGCAAGTCAAAGGAATGTAGTTTGCTTCCTGCAATGTTTTTCATGATGCACACTTCAGTGGATCTTATAAGCAATTTCAATAGGTATGATCGGTAAACATTGGCATTACTTATACGATCCTGGCATTATAAGATGATGGCATTACCCATCATCCATGTCATCTCATTCTGTGAGATTCTTGACTATGCCTCCCTTCATGGGCTCTACAACTTTCTGGAGGCCATCTTCTCAATCAGTAGTTTCAAACTCAACTCCCTGGAAATCACTGTAGATAATATCTTCCTCAGCTACCTATTGATTTAGAAAGCCACAAATTTGTATTATCTATGTTCTACTGTACATTTATTTACTTTGTTAAATATGTCCCAATTTTATCTTAATCTGACTCTACCACACTCTGGACTACTATGGACTGCATGACCCACAGATGGTGAATTTGGCATTTCTAATTTAGATATTTTTCTTCATGGTTACCAGTACAGAACTTGGGCTGCTTTTCTCCATTGCTCTTGCTACATTCTTACAATAATGACAAGAAATTATATTTCTAAAGGGCTTTAAGATTTGCATATTTTACCATGGTTGATGTGCATAAGCTTGTGAGGAAAATACAGTGTGACTTCCACACTCCCTTTTCTGATCACACATTTTTGTTTTGATAATGTTATTTAACCCACTTCTTGTGTAGAAGCTTTTGTTGGCAATATGGTAATGGCTACATGTACCCATCATGTGTGTCTCTGTCACCTTTTGTGTCACTAACAATTTTGATTTCCTGGAGATTGTGGTGTTCTATGGCTTGCAGGCATGTAGCATCACCAGAAGGGTATCAATGTTAAAAAAGGAAGTAAGTAAAAGAGAAGTGATAAATATATAAATGTTATACTTGATGCCTAACAAAATACAGAAAGGACATTGTCGCTGCAATTGGAAAATAGAAATTTTGGTCATAAATCAATACGGAGACACAATTTAAACTATTGCCATATGTCAGGTAGGAGACCTGTTAGTTTTGATGGAGCCCTGTGGCTATGTGACAAAATACAATGAATGTCTAGTAATGCAGGACAAAGAAGAAATCACTGATTCACGTGACTGTGAAGAAAGTGGAATGAGACAACTACAAATGAGGATGGGAGAACATCAGTATGAACTTGGCCATCTAAAATGGCAAACCTTGATCACAAAGCCCAGTGTGGAGAGAGAATACACCTAGCCCTGAAAAGAGTCAGTCATCAAATACAGAGGAATCATCTCTCAAACACAGATGAAGCTCATCTACTGTAAATAGGGAGCCTTGAGAAAGAGTCAACGAGTCCTTTCCCTTTTTTGTTTGGCTATGCTGCCATTGACTAGTTGTCTGAAAGTAACCGATTGCATGAATCTGAACAAAGTGGGACACAGGCCAATACTCTGAGCCAAAAACTCCAGGCAAGTTATCAAGAAAAGGCTTTTTTGGGGGGTCCAAGAACATTTTACTTAAAATGAAATTCCCTGTAAAGATGCACGTTGGCTTTTATTTAAAGATGTAGCATCTCTGAGAATAAAGTAAGGGAAAGAGGAAATTAAAAAAAGCAACAAAGGAGGGAGGTCTGGCAGGTTGGCTTCTCACCAAGTGACCCTTCATAGACCACATGGGAGCCAGTGCTATATGAGACTACCAAGGATATGAGCGATTTATAGCTCTTTGTTTGGTCTCTTGATAAGTATGCCTGTAAAGTGATGCAAAGCAAAACAAGCCAGGACCTACCATAATTACAGAGTCCCTGTAAATTATTTTAAGATGAGAGAGACTCATAATATTTATATTCATTTCATTTTAAACATCACTGTAATGGTGTCCCAATGATAATTAAGCACCCTGTCTAGGTTTCCAGAAGTCAGTAATTTTTGCTCCCCATGGAAGATGAAATAGTTATTCATAAGTCAGGAGTTGGATGATATGTGAAACATGAGGAACTTGAAGCAAATGGGATCATTTGTGATCATTAAAGAAGTCTCTTATTTGAGTATTTACTATTTTCAGATCAAATGTGATGGGATTTCTCTTATATTTGACTTGCTGGACTTAAGTATGCATTATAGAAATGTATTGGTCTATGGGCTTAGGAAAATAACTGAACTCTATGTATAGTCCTAAATGGCACTCCATTTAAACATTTCGTGTTCTTTACTGTGCAAAACTGTAAAGGCCAGAATTTCATCTTTTATTAGTGGAACCCAGAAAGAATACCATCATGTCTTAATCTGATTTTGAAAATTAAAGGTATGGCTAGTGAGCCCGGTTGATTGTAATCTGATGCTTATGAGACCCAGAGTATGAGTTGCTTTCTCAGAAAAGCAGATTTGTTTCACTTTGCTCCAATGCCACAGACTGCTCTAATAGCTTAAAATGGCATTAAGATTTTTGGACACCAGATCACATTATTGATCATATGTGTTACAGGGCAATAGAGTGTGGATAGACCTGAGTAACTCCATCATCACTACTGAAAAAGTAATAACATTCAATTGAGGGAGGTTTTCCAAAACAGATTATGTTACTACTAAGATTTACCTATCAATTTGATACATATACCAATCATAGGTAATTTCTCTCCATTCCCCAAAATCTTCATAGGTCATACTGCAGGATCATTTAAACCACCTTGCATACCATATTTAGACATGATTCAAGTCAAGACAGATTCCATGAAATCAATTAACTGGCTCTAGCATGCCTCCCTTTTTCTAGAAGGGTATTTTTTTGGTACTGTAGTAGTAATCTGCATAGGAAAAACCAAGTGGAAAATGCCTTTTGGCTAGACTATGAAATGTAGTTGGATGGAGCTGGCTCATCAGGGAAATACAGTTATCCCTTCCACATTGTGACTTTCCCCATTGCGGTTTTGACATATTGAGAGTTGGTATGAGAAATTAAATGGAAATTTCTTGGGAGTTTTGCTGAAGTCACAGATGGTACGTGAAGGCCAGCAGACAACACAGAGCCTTTGACCAAATATTTAACCCAAATTTTACAATAAGATATTGCAAATACCCCATAAAAGAAAAAGAAAAACATCTGACTTCTTCTCTGGTACAAAGAGAAGGCCAAAAAATTTTATGTTGATTCTCCAGATTTCAGGGGCACTGTGCCCCACTCCCGTAATGTGAAAGGGATAATTATATACTGCAGGTGAACAATGAACTGGCCTCTGAATTAAGTTAAGAACAAAGGAATCTGTATTATATGTGAGAAATACCAAAGTGCTTTTTAAATGACCCCAAACTTCTTGAAATAAAAAGCCATTTAAAAAAACCCACTATTTTCTGTGATAATATAGGAATGCAAATCATAGTATTCTCCCAAAAGATAAACTTTCAGGTCATCCAAAGGACAATATGACAACATATCATGAGTAATCATGGGTATAAGTAGACTATAATGTATTATCAAAAAGCTGCATAAAGCATATGAGGAGATGCATACCCAGAAAAGTTAGCAATTCTTGAGAGTAATAAATAGTAATGGATAGAATGCCTCATTGGTACCTATGTAGTGTCACAGGAAATAGAAGAGGGCCCCAGAAAATTGAGTTGTTTTCCTATAATGGCTTTACTGAAAAATTCGTAGTAGACTCTCATATGATGAGGAAGTCTTAATTGGAGCACATTAATCTGATCATTGATCCAATGACCCATCAGTCCACCAAAAGGACATTTAAAGTATTAAGAAGTATTCATTTATGCATAACTTCTTTTGAAGTTTACTACCTGGAAGCTCAAGTAGACAAATTATCTCATCTGTTCTATGAAATCCACAAATGAAGCTCCACCAGCATTTCATTGAAAACCTTATAGTGATCTCCTGGCTGAGGGATTCCTGTCAGATTAGATTTGATGGAAGTAAGGCAGTGGGAAAGAAGCTGACTGTTCTTGTTCCCTCTCTTTTGCCAAAGAAATTTGGTCTTTAGCCTTGTCAATCTTTTGAATGTGCTCTGCTCACTAGAAATCCATCTCTAAGTGATTCATTTCTTCCTGCATGTTTGATCTTTTCTGATATGTAGAACCAGGCCAGCTGGCTGGTTTGGATGGTATGGTACAGTTGCTGGCAAGGATGCCTTGGGAAACTGATGTAATCTTGTGATTGATGTTTCCATCATGACACACTGAATTTTGTGTGCTTTTGGGATGGATTAAACTCTTTCCATGAACTTTCATCACTAGCACCAGAGTGTTATTTGCTTTGGGCAGATTGTAAATTGGGATTGATTATTATTGGCAAAGGATACATGCATCACTAGTCATAATAGACTTGAAAAAAACAATAGATATTTGAAAAGAACTATTATGGCACCGTAGGATAGGTGGGATTAACATACTGGCACACATCATTGGGATTCCATAATCCCTTTGAATTTTTCTTGGCTATGATGGAGGTAGCAATAGAGTTCTGCTGCTTTGGAATCAACAGAGTGTCAGGTCTGTATTCCCATGCCTTGACTGCTAGCATAGTGTATAAAGTACTGGTCCTGGAATAAGGAACACCTAGGTTCCAATTCTACCTCTGGCTCTAACTTGTTATGTATAAGTCAATTAATTTCTCAGGGTAACAGTTTTCTTATCTGTAGAGGGAAGGAATTTGACTAGATGGCTTTTGAATTTCCTTGAGCAACCTCACATAAGGTTGTTGTCAGCATAAAATGACACACACATTTGTATATAAACTTATTAAAATGTGTATAAATGTGAATTATGATGATTATCATTCTCATTTTTTTTCCTGTTTTCATTGGGTTCATATGGAAACAGTTGTAAGACAAGTTACTCTTCTGTTGTAATTCTTTTATATTGAATGTTCGGCAGACTCTTGTACAGTTAGATAAGAGAATTGTCTTTTGTAACTGAGTAAAAGAATTAGAATGTAAGATCATCTCTCATAAGCTCACTGAAAACATCTTTGGGGCAGTCCAGTGGCAAACAGGATAATAGCGATGACATGTACCTCAACGTTTTCCCCAGATGGCTTTGATTTCTTCTGCTGGGTCTCTATATTTTTAAGTCTTTTCTTTCAAAGTAGCTTGGAGGTTGAGTATTTGATAAGGCAATATCTATTAATGATTTTGAGCTGAGGTTCTTATGTGCAAATTATTTGCACATAAGATCTGAAATCTTGAATGTTGACAACAACAGTGTGGCCAGGTGATTGTTGGTGACAGCTCAGCCTACAAAAACACTGCAGTTCTAATACAGATTATTTATTGAATTCTCCAGTATATTTTGATTTTTTTAGCATTTGAAGTACAGGATTTGTTTTCTTAGTTTATAAAAGATGGTGAACTTCTGATGTATAATTCTACTTACTAGGTTTTGACTTATGGGGTATTGGATAGATGGGGCAACTAGGTGGTGCAGTGGATAGAGCACCAGTGCAGGAATCAGGAAGACCTGAGTTCAAATCTTACCTCAGACGCCTGACACTCACTAGCTGTGTGACCTTGGGCAAGTCACTTAACCCCAGTTGCCTCATCCTGGGTCATCTTCAGTCATCATGATGAATATCTGGTCACTGGATTCAGATGGCTCTGGAGGAGAAGTGAGCCCGGTGACCTGCACAACCCTCCCTTACTCAAAACAAAGTCAAGTGCAAGTCATGTCATTATTTCTCTGATGGCATGGTCCTCTTAGCAATGAAGGATGAACACACACATATTGGATACATAATAAATTTTTGTAGCCTGCAGCAAAACTCTAGTCTTTTTATGCATAACTTTTTTTTGGTAATTTCTGGCATTGTCCTGGTCCAAAATTGCCACCATAAACCATTTTGTTTCCATAAAGAAGCCTACATGACTCATTCATTTGTCTAATATATCTTTGTTGATATTTTCTTGGTTAATTTCATATGAATGTTGCCCATGGAAGCCTTTCTATTCTACTCTAGTTTTACTATGTCTGTTTGTTCTGAAAGTCTTTCTTTTAGCTTTTAACCTTAGCTTTGTCCAGCATTCTGAGAATGTAAATCAGTTCTCTTCCTTCTTTTTGATAGAGAGACTTCCTTAGTGAGACAGACCTTGCATTTTGTTAATATCATGTGGGTTTTTGTTAGGATGCTTTGCAAATCTATCATGGTCCATTTTGCATTTCTGAAAGTATATTAAGATGGGTATTACATAGATGTTACTTTAAATGTGATCTTCTCATTGATCTTTGATTTAATGATGCCAGCAAATAACCACAGCTATCTCCTTGATAGCTTTAGGCTCAAATATCTTGCCTGTAGAAGACCTTCATTTATTCATTCAATTTGACCCCTTACTTTAAGCTCACAGCTTTTAGACTATGTCATATCTTTGTATATTTTAGAAATTTTATACATATTGAGTCCAAATGACATTTTGACATTAATGGGAAAAGATTTCATGAGATGGAGTAACTGTTTAATTTTTTTGAGGTTCCATTTAACTGGATGTTACCCATATATAACAAGTGATTAATAAGATGGTTTTGTAGCAGTCTCTCTTTAACTTGATGCCTTATTCAATTTTAGATGGGAGAAATATTAATGGGTTCAAGGTTAGGCAAAACTATAAGGCTCTTAAGCTGTATCCCTGAAAGGTAAGACTTAAAAATCAATAGTTCCTGACATTATTGTTAGTGACATGTTTTAAATGGAAAACTTCCTTCTATGTGTATGTTAGAATTGTAGTGTCTGCACTATTTCAAGGATTATTTTGTATATTTGTAGTACATATCTCAGATTTGGGAGTGGAACTGAGGCAAAGACCTCAATAAAGACAGTATAAATGTTGCTGCAATTTTGAGTGGTTTGTTAAAAATTCACTAAAGCAATAGTATGTTACTTTTCATGACCTTGACACTCTTTGGCACCATCCCCTCACTCCCACTTCAGTCAGTATATTATCTTATTGTGTATTTGAATTTTTAAAAAGTTAGACAAGCCATGAATATTTTGTATATGAACTACATAAGCATACAAATTAATTTATGTTTTGAGGGATCATTGATATCTTTTATTTTGCAATGATGCCTTCTCTTAAAGATGGTTGCATCAAGCTTGTCCCTAAGGCAGATATGGTCAAGGCTTTTACTAGTAATTTACATATGATTGTGAAGTATTTGAACAAATAATAATGAATCTTATCTGCATTCACTATTTTCCACTTTTACAAAGAAGCTAGAGGTTCAGTTACCTCCCTTGTCAGAACTGTTCTTTCATTCATTATATTACGGATGTGAAACAACTTACTTTTTCACATTTGAGCCGACTTTTATTTTGTTGGGTTCGACTTCTTATGGCCACACAAACCAGAAAATTTCCACAATGTCCTTCCTTGTCTCTGTCCTTTGATTTCTTTGCTTCTAAAGCCTCTGTAATGTTGATATTGTTATTATTATTTGTATCTCATTCTTATCCCTTTTTTTGGATAGGGTTCAAGAACAGTTTGTGGATGTCACTATCTTGTTATTATTCCTTTATATTTAATTTTCTTGTACTATTACAGAAGTGGATAAAATGACTAGTTTTTATAATAAAAAAGAATATTGGAATAAAAATTTATCTTCTGTAGGTATACTAAAAGCATTTTTGGGAAAACTCTAATTTTTTGGATAACAAATAGGATGACAGTATACCTCATCTCTTCCCATATGAACTTAATTTCTTTTTTCTAGGTTTCTATATTTTGATAGTTTTTTTTGTTTATTTCATGTAGATTGGAGATTATACTTCCCTTTTGGGTAAGATCGATTTCTGTACCTAGTTGAGTGTACAGCTATATTTTTCCCTTCTTTGAACCAATTTAAAAATGAGTGAGGTTCAAATATTGCCCACCTCCATCGTCCCCCATTGTTCCTCCTTTCTACTGTAAAAGCTTTATGGGAGATAATTTCCCCCATTTTTCCTCTTCATTTCCCCTTCTCTCAGTGCATCCTTTTTTCTCCTATTCACTTTTTACTTCATCCCAACATAATTTCCTCACTCCTGTACCCATTTCCTATATAGAATCCTTCTAACTATCCTAATAATGATAAAATTCATAGAAGATACATATATCCTTTTCCCATATAGAAAAGTAAAAGTTTAATTTTACCGAGTTCCTTATGATTTCTTTTTCAGGTTTATCATCTTATGCTTCTCTTTAGTCTTATATTTGAAATTTTCTATTCACCTCTATTCTTTCATTAGGAATGCTCGAGAGTCCTCCATTTCTTAAATATCTATTATTTTCCTTAAAAGATTATATATTGGAGCATCCCAGCAAGCCAGCAGTAAGCCCCACTTCAGCAAACCAGTGGGAGATCCTGAGCTCTGGTGCAGTGCAGTAGACAAACGCAAACACCAGAATCTCCCACATGCCTCAGCACATCCGGGGAAACAGGCAGGCTGCAGCTCTGAGAACCATCAGGAAGACCACCATGTGCTTCAGGATAGCCCTGAGCAAACAGTCAACTGCCAGCTTTAGTGTAGCCCTGGATAAATGCAGAAGCACCCTACTCAGCACATGCCAGACACCAACACTAGGACCTCAGTTCAGCACCAGGTAAAATGCCAGGGCCCTACAGCCTCCTGCAGTGCCTGCCTCACACCTTCAGTGCAGCACCGGGCAGGATGGTCCCCTCTGGGCCTCAGGACAATATCAGAGCAACACCAGGTAAACAGCTAGGGCCTGCACCCTCTGCCACAAGAAGCCTGAGACATTTCCCCTTCGACCCTGGAAGCAGAGCTCAAATTTAAAAGAAATGAAAAAGGCCAAAAAGGATGAACCAAACAATAACAACAACAAAAAAATCTGACCATAAAAACTTTTATAGTGACAGGGAAGACCAAGACAGAAACTCGGAAGAGGACAACAATGTCAAAATACCTATGAACAAAACCTCAAAGAAAAGTGGGAATTGGTCTCAAGCCCAGAAAGAACTCATGAAGGAGCTCAAAAGAGAGCTTAAAAATCATATAAGAGAGGTAGAAGAAAAATTGGGAAAACAAATGAGAGTGATGCAAGAGAAATATGAAAAAAAGAGTCAACAGTTGGAAAAAGTAAACAACTGCTTAAGAAGTAAAATTGGTCAATGGAAAAGGAGATACCAAAATCCACTAATGAAAACAACTCCTTAAAAAATATAATTGGCTAAATGGAAAAGAGAGTACAAAAACTAATTGAGGAAAGCAATACTTTACAAGTTGGGATTGGGCAAGTAGAAGCTATTGACCCTATGAGACATCAAGTATCAATTAAACAAATTCAAGAGAATGAAAAAATAGAAGAAAATATAAGATACCTCATAGGAAAAATGATTGACTTGGTAACTAGATTTAGGAGAGACAGTGTCAGAATCATTGGACTACCTGAAAGGCATAATCAAGAGAGGGCCTGGATAGTCTCTTTCAAGAAATTTTTAAGGAAACTTTCCTTATTATCTTGGAACCAGTGGGCAAAAGAGTTATTAAAAGCATCCACCAGTCACCTCAGGAACGGGATCCCAAAATAAAAACTCCAAGGAACATTATAGCCAAATTACAGAACTATCAGGTCAAAGAAAAAATACAGCAAGTGACCAAAAAGAAGCAATTTAAATATGGGAGAGCCCCAGTCAGAATTACAAAGGACTTAGCAGCTGTGACATTAAAGAGTCAGTGGTCATGGAACGTGGTATTCCAGAAAACAGAGGAGCTAGGACTACAAACAAGAATCACCTACCTGGTGAAATTATTTGTGATATTCCAAGAAAAAATGGTCATTCGATGAAATAGAAAGATTTAAGCTTTCAAAGGAGAAGATCAGAATTGAACAAAAAAATTTCATCTCCAATATTAAGACCCAAGAGAAGCCTAAAAAGGGAAAAGAAAACAAAAGGGATTCAGTGGAGCTGATTGACAGTCCTACATAAGAAGTGTTTATATCTCTACATGGGAAGATGATAGTTGTAATTCTTTAAAAAATGTACCACCGATTGTATAGCTAGCTGGAATATACATAGACAAAGGGTATGGGTAAAAGATAAATTTGAGAGAATGACTTAAAAAAGTTAAGGGATGAGAAAGAGGAGTGTACTGGGTGGGAAGGAAAGGAGAAGTAAAATGGGGTACATTATTTCTCATGAAGGGGCATAAAATCTTATTACACTGTAGGGGAAGATGGGAGGATGAGTGATGGGTATCACTTGAACCTTACTCTCATTAATATTGGTTCAAAGAGAGAATAATATACATAATCAGTTGAAAATAGAAATCTATCTTATCCAATAGGAAAGTAGGTGGGGAGAAGATTAAGTAAAGGATGGGGTGGTGGAGATTGACAGAAGAGAGGGTAGGTTGGGGGAGGTGGTAGAAAGAAACAAAACACCACCAAGGAGAAAAGAAGTGAAAGGATAGAGAGGACAAGCAGGAGGAAAAACAGGATCAGGGGAAATACACAGTTAGTAATCATAACTGAGAATGTGACTAGAATGAACTCTCCCATAAGACAGAAGCACATAGCAGAGGGGAACAAAAAAATCAGAATTCTTCAATATGTTGTTTACATGAAACACACTCAAAGCACAGAGACATGCTTGGGATAGACGCTCTCTTAATTCGCTGACAGGTTTGAAGCCTGACAGTTAATCTCAACCAAATTGTGGCCACTGCTCATGCTACAGCTTTTTGAAGGCACAGGTGAGAGTTGGGGGGGGGGGTGGTAGCAAGTGGATGTCACAGATAGAAAGAAGCCCTGAAAAGGACTTGGCAGCCTTCATGTCACTAGTCTTTCTTGATAGCTGTATGTGAAAAGAGTTAACAAAAATACTGAAGAAAATAAACCTTAAAAACCAGCATTGGTCAAATGTTAAAAGAGGCATAACAATTTACTAATGAAAATAACTCTTTAAAATGTAGAATTAGCCAAATGGAGAGAAAAAAAGGTACAAAAGTTCATTGAAGAAAATAATTCCTTAAAAATTAGAATTGGGGAAATGGAAACAATGATTCTAGGACATCAAGAAACAATAAGACAAAGCCAAAAGACTTTTAAAATTAGAAGAAAATGTAAAATATTTGATCATAAAAATAACTGACCTGGAAAATAGATTGTGGAGAGATAATTTAAGAGTTATTGCATTACCGGAAAGCCATGATCAAAGAAAGAGCCTAGACATCATTTTCAAGAAATTTTCAAAGAAAATTGCCCACATACTCTAGAATCAGAGGGTAAAAAAGAAACTGAAATAATTCACTGATCACCACCTGAAAGAGATCCCAAAATGAAAACTCACAGAAATATTATAGCCAAATTCCAGAGCTCCCAGGTCAAAGGAAAAATACAGTGTAGCCACAGTCAGGATCACACAAGATTTAGCAGCTATTACATTAGAAGAGCAGAAGATTTGAAATACGGTATTCCGGAAGAAAAAAGAAAGGATTACAACCAAGAATAACCTACTCAGAAACACAAAATATGATCTTTTTTGCATTAAAGTTAATTTTATATTTTACAAAATTTTGACTTACAAATTTTTCTCCCTCCCTTCTTTACTCCCTTCCCCTCTTCTTAAAACACCAGGCACTTTGATATAGATTGTACATACACTATCATGTAAAACATTTCCATATGAATCACAGTTGTGAAATAAGGACATCCCCCCAGAAAAAGTCACTTACTACTGAAGACTTGTGTGTCTCATGAACTTTTCATCACCAACACTGTCTTCCACTTACCTAAAAACAATAAAACTTTGTGGACATATCCTCAAACATTGGCATTTATTTAATAAACTATGTTATTGTAAGGGGAAGAGAAAGATAGAATGTGAGAGTGATGAAGGCAATGTGAGGTGCAGAGTGCTGGACCAATCATAGATTTATCTTCTCCAAGCTAAACATTCACATTCAACAAAAGCAGCAGCCTCAAGTCAAGATGACTCCAAGAAGATTCAATGTCAATGGATTAGAGTGCTTCTCCTAGTATGAACAATTTGCTCCTATCTTGGAGGGAAAGCTGAGCCAATACAGTCTTGGCAACAGTGGAGGAGAAAAGGAGTGAAATGCTTTCATAGATCTGGTGTACAGCACTGCATTTGCTCATCTGGGTCAGAACACTTGCAAACATTAAGACTAGTTTGCTGAAAATGATGGAGAAATTCAGAACCTGCTAAATGAAAAATGCGAACTCCACAAGGTTTACCAGCAGAATAACTCATCCCTCTTTAACAAAACAGCACTTAACTCTATCAGAAGTAAAGTGCAAGCAAAGCATAGAGAGATGCAGGATTCTTGGCTCAGTAGAAGGCAGATGAAATACAAGTTTATGCTGTTAGCAACAATGCAAAGTGCTTCTATGATGCCCTGAACGTCATTTACGGGCCAAAGATTTATGTTGCATCTCAACTACGCAGTGCTGATGGAACCACATTGATTAGTGACAAAGACATAATCCTGGAGAGATGGGCTGAACACTTTTATCAATGTTATCAACCAATGCTGAAGCCATTGATCATTTACTTCAGATTGAAGACAATCCCTCTCTATCCTAAGTTCCAACTGAAGATGAAATTTTGAATGTCATTAAGCTCTTCTTGTGTGACAAAGCACCTAATGCTGATTCTATTTCAGCTAAGATTTACAAGACTGGGGATCCACTGCTCATACAAAAGCTGTCTGAAATCTTCCACGTTTTATGGCAGAAGGTTAACCCTCAAGATTTCAAGAAGGCCTCCATTGTCACTCTGTATAAAGGACAAGGAAATAGACTGTCCTGTGACAATCCAGGAGATAATTCTCTTCTCTCTGTCTCTCTCTCTCTCATCCATGTTCTGTCACTTTGTCTTTATGCTAAGTATCTGTTTCTCAGGTCCTTGTAATATAGTTTTTTTAATAATATTGAATTCTTCATTTTGTTCTTTGTGCTATTCTGTCTCTTTATATCATTTTATATTATTTTGCTTTTCATATTTAGTTGTTGTTTAAAGATATTAAGACTTTCAAAGACATCTTTTCCAAATTTCATCATATATTTTTTCCTATTTCATTGACTTTAAATTAGGAAATATGATATCCAAACTTGCTACCACAGATACTGTGTAGATATTTTTATTATATTCCAGTGTCATTAAATAGGACTTCAACACTTCTTCAGAGTCAGTTCTAACACTATAGTATTTAATATCTTTTCTAGGAATATTCCTAGATATTCCCACTTTCTGTCCTATTTCTTTTCCATGACAACACAGTCACAGCATACACTGTCATATACAGATCTTTGAAGGATTGTACATGCTAAAAATATTCAAGGAGAATGAATTCATTCATGGTGGTTATATGTAGTACTGTTTTTTTAGTTACTGTGTTTCGTTATATTAATTGTATTCTTTTTATATCATCAGTTGGATTCCAATTTGTCTATTAGATTTTTGCCATCAAATCCAAAAAGAGCTTTTTGAAATTCTTCCTAAGTATTCTGTTTTCCTTTCCAAAAACATCCATAACATTAACATTATTCTTTACCCATTTATTTCGTTTTATTGAGCACTTCTGGAGGTTGAAGATTTTTCAGTGTCTTCTGCAACTTTTTCTCTTTGGATTTAAGCAAGAACTTAATGTCCACTCCTATTTCATCCAATCTAGGGTTAGGAATGGTTATTTCTTATAACTGCCTTGCACTGATCTTCAGCATGTTACTGTGCAACACGAAGTTGAAGACATCATTGACAAAAAGTAGTATGAAGTCCTTACCCGTAACTGGAGAGATTGTTTTACAATGTTAGTAGGGTATAGTGGTGGAACCAAACACAAGCATTCTCATGTTCAGTTCATTTCATACACTCTGGTGGTTTAACTTGCATTAGTGCACAGTGCCATCTTCACAAAAACATTCTAGTAGGTTTGGTATTTGTCTTTTTAATTTGTCACAATGTGTCTTGCCTTCCTGGTATCAAATTTCAAAGGAGTCGTACTCATTCTATTGTATTCCATTTCAAGCTTATCACAAGGATAGACATTGCTTAATCTATTTCTTAAATTCCTAAGAATTACACAGAATTTGCCAGGGCATTAACCCAGCAATAGTATCATTAGAGCCCAGTTGACCAATGTTTTAGGATTTAAAAAACAATTCATTTTATTCTGAATTTAAGAACTAAAACAAGCATTTCCATAATCTAGTACAATAGAAAAACATGATTGCACATGAAACTGCAAATGAATTATGTACAACTGGATATTCCTTTTAAATATATAATATAATTATCATATAACTTTCTTTTTATCCCTTCTTTTCTCTACCATCAGACACGAATATGTGTGTATGTGTCTCTGTGTGTACATATACACACATACATAATATCATTCTATGCATACTTAACCTTTTGGTTTTCTGGATGCAGATAGTGTCTTCCTTTATGGATCCTTTGTAATTAATTTGTGTATTTATAATAGTCAAAATGATTTATGTGTTCAAAGTTGTTCTTAAAACAATATTGTTGTCATTGTATACAATGTTCTCTTGCTTCTGCTAATTTTGCTTTTCATTATTTTCATGCTTTCCTGCAATCAATGAACTCATCATTTCTTATATCAAAATAGTATCCTATTATGATTATATACCACAATTTGTTAAGCCATTTCTTAACTGATGGGCATCCCTACAATTTCTAGTTCTTTGCTTCCACAGAGAACTGCTATAAATATTTTAGAACATACAGGTCTTTTCCTTTTCCCCTAATCATCTTTGGACACAGATCTTGTAGTGGTATTGTTGGGTCGAAGGGTATAGGCAGCGTAATAATTCTTTGGGCATGATTCCAAATTGCTCTTCAACATGGTTGGATCAGCTCACATTTCCGACAGCAGTGAATTAGTGTCCCATTTTTTTCACATTCTTCCAACATTTTCAGGACTTTTTGCTACTTCTTTACACCCACTGTAGCTGTCTAAATGCAAAGAGTCCTTGTTGCATGTCACGCTAGCTGACATTTCCTTACTTGGTAGTAGTTGCTCCTCTAGATATGGACTGTGGGTTGGGCTTTGAGTGAAGGTTTAAACTCATGATCCTCATCTCTAATGATGTTCTGATAGAAACAACCCCCAAATGAGTTATCTTAATATGTTTATATTTAATGTTCTATAAACTATTGTACATGTGGATAAATAATTTCTTGTTGTTGGTGAACAAAAATATTAAGACAGGTTAATTCATAATTATAATATATTATATATAATATGTTAATATATTAGTATATTAATTAATACCTTCAACTTAGTTTCCTGTAAGCTTACCAAAAATATCACTAGCACAACTCCAATAACAGTCAAGAAGATGAGGATGTCATATTCCTTGGTTGCTTCCAACATGATTTTATTTCTTTTGCTAATGTTTTATATTTTGAAAACTTTTTCTCCTTATGCTATTAGAGATGATGAGTTTTTAGCATGGTAGCATTTGTGGTTTTTTAAAAAAATGTCTCCTTACAACAATTTTATGGATAAATATTATTATCTCCAACTTTCAGAGGAGGAAACTGGACCTGAGAGAGACTAATTCAATTGCCCAAGGTCACTCAGCTTGTCAGTGTTTGAAATGGGATTTGAAGATATGTATTCCTGATTCAAAATCAAACACTCAATTTGCTATGCCATGCTGCCTCCCAAGTGACATTATTAGTAACATTGGGTTTAATTTTTTATGGATCAATGTTGTGTCTAGTTGACTAAGGGCAACAGTTCTGGTTACGATAATATTCAGGTTCTGGTATGGTTTATTGGTTATGCCCTCAAGGATATTTTGAGTATTTAAAATGCAGGATTTCCCATTTTTTAGTCCATTAAAAATAGCAAGTTTCTGTTACACTATAGAATTCTAGCCCCCAGGTCATATCTCACTTGGTAGTGGGTTGGTATTAAAGTTTTCTACCCTGTAGAGATCCTTTGTATAGTCTTGCTGTTCAGTTACGTCTCCAACGTAGTGACTTCATATGGGGTTTTCTTGGCAAAGATATGGGAATGGTTTGCCATTTTCTTCTCCAGGGGATTAAAGCAAATAGCAGTTGAGTGATTTGTCCAGGATCACACAATTAGTGAGTGTGTGAGACCAGATTTGAACTGGGGTTTTCCTGACTCCAGACCAGTGCTCCATCCACTGAGCCATTGCTCTTGGAAACTGCATAGTACCTATCATTGCAAGAATGATCTATATTAATCACAAATTATGAACTCCTTAAGGACAACCCTTATATAATTTCCAATGACAATGACCTGGTCCTAAATTGCCATCATAAAATAAACCCCTCCATTTTCATAAATTAACTCACATGACTTATCCTTGTGTTTGACACTTAAAAAAATCAACATACTGGGAGCTAAGATCAAGAAAATGCTCATTATGTAACCATTTCATTTCACTCTTGGATCTTAGCCATTTCATTGATCTCATCTGAATTTTTGTTACATTTTTGTTACAGTTGACAAATATAATGGTGTATATATATATATATAAAGATATATATATATATATAATATATGTATATCAGTTTTCCCTGTTGCTTAATAAAGTTATATCTCATGTTCCAAAAATATTTTGGTAGGTTTCTGAACTATTTATGAAGGGAATCTTTGTCAATCTTATTCCTCTTGATTGACAAGGGAGTTTTAATTTTCCCATAGTTATCTTAGGGTGGTAGACCTCGTGTTTATTAATAGAACATGGAGTTTTGTAAGGAAAGATTCTAAATATGACATGATCAGCATTTTACAATTCCAAAAGTTTACATTGACTGATATTGTGTTGATTTCTTTAAGTGTCACCTCATTGATTTCTAGATGCTCTCAAGGCTCTTGATACGTACATCCACAGCTTACTTTTTGATTGTTGTATGCCTAATGTGAAGAAAAATATTCTTAAAATATGTAATACTTCTCCAAAATGTATAATATTTTGAATCTATTGGTAACCTACCCTATTTCAAATATCTTTTAAAGTTAATGCTTTGAAATTGGTTGTTTATTGCAGCATGATTTCTTCTGTTTGAATTTGATTTATTTTTTTCACTATTTTTGTCTTCATCTTTAAAGCTACTTCTACTTGTTGAGTTGGTACATGGGGGATTGAGATGTGAGAATCAAAATATGATGGTTTCATTATAATTGATTATGGAAATAGTTTATTATACAATTGCTGGCTGACATTTTCAATTCTTTGTTGTTTTCTTTTCTAGTTTCATTTTACTTACTTTTAAGATGCTTTTGGTTTAGTTGGAACTAACATGAATATTTTCTCATTTTAAAAGAATTTGTGAACCATTTTTATTGTTCCTTTTTTTGTTTTTTAAATCGCCATTTTTGAATATAGCATCTTTATTTTCTCCTCCTTCTCCTCATTGAGTTGTGTGTGTTCGTCCTTCATTGCCGAAGAAGACTGTGCCATCAGAGAAATAATGACATGACTTGCACTTAGCTTTGTCTTCTAAGAAAGACTAAAAGAGAATAATTTTCCAGTGTCTTTTTACAGGTCTTTAACATACTCTTCAAATCTCTTCTAATATTGTATGGTAATAATCCCTTTTCTTAGAAATATTCCTAGATACTTTTATCTCCCTCCCTAAGGTCTTCTCTATGATAACACGGCTATAACATACATTGTTGTGTGCAGGTCCTGGAAGTTTTAAACTCACTAAAATATTGTGGGAGAATGAATACACTCTTGGTTTTATGTGGCACTTTTTTGTCACTGTGTTTTGTCACATTAGATTCTTGTTATATTAGTTGGACTGGAAAACCAATGAACATATCAACCATTTTTGCCAGTATGTGCAGTATTCCATACCTGTAATTCCCTGCCTCTACAAAGAAGAGAGGGAGATTCTTTTTATCAATTTTTTCCGAAGCTAAACTTGGTCATTATAATTATATCATTTCAGTGAGTTTTTTTCTTTTGGTTTACATTGTCATAATCACTACATATATTATTTTCCTGAGTCTGCTTATTTCACTTTTCCTAGATTCATATATCTCTCTATACTTGTTTAATTGTTCACATTCACCACATGTTATATTGCAAGAGGTTGGTGGTTGTTTTTCATTTTCGAAGAGGATCAAAATGACATCATCATGATAAAGTTACGTTTCAGTGTGTCTGACTGTGACCGATCGGACCAATACAAACTCCGAATGCTCTGCCACAGGTTGGGCACAGATAGTCCATATGAATTTTGGGGGTGAATAATTCAAATTTTCACATTCTGTGTTTAATTTGTGCTGTCTCAATTCTACTTTTCTCAAAGAGCACAGTACCCTTTCTAATGTGGGGATGCCATGCTAAGTGGTTCTCCCAGTGTGTCCCATGTTGCACAGTCAAATCCAAAGTTATTGGGAGAGACCTTGAGAGTATTCTTGTATTGCTTCTTCTGACCACCATGTGATCACCCATCACATGTGAGTTCTCCATAAAATAGTCTTTTTGGCAAGTGTACATTTTGCATTCAAACAACATGGCCAGCCCACTGGAGTTGCACTCTCTGAAGCACAGTTTGAATGCTTGGCAGTTCAGCTCGAGCAAGGACTTCAGTGTCTGGTACCTTATCCTGCCAGGTGATCCTCAGAATCTTCCTAAGACAGTTCAAATGGAAGCTATTCAGTTTCCTGGTATGGCACTGGTGGAATGTCCATGTTTCACAGGCATACAACAATGAGGTCAACACAATGGTTCTGTAGACCTTCAGTATGGTAGTCAGCCTAATACCTCTTCTCTCCCAAACTTTTCTTTGAAGCCTCCCAAACACTAATGTAGCTCTGGCAATGCATGCGTCAACCTCATTGTCAATGTGTACGTCCCTGGAAAGTATACTACCAAAGTAGTGTACAATAAACTTCTCTGTTTATTGTAATCGATGGTTACACACATGGATAATGTGGTGGTGACTGATGGAGCACTTATGTTTGCTTGGTGTTAATTATTAGGCCAAAATTAGCACAGGCAGCAGAGAATTGATCCATACTTTGTTGCATCTCAGCTTCAGAGGCTGCATTGAATACACAATCATCTGCAAACAGAAAATCATGCACCAAGACTCCCTCCATTTTGGTCTTGGCTTGTAGCCTTTTCAAATTGAAGAATTTGCCATCAGTATGGTAGTTGACCTTGACACTGTGTTCATCCTCATTGAAAGTATTTGAGAACATGGCTGAAAACAGCATGCTAAAAAGCATGGGAACAAGCACACAGCCCTGTTTCACTCCATTAGTGACTGGAAAGGCACAAGAGCATTGTCCACTACTCAAAACCCTGGCAAACATGCCATCATGAAATTGATGTATAGTACTGGTGAACTTCTCCAGGCAGCCAAATTGTGACATAATTTTCCATAAGCCCTCATGACTAAAAGTGTCAAAGGCCTTGGGATCTACAAACTGTGTACAGACCTCTATTCTGCTCCCGGCATTTCTCCTGGAGTTGTCAGGCAGCAAAGACCATATTGACTGTCCCTCATTCCTTTCTGAAGCCACACTGGCTCTCAGATATATGATCATCTTCTAGGTGAAGGATGAACCTGTTAAAGAGGACTCTAGCAAGAACTTTGTCGGCAATAACTAAGATAGAGACCCTCCTGTTATTGTCGCAGGACAATCTATTCCCTTTACCTTTATAGAGATAGACAATGGAGACATTCTTGAACTCCTGGTGGATAGCTTCCTTTTGCCTTATAAGCTGGAAAATTTCAGTCAGCTTTTGTATGAGCAATGGTCCCCCTACCTTGTAAATCTCAGATGGAATAGAATCAGCACCAGGTGCCTTGCCACATGAAAGGAGCCTAATGGCCCTCAAAATCTCTTCTTCAATTGGAAGTTCAGCTAAGGAGGAATTGTCTTCAGCCTGAGGCAAGTGATCAATGGCCTTATCATCGATTGATGATGGTCTGTTGAGAGAGGGGCTACAGCCCATCTCTCTAGGATCATGTCCTTGTCACGAATCAATGTGGCTCCATCAGCACTGAGTAGTTGTGATGCACCATAGGTTTTTGGTCCATGAATGCTTTTAGGAAATCACAAAAGTGCTTAGGATTGTTATTATCAGCATAAAAATGAATTTTATCTGCCTTCTACTGAGCCAGGAATCCTGTATCTCTCTAAGTTTTGCTTCTACTTTGTTTTTGATGGAATTAAATGCTACCTTCTTAGAGGTGGATGAACTATCCTGCTGGTATATCCTGTGAAGTTCTCATTTTTTGTTTAGCAACTTCTGAATTCCTCCATCATTTTCATCAAACCAGTCTTGGTGTTTGCGGGTGTTCTGACCCAGATGAACAAACACAGTGCTGTAAACCAAATCTATGAAAGCTGCCCACTCCTTTTCTGCTCCACTGTTGCCAACTATGTGTTGACTCAACTTTCCCTCCAAGTTAGCAATAAACTGTTCACGCTCAGAGAAGTGCTCTAATTTGTTGACATTGTTTCTTCTGGTAGCCATTTTGCCTTGGGGGTTTCACTTTTGATGAATGTGAATATTTAACATGGAAAGGATAAGTCTATGATCGGTTCAGCGCTCTGAACCACACATTACCTTTGTCACTTTCACATCTTGTCTGTCTCTTCTCCTTACAATCACATAATTTATTAAATGCCAGTGTTTGCTGTGAGGGTGCATCCATGAAGTTTTATTGCATAGGTAAAGGGAAAACAGTGTTGGTAATTAGATCATGTAACACACAAGTCTTCAGAGCAAATGATCATTGCTGTTGCTGTTTCCAATTCCATTCCTCCCTTAGGACCCCCTGTCAAGTCTGGTAGTCTGAACTTACTCTAGCATTAAAGTCACCCAAAATTATAAGCTTGTCCTCTTTTGATGCATTGATGATAACAGTCTCTAGGTCTTCATAAAATTTTTCTTTGACCTCATCAGGGTTCGTCATGGTGGGAGCATAGGTACTGATGATGGTGGCATACATTTTCCTGTGAGTGGCAATCGCATTGTCATGAGCCTGTCATTCACTCCTTTTGGCAGGCTAACTAGCTTGCTGACTAGATTAGCTTTGCAAAACCCTCACCAGCTTCATAGTGCTCCCCTTCACTGTGCCCATTCCAGAAAAATTGTGTATCCAGCTCCAACTTCAGTAAGCTGGCCTTCATTTGCCAACCTTGTTTCACTCAAGGCTGCTATTTGGATGCAATCCCTGTTGAGTTCTCTTGCAACAAGAGCAGTATGTCTTTCAGGTCTACTGGATTTTGTGTTGTCTATAAGTTTGTGCATGTTCCATGTGCTGATGATGAATGGAATCATCTTTACGGATGTTTTTGTACATTTTGTACATGTTTTTTGTGTTTCGACCACATAGTGGGATTTCCTGCCTGCTGAGGTAATCAGGCCAGGGTTAGGCAAGCAGACAATGTTTAAGGCATCTTTTCTAGCCCCTTCCTCACACCAGGAGGTGAGCAGTGTGATCCTTAAAAGGCTGCTCAGACACCTAGGGGGCTGCTGAGTTCCACTGCTGCTTCCAGTAAGAAACGACCTTATGGCCTGGGCTGCCTGTGTGCAGGATCATGTCTACAGCTCCCAGTGTGTCTGCACCTGCTGCTTCATCACTTGCCTGTTGTCACAGGACTTTGAGGCATAATAGTAAAATGGTATGAGTGATGTGTTTTGAGTCATGTGTAAATTGTATTTAAGTAAGGCAGAGTTGCATGAAGTCATCAGTTTTACTCTCTCCTCCAGAGTCATCATAGTCTAGTGGCAGGACAGGGTCAAGCCAGCTGGTGATGGCTCAGGCTGCAGTGTCTAACCAAGCTCTAAGCACTCCATATCTGCCTTCATGGCCGTTGGTACAAATTATTCTCATCTGTCCATTCCACCAGAGGAAGTCTTCACATGCTTGGGGTAGATACCCCCCTAATGGATTTGAGACCCCTTGGTTACCCTCACCCTAATTTGGCCTGTCTGCTGAAACAGTTTACCAGAGAGTGGCCACTGTGCATGCTGTAGATTCTTGGAGCCACAGGTGAGAGTTGGGTGGAACAGGTGGACACCAAAAGTGAAAAGAGCCCTGAAAAGACCATCACACCAAGGTAGTGGTCCTCCCTGAACATACCCTACACCCCGTATTGCAAGTAATAGTCTATTATATCTGTGTCCCACAACTGCTCAAGCCATTGCCTAATTGATAAGCTCTACTATGTTTCTCACACTTTTACTTCCACACACCTAATAAGGGGAAAATTTTAATGTTTATGGGAAGTTATTTTTTCTCTGACCTTCCTGAGATATTTGTGTAGCAATTTTCTTTATTGAAGGGTATAAACATAAGAACATTAAAAAAGTAAGCATAATTCCAAATTACTTTTCCAAAATTGTTGGCTCATTTCATAATTCCACCAATAGTGAAGTTCTCTCTTTCCATGACCGTCCAACACTTACTACTTCCATCTCTTGTCATATTTGATAATTTACAGGTGAAACATGACAGTTGTTTTATACTTACATTTATTAGTAGTGACTTGGAGCAATGCTTCATATGTCTGTTAATAGCTTGAAATTATTTTTTTTTTGTAATTGCGCATGCCTTTTGAGCCCTTTATTCTTTGTGAAATGGCTCTTCATTTTATATTATTGTGTTAAGCTTCTTTACCTCTTGATATCAGAATCTTTTTACAGATATTTAATGCGATGATTTTTTCCTCAGTTGATACCTTCCCTCAGTATCCTAGTGAATAAATTTTATTTATACAAAATACATTCCATTCATGCAGTTGTAATTATTTATTTTATCTTCTGTAATCACCTAAATTTCCCAACTTATTCAGAATTCCTCCCTTAGCCAGTTAGGAAAGGTACTTAGTTCACATAATTTTTTTATGAAGTGTACTTTTATACTCAAGTCATGTATTAATTTTGAGTTTATTGTGGTATATATGACATAAAATGCTGGTTAAATCTTATCTAAATTATAACTATCTCTTTTTTTTAGTTTTTCTAGCAGTTCTTATCTAATAAGAATAATACTCTTCAAGGTAATTTGTTTTATTGACTGAATATTGAGTTATCGAATTTGATTGTTTCTGATTTTTAGTTGTATATTCTTTTAATTATCTATGTTTTAATTTTTCAGAGAATGTCAAATAGTTTTAATGATTATGAATTACAATGTAATTTGAAGTTTGAAAAGAATTATTTCATTTTTTAAAAGTAAATTTTTTAGATAACCATTTATTTTTATTAATTTACTTGTTTTCAGTTTTCAACAATAACGTACGTAAGTCTTAAATTTTCTCTCTCTCTCTCTCTCTCCCCTCCTACCTCATGATGTCATGCAATCTTTTATGGGTTTTATGATACATCCTTGTTAAACATATTTTCATATTAGTCATGTTGTATAGAAGAGTTAAAATGAATGGGAGAGACCATGAAAAACAAAACAAAATAAAACATAACACAAGAGAAAATAGTTGACTTCATTCTGTGTTACAATTCCACAGGTCTTTCTCTGGAAGCAAATGGCATTTTGCATCAAGAATCCTTTAGAAATGTTTTGGGTCCCTGCACTTTGGGGAAGGGCTAACGCTATCAGAAACAGTCCTCACACACTGTTACTGTGTATAATGTTCTCCTGGTTCTGCTCACTTCACTCAGCATCAGTTCAAATAAGTCATTCCAGGTTTATTGAAGTCTCCCTGTTTGTCATTTCTTACAGCACAATAGTATTTCATTACATTCATATACTACAACTTAGTCAACCATTCCCCAGTTGATGGGGAATTCCCTCAATTTCCAGTTCTTGGCCACCACAAAAAGAGCTGCCATAAATATTTTTGTGCATGTGGGTCCTTTTCTAATTTTTATGATCTCTTTGGGATTCAGATCTAGAAGCAATATTGCTGGGTCGAAGAGTATGCACATTTTTATAACCCTTTGGGCATAGTTCCAAATTGCTCTCTAGAATGGTTGGATCAACTCACAGCTCCACCAACAACAAATTAGTTTTCTAACTTTCCTACATATTCTCCAATGTTTATCATCTTCCTGTTTTGTCATGTTACTAATCTGATAGGTGTGTTGTGGTACTTCAGAGTTGTTTTGATTTGCATCTCTCTAATCAATAGTGATTTGGAGCATTTTTTCATATGAATATAGATACCTTTATTTTCTTCCTGTGAAAACTGCCTGTTCATGTCTTTCAACCATTTATTTATCAATTGGGGAATGACTTGTATTCTTATAAATTTGACTCAGTTCTCTCTCTCTCTAAATATGTATATTTAGAAATGAGGCCTTTATCACAGACACTAGTTGCAAAAATTCTTTCCCAGTTTTCTGCTTCCCTCCTAATCTTGGTTGCATTGGCTTTGTTTACGCAAACACTTTTCAATTTAATGTAATCAAAATGATCCATTTTGCATTTCATAATGTTCTCTATCTCTTGTTTGGTCATTAATTTCTCCATTCTCCATAAATCTGACAAAGTATTTCTTGCTCCTCTAATTTGTTTATAGTATCAGTCTTTATACTTCGATTGTGTAATCATTTGGACTTTATTCTGGTATACAGTGTCAGGCATCGGTCTATGCCCAGTTACTGCCACATTATTGTGACAGTTTTTCCAACAGTTTTTGTCAAACAGTGAGTTCTTATCCCAAAAGCTGGAGTCCTTGGGTTTATTGAGCAGTAGACTGCTATAATCATTGACTACTGTGGCTTGTGTATCCA
This sequence comes from Bettongia penicillata ogilbyi, assembly GCA_023548195.1. Classification (NCBI taxonomy): domain Eukaryota; kingdom Metazoa; phylum Chordata; class Mammalia; order Diprotodontia; family Potoroidae; genus Bettongia; species Bettongia penicillata. Next base: position 6,781,379 of record JAJHZJ010000318.1, on the reverse strand, counting down.
ACCTATCCCACTGTTATACCCCTCTATTTCTTAGGCAGTACCAAGTTGTTTTGATGATAAAATTTTATTTTTTTAATTAACAGAAAGTTATTTTCTTTCCTACTTCTCAATCCTTTTTGGGGAAAAAACATTTTTTTGGCAACATATATTCATGGGCAGCAAAATGAGTTTCCTCAATGGACTTGTTACAAAAATATGCATCTCATTATACACCCTGAATCATTTTCTGTAAAGAGGTAGATAGCATACATTGCCATCAGTTCTTTGGAATCATGGATTTTCATTCTACTGATTAGAGTTCTTACAGTGATGCATTCTTTGAAATTTATTTACTTTGAGATTCTAGAGTCCTCTTTTCTCCAAAAGAATGTCAATTTACATAGCTCTATGAAAATTTTTTGTTTATTTGATTTATGCAAATATAATGCTATACATAATTATCTCAGGTAGCATCATCATTTTTATCTATTGGCATGACCTAACCATGCACAACTAATATCTCTGAAATGATTTTTCATTCATTATTAAAAATTATTTGGAATTGTTTTTATGTATGTTGTATATTTGAAATGTTAATATATAGTTTTGATAATAAACAAACAAATAAATCTCTATATGTAATGCATTTTGAAGTTTTTTTGAATGTGATTGCCATTTCTATTATATCATGTTAGATTTTCTTGTTGCTATAAAGTAACACTAAGTATTTGTGTCAATTTGTTGTATATACTGCTACTTTGTTAGGGATATCAATTGTCTCAGTTTCTTTTTTGAAAGAAGCTTTTCTGAATTTTCTCGTCTTTTCTGAGTTCCTGGGGTTTTCTAAGTAAAGCATCATACCATCAACAAATTTATTTCTTCTCATCTCTACCAGTGTTTATGCATTACTTTTTTCCCCCAAAGCTATTCTTCTTTCACAACTCTTCTCTATTTTTTAGGCATTGCTACTTACAAACTTCAACCACAATTCTCTATAAAAAATTAATAATGGATTTATATTCTAAACTAGTGTGGACTTTAGTTGCCACACTACTCTATTGGTCAAGAAGATCAAATGTTTGATGCTTAAGGTATGTGATATCTTTGGACTTAACTAATAAATTTATTGTTTTGTATAGGTCAAATTACTATAGAAATCAGGAACAATTTTGCCAACTTTTTTGCCTTTTAACTATGTGCTATTTTTCAATATTAATAACTTGGTTAGTTCTCACCTTTCTCCTTTCTCCTCATTTGGTGCTATTTTAACCTTTATGACTACTAGAACTAAATTAGGAGATGTTATCTCATAAAGAAATACACAGAAAAGTCACAGAAGTAACTTTCATAGAATAAATGCTTTGAGTTCATAGGAGTGAGAGATTGTTACAGACTTGGAGGTCAGCAGGTAGGTTTTACAGAGAAAGAAGAAAAGGAATTATACTTTGTTTCTTTTTAGTAAATTAATTAACAGGAATTTATTAAGTGTTTGCTATTTATTGGGTGCTATAGTGGGCACTGGAGATACAAAAATGAAAAAGAATCTGCCCTCAGTATGCTTTCATTCAATCTGAGAAGGTAACATGCCCACAAACATGCACACAGAATATATACAAAATAAATAATGAGGCACTGAGATATCTGGAACAGCCTTATGTGGAAAATGATACTTGAACTGAATCTTGAAGGACATATGAGATCCTACGAGTTAAGGGGTGAGGAAAGTGTTCATTCAAGGCATGGGGAAAACTAGTGCAAAGACATGGAGAGAGGGGATAAAGTGTCACATGTAGGATGGTACGGAAAATTCTACATAGGATGGAGGAAACATGACATACCAGTATGCCAAATCGGGTGTATCTCATGAGAATAGGCTTGGTTTGGAATGAATATAAAGGAGAGAGCAGATTAGTATGTCTAGAACATTGAGATTTCTTCTACTTGATTAGAGAAGACAGAACTAGGAGCATTGGATGAAACTGAGGAGAGGCAGACCTTGCCTTGATATAAGGAACAATTCCCAGTAATGTGAGTAGTCCAAAAGTGGAATGGTCTGTTTCAGGGTTGGTGTAGGTAGTGGGTTTCCCTTCAATAGTTTTTTTTTTAAATGGATGATCATATTTTGCGAATGTTATTGAGGGATTCAGGAAGGGGTTGCTCTAAATGTCCTCTGAAGTCCATCATTTAGATATTCTTTGTTTTTTATGAGATGATTTGCTAAGGGAAAGAGTAGACAATAATGCTAAAAAGAAAAATTAGGTCTACGTTTTGGAAAGATTTTAAATACCAAGCCAGGGAGTTTGAATATTCCTCTATAATCAACGATTCTTAACCCTTTTATGTGTGTTTGTGTGTAATAAAACCCTTTGGCAGGCTGGTAAAGTTTATGGAACCTCTTCTCAGAATAATGTCTTTAAATGAATAAAATAAAAAGTCTAGGATTAGAAAGGAAACCAAAAGTTAAAGAAAGTAAAGATACTTTTTTTCTATTCAAGGTCATGGTCATCTGAAGTCCTTGCAAAGAAACAAATCAACCCTTGGAAGCCCATAAGGCCCAGGTTTAAAATCCCTACTATTTGGTGAATGGGGAAGGTTTACAGTAGGGAAGAGACATGAAACAAACAGATTAGAAGACAAACTTTGAAATACTATACAGATACTTTGTATAGAAGACAGACGAAAAAGCTTCTTCTGAATCTGCATTCTCCTAGACATTTCTCTAGTATTTGTCATTGTGAACCATGCCATCCTTCTATATCTTCTCTCTTGCTTGGGCTTCTGTGTCAGTGCTATTCCCTGTTCTCTTCCTACCTGGTTTGACATGTATTTTCCGTTACTACTTTTTATCTCCTTCAAAGGAGGCATCCCCTAAGGTGGTATCCGTGGTCCTCTTCTCCCTTGTGATGTTAGTGTTATACAGTGGAAAAGGACTCAGGGGCCAGAGGCCCTGGGTTCAGCTTCCACCTCCTGTATCTACTATTTGTATAACTTTGGTCAATTCACTCAACCTCCCTGGGGCTCAGTTTCCTCTTCTATTAAATGAGGAGGTTGGATTAGATACTATCTGAGGTCCCTTCTGTCTCTAGTTCTATGATCTTGTCCTCTCCAATGGCTATTACATCTATATTAGAAATACTCTGAAATTTGTATCTTCAGCCTTGACCTCCCTCCAGACATATTTTAATCTGTGGGCTGGGCATTAGTTTGGTTTGTAATGTTACTTCAGGTTTGAAATGTATAAAATCCAAAGATAGGTGGCACACTGGATAGACAGCTGGACCTGAAGTTAGGCAGACCTGAGTTAAAATCCAACCTCAGGCATTGTGTGACCCTGGGGGAGTCACTTAAAATAATATCTGTAAAGTATTTAGCACTATGCCTGGCACTTAGTAGGTGTTTAATACTTTTTTTCTTCTTTCCTCCCTCCCTCCCTCCCTTCCTTCTTTCCCAAAACATCATCTTCAGCCTCAAACTTTTTCCTAATTTTCCTGTTTATGTTAGGAAGCCTAAAATCTCAGAAGCCACCAATTTGTAGGAAGCGAGTACTGCAATAATCCAAGTGTAGCGTGATAAGATTATTTAGTTGTAAAGACATGCATTATAATTTTTGTTTTGCTAAACCCTAGTTCTTACATTTGTGACAAATCTATCTTTTGAGTTATAGTCATTAGCATGGCTGGCATAAAAATTTTCTCCCCAAATCAAGCATGACCAATTTTTGAATTGGCTATTTACATTGGGGTTTCATAATTTATGCTTTGTTTTCATATTTTTTTCTAATATGCTGCTTGGGATTAATCACTCCAAGTTATTTTAGGAAGGTGATTTTATTAGATATTTCCAGTTTTTGTACCTTGTCCCAAATGCTTTTAGAATACACCATAGTATTTCCTAAAACATCCTCATCTACCTGTGAGGTAACTGAAGTTTCCAAAATTTGAGACAAGATGACTTTGGTGCTTAAGGCTACATTCAAGCTTGCTAAGAACTCTTAAACCTTGTTTTATCGATCATCTAAACAAAAAACTAATAACTGTGAATTTACATTCTAAGGAAGCTCTAGCCTCTCAGCTGGAAGCCAGCAGTGCAGCTGGAGTGGACTGAGAGCTGCCCTCTTTGGCTCCAAACATTCTTGGCTTAGAAAGGAGATCTTTGGGAAAACTAGTCTTCCCTAGAGATGTCTTGGTGACATGGTTTTATTCTCTACTCTAAGCTTGCAGATATATATATATATATATATATATATATATATATATATATATATATATATACACACACATATATATATAAATGTTAATTAATGTTTACGCACACACACATATATATATATTATATATATTAACAAAATTACTATGAGAAAGGAAAATAAACATAGAGAGGAAGGAAGGATTAAAAGCAGACTCTGAGGCACAATGATGCACACTCTCTGCAACAGGTCCTGATGCAGGTATGACAGACAACCTCCCTCACCCTATCAACTTGTACTCTTTGCATTTCTTGCTTTGGATTCTTAACTGCAATACATGTATTAATACAAGTAAATGCATATTGTCCAAGATTGCAAAGAATAGGGGTGAACATCCTAATCTATAGATTTTGACTACCTTGGCAGTGCCATCAACTATTTTGTGACTTAGCCAATCTTTCTTTGAAATGGCAGTAGATTCTTCCTCTGTCTGAAGAGTAGATCTTTCACATTCCTCAAAGTTTGGCCTTTATATACAACATGGTCTTAAAGCACTTGGGTTTTGTAGACACTTGTTAAACTTTAATCTTTACACTGGATGTTGCTCATGGCCCAGGCTTGGACAAATGCTTAGGAAATGTGGCATTTGAGGATATGAGTTTTGCGGAAGACAAAAAAGAGTTTTACAATTCACTAACCCCCTAAGAACAAGATACATACATCCCTTGACATATCTTTCCATGTAATTTTGCATCAGTTTGCAATTGATGTCCTTGCATCAAGTCTTTCTCCACTTCAGTCCCTTCTACATATTGCTACCAAAATAATTTTGCTTAAGTGCAGATCTGACCATATCATTCCTATACTGAACCAACTCTGGTAGCTTTTCATTTCCTCTAGGACAAAACAAACTGTGTAACTCTTAAAGCCCTACACAAACTGACCTCTACCAATCTTCCCAACCTTAATATATGTTATTCTTTCCCACACTCTACTATCTGGTCAAATTGGCCTTTTTTCCCCCTCAGTTCACTATCTTTTGTCTCTTCCCATTTAAAATGTTCAGCCCATGTGCCCTGCATACTTCCCCACACACTAATTCAAATATTTGCCATATTTTGGGAGAGGAATTTCTTTTGCCCCTTCATTGTAATCTCAAAACTCTCCTTAAACTAAAATTATTTTCTAATGTATGATCAAAGTTTTGTTTATTGAACCAATCCAATAATCTCATTTCACAGGTCAGAAAACTGAGGTTTATTTTTTAAAAATTTTTTTCTAATATAAATTTATTTAACTTTTTACATTCATTTTCACAAAATTTTGGGTTCCAAATTTTCCCCCATTTATCCCTCCCCCCACCCCAATACACCAAGCATTCTAATTTCCCCTATCACCAGTCTGCCCTCTCTTCTATCATCCCTCCCTTCTCTTGTCCCCCATCTTCTCTTTTGTCCTGTAGGGCCAGATGACTTTCTATTCCCCATTAACTGCATTTCTTATTTCCTAGTAGCAAGAACAATACTAAACAGTTGTTCCTAAAACTTTGACTTCCAACTTCTCCCCATCCCTCCCTCCCCACCCATTCCCTTTGGGAAGGCAGGCAATTCAATATAGGCCATATCTGTGTAGTTTTGCAAATGACTTCGATAATGGTTGTGTTGTGTAAGACTAACTGTATTTCCCTCCATCCTATCCTGCCCCCCATTGTTTCTATTCTGTCTTTTGATCCTGTCCCTCCCCGAGTGTTGACTTCAAATTTCTCCCTCCTCCCATTGCCCTCCCTTCCATCATCCCCCCCCCCCCTGCTTATCTCCTTCTCCCCCACTTTCCTGTATTGTAAGATAGGTTTTCATACCAAAATGAGTGTGCATTTTATTCCTTCCTTTAGTCGAATGTGATGAGGGTAAACTTCATGTTTTTTTCTCAGCTCTCCTCTTTTTCCCTCCACTAAAAAGTCTCCTGCTTGCCTCTTGAATGAGATATAATTTACCCCATTCCATTTCACCCTCTCTCCTCCCACTACATTTCTCTCTCACCGTTTACCTTAATTTCTTTTAAGATATGGTCCCATCCTATTCAATTCACTCTGTGCTCTCTGTCTCTGTGTGTGCGTGCATGTCTGTATGTGTGTGCACGCACACATGTACATGTGTGTGTGTACGTGTGTGTGTATGTATGTGTGTGTGGTCCCACCAAATACCCAGATACTTAAAAGTTTTAAGAGTTACAAATACTGTCTTTCCATGTAGGAATGTAAACAGTTCACTTTTGGTAAGTCCCTTATGACTTCTCTTTGCTGTTTACTTTTTCATGCTTCTTCTCATTCTTGTGTTTGAAAGTCAAATTTTCTTTTCAGCTCTGGTCTTTTCATCAAGAATGCTTGAAAGTCCTCTGTTTCATTGAAAGACCATATTTTCCCCTGAAGTCTTATATTCAGTTTTGCTGGGTAGGTGATTCTTGGTTTGAGTCCTAGTTCCTTTGACTTCTGGAATATCCTATTCCACAACCCTCTGTCCCTTAATGCAGAAGCTGCTAGATCTTGTGTTATCCTGATTGCATTTCCACAATACTGGAATTGTTTCTTTCTAGCTGCTTGCAGTATTTTCTCCTTGACCTGGGAACTCTGGAATTTGGCCAAAATGTTCCTAGGAGTTTCTCTTTTTGGATCTTTTTCAGGCGGTGATCGATGGATTCCTTCAATACTTATTTTGCCCACTGGTTCTAGAATCTCAGGGAAGTTTTCCTTGATAATTTCATGAAAGATGATGTCTAGGCTCTTTTTTTGATCATGGCTTTCAGGTAGTCCCATAATTTTTAAATTGTCTCTCCTGGATCTATTTTCCAGGTCAGTTGTTTTTCAATGAGATATTTCACATTCTCTTCCATTTTTTCATTCTTTTGGTTTTGTTTTGTGATTTCTTGATTTCTCAGAAAATCATTAGCCTCCATCTGTTCCATTCTAATCTTGAGAGAACTATTTTCTTCAGTGAGCTTTTGAACCTCTTTTTCCATTTGGCTAATTCTGCTTTTGAAAGCATTCTTCTCCTCATTGGCTTTTAGAACCTCTTTTGCCAATTGAGTGAGCCTATTTTTTAAGGTGTTATATTCTTCAGCATTTTTTGGGGTCTCCTTTAGCAAGTTGTTGACCCATTTTTCATGCTTTTCTTGCATCTCTCTCATTTCTCTTCCCAGTTTTTCCTCCACCTGTCTAACTTGCTTTTCAAAATCCTTTTTGAGTTCTTCCATGACCTGAGCCCATTGGGTATCTATTTCGGATGTCTGGGATACAGAGGCCTCGACCTCCACATCTTTCCCTGGTGGCAAACATTGTACTTCCTCATCAGAAATGAAAGGAGGAAGTAACATCTGTCCCCCAAGAAAGTAGCTTTCTATGGTCTTATTTTTCTTCCCTTTTCTGGGCATTTTCCCAGCCAGTTACTTGACTTCTGTGATTCCTCTCCACCCCTGCCTAGATCTGCCCAGCTAGTGTTTGGGGTCTGAGATTCAAATGCTGCTCCTCAGCCTCAGGGCTTTAAGCTGCATGGCGCGGCTGCTATTCAATATGAGCTTAAGTTCTGTTGCTCAGGTGGGGGCAGGGCTGCCTCCCAGGTTCAGTTCCCTCAGGGGCTTTATGCGGAAACCTTCAGTAGTGGCCCTGAGCTCCTGCCTGCTCCGAGAGCTCCGGGCTGCCACTGCCTCTACTGCCACTTCCGCCACTGCCTCCCAAGGGGGCCCGAGTCATGGAGACACCCCGCTCCCCTCTGGGCCAGCCCAGACGTCTCTCTCACTGACCTGTAGCATCTGTGGGTGGAGGGACCTTCGCGGCCACCAGAGGTTCTGTCCCTGAAGCCTGCTTGGATCTGCTCCTCTGGGACCGCATGGCCAGGGCAGCACAGGGGTTCCTCTCTGCGTCCGGTGCATGATGGACCTTTGGGGTCGTTTTTTCAGGGCTCTCTGGAACGCAAATCTCCTCCACTGCATTGGTGCACGGCTTGCTCTGCTCCAGAATTTGTGGGGAGTTCTTTTTACAGGAAATTTATGGGATGTGCGTTCGGAGCTAGTATACGTGAGTCTTTCTACTCCGCCATCTTGGCTCCTCCCCTCAAAACTGAAGTTTAGAGAGGTAAAATGATTTATTCCAGGTGACAAGAGGAGTTACTGGCACAATCAGAACTAGACTCCACCTTTCTTGACTCCAAATACTATGATCTAAGATTTTGTTCTTTAATGGGAAGATTTCATCTTTGACACATATCATGAGTCTTTTATGATTATTCATATTTTAAAGATTGTGTATTATAACAGTAACATTAAAGATTATTCTGGATGTAAAGAAGGGAAAGGGGGAGGGAATAAGTATTAATATAATGCCTATTATTTGCCTTGCACTGAATTATGCTCTTATTTGTTTCTTACAACAGTCCTTTGGGTAAGTGCTATTATTCCTCTTTTATTGTTGAGGAAACTTTGACAAACAGAGGGTAAGTCACTTGCCCAACATCATACAACTATTTTGTATCTGAGGCTGGTTTTAAACTTACGTGTTCCTGACTTAAGACTCAGCACTTTATACACTATACCACTTAGATGTCTCTGCTATGCTGAAGAAGACACTTCAAAGTGGTCTCTTTTCCATCCATATGCTTATTCTTTGATTGGATCCGTGTCTCACTGTTTTTTTCATTTCCTTCTGTTACTATTGGACCCTTATCACTTTTTTTGCACATCAATGATAAAATTTCATCCTAATGGAGCCTCGTTGTAAACACAAGCTGTGTAAGTCAGATTGGAACCTTCTACTCAGTCAATGAAGATAAGTGGTATGATTATCTTTGGTCCCCTTTCTCATCAGACTCACTCTTAGAAATTTCATTCAACTTCGCAGTTTCCACTATTACATTGATGCAGATGACTACCAGATCTTCATCTCCATTTCTGTCCTCTTTTTTGACCTTTAGACCTACAGCTACAACTGCCTTTAAGATGGCAAACTCAAAATATCTGAAACCAAGTGCATTGGTTTCCCCCCTAGACACACTCTTCCTTCATTGATGACTATTTCTCTATCTGATGCCACCATCTTCCTACTCTCCTAACTTTATAATATGGAGTCTGTCTTTGAATTTTTTCTCTCAACCACTCTCTGATTGTATCTCACCAGGTCTGTTCTATACAATCACTCTAATATTTCTCAAATCACTCTCCCTGTTTCTATTTTCACTCTTCTTGTCGTTACAATGAAACACCTCTATTTTGTTGTTCAGTATTTGTAGTCGTATCTGAGGATTCATGACTCCAGAAGTTCTGCTGGCTTACTCTCCTGAAGTTCGTATCTCTCATCTTTACCTAAAATAAAAAGACACCATAAATATTAAGACAAAGTTCCAAGGAAAATTTTCATGGTCTACTTGTGGACCTCAGAAGGACAGAGGTCTTTTCCCTAACACCATTGTGTCTCACTGACCTGCAATCAGCCAGGGTAAAGTCAAATGAAAAGAAGATTCTGAGCCTCTATTTCATAAGGTCCTTTTGAATTCATCCCCAGTTTTTGTTAGACAGGCACAATCAATCAAAGAACTTCCTGTTTTCTGTGTAGTTAGCTGTCTGGATCCAGTTTTAGAACATCTACACATGCACCAAAGCTCCCCATGGCTTCTATTACATGGTATCTCTACTTTCTCGGGAGCGGACTCTCTGGCCTCCTACAGGTGGAGGATTGTACCTGTGACATTCTGCATCTACCCATAAGGAGTAGGCTCAGTGGCTATCCCTCAGTGCAAATTCTTATTGTCATAAATGTTACCAGTCATTAGCACTTAAGTGCCCACTGTGTGCCAGGCACTATGTTAAACACTATTGGTTGTATTAGAAAAAGTAACTCTCCTTATAATGAAGTTTGAAATTCAAGCAATCATTCGAGGCTACATTTATAGTATCATTTTAATAACTTTAAATGAAGGAGCAGTGAAAGGTTTGTTGATACTTTCAGTAGTTAATAATAGATATGTTAGAACAATTACTACCCTGGGATTCATGAGAAATGAGTTCTACTACATAATTTTTTCCCTAACTAGATGATACCTTGGGTAACTCAAGTCATCTCTCTGATCTTTAATTTTCTCATCTATAAAATAAGGCAATGGGGTAAGATGATCACTACGACTCGTTTCCACTCTATGTTTCTATGAGTCTATGATTCTATTAGGAAAATCTAGTATTGATGGATTTCTGTAAGATCATATACAATAATTACATGATGCCTCATATACAGTAGGTCCTATGTAATTGTTAACTGTATTGTTATTCAGTTGAATTTGTAATTGCAAAGAACTTGTCAGGTATAATAAACTCATTGTGTGAACTGTTTCAATGGCTTGAATATTTTCCAGCTAACCAGGCAAAATGATGAAGTGGACCAAGTGATTCTCTGTTATCTTCCCCCTTCCCATTTCTGTGCTCCTCTACTACACTGATGCTTGCAGCTCTCTTGTCCTGTGTGGCCCATTCCCACAGGGCCTTGCTCTTGACTGTCAATTAATTACAGAACCTGAAGAATTTCAGAGTTAGAATGGACCTCAGAGGCCATATAGTTCACCTTAGTAAGGTGTGAGCTGTCAACAGCTTAAGGTATTGCCCCTCCAATTTGCATTTTAATAAAAGACTCATGTGGTCTTAAAAGCTGTCAGGACCCAAAGGAATGAATTTATAATCGTGCAATTCAACCATTGTGACAGGTTGTAGTGTGGGAGGCATTTTTTAAGCAAGGGACAGTGCTAAGTACATCTCAAATCCATATGGTAGGCATTTGCCTCTTCTGTATACTCATAAGACTAACCCTGCCCTGATTTCCTTAATACTTTCCCTAAGAGTTGGATTAAATGTCTTTGTGACTCAACTCAGACATATCCTCTACTGAGAGGTAGGAGAAGGTATTGACAAAGCACAGGAACTATTGGCAGGGCCGAGCAATTTACATGCTGAATGGCAAACCTGCTCTATTTACCAGAGTGACCTCCTCGTTCAACCAGTCCATTGTCCTCCTTCTCCATGATCTCAAGGGGAAATGAATCTCTCCACAGAATTTATGGTTGCACCAGCTCCACACACATATCTCATGGAAATTTATGACTTTCATTCTAAGTGCATGTACCTTGTACACTAAGTGGCTGCAATAATGCAGATAGCATGGCCAACCACTGCGTCGGTTCTGGAGAACATTCATTCATCAGGACATGCTTATACAGATCACACCAGTTAATGTATGACAATTTATCCTTGCCAGATTTTGGCATTTTGGGAGGTACTACACAGATAACTGTTATTTATATGGTACCTTATGCAATACAAATGCTTTGTAATCATCTAGAAGTTAATCTTTATTGCACTGAAGTAACATTGCAGGTAAACTTCTGTTTTATAGAGAGGAAATGAAATCCTTAGCCTCCCTCATAAAACTATGGCTCCTGTAGGCCCATAATAAATAATTTGAGTACCACAAAACAGGTCAAGGGAAAATATCAAGAAAACCATGCTGAAATCAGCCCTTTAATAAAGTTTCAGTTGATCTTGTGGAGGGAAAAGACTGGAACTTTTGACAAAAGTTCCTGTAAGAGGGAGCTCTTTTGAAATGACTACTGGAGGGAAAAGTGGGCGGGTAGGACGGATGCAGCAAGGACAGAATGGGGAAGAGCTCATCTAGAATTCAAACATCAGGAAAAGGAAGTGGTACTGTCCGATAATTTTCTGTTTTAATAAATTATTCTCACTCAATGTTAAAATCAGCCATTTCCACAGACCTAAAGTGCTATCAGTGCCTTTTAAATTTTAGTACCCTGGCACAAAATTCCAGTTGTCCAACCCTAGTTTCAGTTTTGTATTCTAAGAATCGATCATCTAAATGACATTGGTTTGCCATTTGTAACTCAAGGTAGCTCCTGAGCTTATTATGAATACATGAAGAGGATCAGCAGTGGGATCCTGCTGACTGGAAGGAGCCCTGGATTAGGAACTAGAAGACCTGGATTCTGGTTCTGGCTTTTCTACTAGTTTACCATTTGACCTTGAGCAATTCACAGTCTCTTTCAGGTTCACTTGCTTCATTTGTAAAATAGGAGTAAAAATACTCTCCTTATTAATCTTTCAGGGTGGTTATAAACCTCCAAGGGAATAATGTAAGTTGGAAAAATAGAAGCATTATACAAAAATAGCATTTTATTTTGGTTGTTGCCAGTTTCTGTGGATGTTTAAAGTTATAAAATGAAGACTAGGAGTGATGGACTTTTCCTGACAACATCCTGGGAAAGAAGTCAGAGGGTTCATAACAATTTCACAAGAAGTGGGCTTCTCCTCTTTGTAAGACAAAAGAAAGCCATGAGAGTGCATGATGCAAATAACATTTGCCCTGCATGGCTGATGTAAGGGCATAGCCATGAATAGAAGCAATCCACAAGCAATGGGTAAAATCTGCATGCATTGAGAGGATTATGTGCCTAATTGCTGTGAATGATGTCACCTGCCAGTAGGAACTGAGCACATAGCCAGAAACTATAATGTAACCTGACATGGTTATGAACCCTAGGAGGCAGCATGGTACAGTGAGAACCTCCTTAGCAATGAAATGAGTTCAGATTCCACATCTGAAAATTACTATCTGCCTAATTGTAGGCAAGTCATTTAATTTCCTTGGCCCTAGGTTTCTTTAACTGAAAAATGAGGTAGTTGGAGTACGTGACATCTGAGGTCCTTTCAAGATATGGATATATCCATATGCACACACATTTATACAATAAAGGAGCTCTTTTTGTTATACCCTCACCTCTGCTTGTAACGTTGTTGGACTTTTGGATGTGTGGATTTATTTTGCATGTCTATGCTTATTTGATAGAAGGTGGAGTTTTTTCTTCTTTTCTAAGTTTTTAATAGGAAGAAAGCAAATGATAGTGATGAAAAAAGCCATTGAAACTTTTTTTAATACACAGATGCAAAGATAAGAACATTCAGAAGGAAGCAGAGATAAGTAGGATAGTTTTGAAAATAATGTATGGAAATAAGTGTAATGAAATGGAGATTCGTGGTTACATATATTTTTGGTGGAAAAAAAAGGAAAAGAATTAGTTGATGCATCATGGAACAGGAACTTCCATTGAATGATTTAGCACCATGGGGATGGGACCAGCTGAGTGGCTATTAGTTCATCTTAAGGCTTATACAGTATATATAGAAAGTGATATACAGTTCCAAGAATGGCGCAAATGACCATACCTCAGGAATAATGAAAAGGTTGGGAAAGTCTTGCATTCTTTGGTGGCCATATTACCTACAGAGCAGTCCTAGGCAGAACTGTAAATTAAGTGAAGTTTGATAGTTGCCTGAATTTCCCAAATCTTTGTCCATTCCTCTACCAAGTGTTTATTAGAGCAGATAATCCCCACCCTCTAACCTCTAGCTTTCTTCTTGCACTCAGAACTTTCATTTACATTTATATATAAATAACTGGTGAGAATTTAGATATTTGAATCCTCAGATACGTTTGAATTTTTAGTAGAGACTAAATCTTTAAGAGCCCAGGACCAAGAGTCACGAGGAGCTAAATTCAAATCTGACCTCAGACACCTATTGGGTGTATGACCCTGGGCAAGTCGCTTATCCCTGTTTGTCTCAGTTTCATCTGGAAAATGATCTGGAGAAGGAAATGGCAAACCACTGCAGTATCTCCCAAAGATGGTCATGGAAAGTTGAACACAACTAAAATGAATTAGCAACAGCAACAGATCCTTAAGACTAAAGGGTACTGTGGTAAGAGTGCTAGACTCTGAATCGGGAGGAATGTGGGTTCATAGATGACTTTTCTTTTTTGTAGGAGTCATGAATCAAAGAATGCTTATCTATCTATCTATTTATTTATTTGCTATGCCAATCTCAATATTTATTTATTTATTTTTGATTTATTTATTTAACATTCATTTTCACAAAATTTTGGGTTCCAAATTTTCTCCCCTTTTATCCCCTCCTCCCACCCCAATACACTGAGCATTCTAATTTCCCCTATCACCAATCTGCCCTGTCTTCTATCATCCCTCCCTTCTCTTGTCCCCATCTTCTCTTTTGTCCTGTAGGGCCAGATGACTTTCTATTCCCCATTAACTGTATTTCTTACTTCCTAGTAGCAAGAACAATACTCAACAGTTGCTCCTAAAACTTTGAGTTCCAAATTCTCCCCATCCCTCCCTCCCCACCCGTTCCCTTTGGGAAGGCAGGCAATTCAATATAGGCCCTATCTGTGTAGTTTTGCAAATGACTTCGATAATAGTCGTGTTGTGTAAGAATAACTGTATTTCCCTTCATCCTATCCTGCCCGCCCCCGTTGTTTCTATTCTCTTTTGATTCTGTCCCTCCCTAAGAATATTGATTTCAAATTGCATAGTCTAACTTTTGATATTTACTTTATTAACCATGGGAAAATCACTTAACCTCTTGGAGCCTTAGTTTCTTTATCTAAAAAATGAGAATAGTACCTGTAGTGTTTACCATGCAGAGCTGGCCTAAGAATCAAGTGAGATTATATATCTGTATATCTACACACACAGATACGTATATGCGCACACACATGTTTATATAAAATTATATGTCTATACATACATATACATATATGTGCATAGGGAGCTAGATAGACAGACAGATAGAAAACTACTTTTTAATGCTTTCCAAATATCAACTTTTACTGACTTCAGAATTTCAAATACTACCCTACAGGTGGTATAGGATTTTTGAGGGTAGGGGGATCTTTCAGGGACCTCTGCAGCAATTATACCATGTAGGTAATTGTCTGCTTTGCTTAGGTATGGACTAGATGCTAGCTTCTAATTTTGTGAGTCATTCCAAAACAGAAAGAAAATATCAACATTTTCCCCACTTAAGTACTCAGTGGGGAGGGGGGAGGAACAGAAGTTTTATAGAATCTCTATAGTGTAAAGAGAAAACCAGTTGTTGGCTAGGCAACTTGGTAGGTTTATGGTCCTAGGGACGCTGAATTGGGGGGCTTGCATTAGAGCCTTTGTACACTAAACTAACCCTACCCTCAGATGCCCAGCAGGGGATCTGGCCCTACGCTTGGTCTTGCAGGCACTCTTGAGAAGCATAACCAGACCAGATTCTACAGCCCATGAACTACAACAATTTAGAACATTTTAAGGGCCCTGAAGGAGATATGAAAGCCCATATGCTGCTTTTATGGCTTTCTGCTGTTGTTTTTTGTTTTACACAATATCTTAATCATTTAAATGTTTTATGTAACATATCCTAAGGCTCTTTTTTTTTTCTTGCAAAGGGTTATAAACATAAAACTAGCAAATCTATAAAAATTGAGGGGGCTGTTCTTGTGATGACCAAATCATAAAACTTCTAAACCACAGGGCACCAGCTGACTCACTTGGCTCTGTGTCTTTAGGCTGGTAAGCTGAGTAACGGGGACAGTCCCTCCCCTTCTGTTTCTCCTCCCTAAATAAGCTTTGGGAAAGAAGTGCAGGAAATCAAGAAAGATAATTTCTCCCAGCTCCTGATGCCTTCTACCAAACTAGTCTCAGTTTTACTTAACCACTCCTTAACTTTTCACTAGTGGGAAAGTAATTTTCTTAGGAAAAAGAAAGTAAAACTCTCTGAAGTATTTCTCCTATACCTCTAAAGAACCTAATGAAATATGTATTTTGTCAAATCTCCAATAATAAGCTACCTTGAAATTTGAAAACATGCATGCTTATTAAAGAGAAACACTCACAGGCTTAGAAATTAAGTTATTTTAGGGATCTTGACTGCATGATTGCCAATGCCTCAGGTAGCACCCCCTTCTGTCTCCCTCTCATTCCCAGCTAAGAGCTAGCACTTATAGGTAGGGATCCCCACAGAATATCTGACTACTACTTTAGCCCCTTGAGGTCTCTACAGGTAGGAATTGTATCTTCTAATGCTTTAGGACCTGAGCCCCTTCGACGTGTTCTTCATTACCCTTCAGAATTAATTTGACTATTATTTGTTAGGAATATATTTTATAAAATAATCCCTCTTTATTGGAGACTTACTATATCCACACACACATACACACACAGTCTCTGGGAAGAATGTGTTTAAACTTACTTAAAAATTAATTTTTTAAAAAATTAACATCTATCTCTCTCCCTTTGCCTCTCCCATCCCTCTACTAGAAGAGAGAGAGAGAAAAGGAAAATACTTGCAACAAAGTAGCATAGTCAAGCAAAACACATTTCTACATTAGCTGTGCCCCAAAACAAACATCTTATTCTGCATATCTAGCCCATTTAGATCATCACCTCTCTGTCAGGTGGGTCACATTCTAAATCACTGTTCCTCGGGACTCATGGTTGGTCATTGTGTTGATTTGTTTTACAATGCTTTTGTTACAGATAAGTTGTTCTGTCAATTTCCCTCTGCCTAAGATCGGTGAGATTCATACTAAGCAGTTAGTAAAAGCTTGTTGTCTTTAAGTGACATCAGCTCCTCCCCTTTTTCATCTGCATAGAAGTCTTCTTTTCCCCTCCTCCCATTTGAGATAAATTTCTCATCATTCCTTCTCTTTTTCTGAATGTACCCTTCTTGCCTTTTCCTTTGTCCTGTAAAGATCATCAAAATATACAACAAAAGTATTCCTGGGACTTCCATTTTATTTGACTCACTCTATGGTCTATGGTTGATGGCATGGTTCTTAGGGGGTGCTCATAGGATCACCCCCTCCCATTAGAATACAAACATTTTATTCTTATCATGTCTCTCCCAATTACTTACTTGTATTTATTTCTTTTATATTTGTCTTTACCCATGTGTTTGTTCTATATTTCAGAGTTTTACTCAGTTCTGGTCCTTTCATCAGAAATGATTGAAAGTCTCCTATTTCATTAAAGGTCCAATTTTTACCCTGTAAGACTATACTCAGTTTTGGTAGGTAAGTTATTCTTTGTTGTAAGTCTATATTTTTTAGCTTCTTTGAATTTCATATTCCATGTTCTCCATCCCTTTATAGTAGGAGATGAAAAATCTTGTGTAAACTTGCCTAATATGTAGGTCATCATCATCGTCATTATTATTTTGTTCATGGCTTTCAGGAAGTCCGATGGTTCTTATGTTATCTCTTCTTGATCTTTTTTCTAAGTCAAGTTATTTATGATATGAGGTACCTTACATTTTCTCCCATTTTTTCAATTTTTTGTTGTTTTAATATTTTTCGTTCTGTCATAGAGTTAACATCTGTTTTGGTCCTTACTAATTTTCAGTCTTTTATGTGGGGAAGGTTTTGTACCTCTTGGGTTAATTTCTTAATTTTCTTTCCAAATCTCTCCTTCATGGGAATCTTCTCCTTTATTGCTTCTTCAATTCTTTTCTCTACCATGCTCATTTAATTTATACCATTTCAAAACTAATTTTTTAAATTCATAGTTTCTTCTGGGAATTACAATTGATTTTGTGGGGGAAGCTATGTTTTTTCTTTCAGGGTATACTTTTAGGAGTTTTGGATTTATTTTCTTCTTTTGGGTTTGTGTCTTGGGTGTCCTGGTCACATAATAACTCTTCATCTTTGTTTAGTCATCCGTCCAACAAATTGTTCTGGGTAATCAGACTTTGTTGGCCTAGTGGTAGCCTTGGCAGCTGAGTCTGTGCTCCCAGCCTTTCTAGGAAGCCTTTCTCCCTTTGGCTGCATTTCTAGGTGAGATACTGAATACAGGGTCTACCTTAGGTGACCCCATGCTTAGGGCTCTAGATGCTGAGTCAATGTCCTCTACTGCCCTGGTTGCTGGCCTGGGCTGGAGGTTGAAACCCTGGTCAACTATGGGTATCCTGGTGTTGCATCCCTGTCTCAGAGCTCCAGGTGCTGATTCTATGCTCCTCTTTGGGACACCCCTCTATGTGAGGTTGGGTGTAGGAAAATCTATAATCCTGTCCTAGCTTGGAGCTCTGGGTGCACCTTTGGGTGACTCTTTGCTGTTGGCTTGGGCCCAGCACTTGCTTCCATGATCTGCTCTGGGGATCCTCATGCTGCTGATTTAATGTAGAGTTCTGGATACTGAGTCTGTGATCCTGCACCCCCTTATTATATAATCCCCACCCTAGTCACTCGCCTATAGATCTAATTTGTGATCTTGGACTGAAAAGATGATTCATTTTAATTGTCCCTTCCATTTCCTGATGACAACTTGCTCTGTGATACTTCTTCAATCATTGTTGGTGTAGTTGTGGAGAGAGCTAGGTTGTGTTGCTTCCTTCCAGTCCTCCATCTCAGCCAGGCTTAAAACATAATGGTAACAAGGCACATACATGGAGAACACATGTGGCAATGAGGGACCTCCCAAATTCTAACTCTTTTTCTCTCTTTGTGTAATCCCCTGAAATATTGCTTTTTGCCAGGTTCTGAGGATCAGAAATTCATAGCCAGAATTTCTCTCCATCGTAAAGGGCCGTGACCTTGGAGGTACTCTTGTCCTAGAGCAACTACATCCATAGGGGCTTCCCCTGTCATCGGCCATTCCCACTCAGGTGGACATTGCAAATACCTCCAGTGGACTCTGCTGCTTATTACAATTGCTGTTTGCTACTTGAACAGCTCTGATTGATCCAGCACTCAGACTGTCATTCATCTCAGAAGGCAAATTCACCTAAGATCAGGAAAGAAGAGGTACAAGAGAAACAGAGATGCCACATGTTCACAGAGTGGTCACACAGTGACCAGGTGGGGGATAGGGCAGCTCAGCTACACTGCTATCTAATACTATTAATAAATAACATTTATATAGTGCTTGCCATGTGGCAGGCATGTGCTAAATCCTTGACAATTATTATTTCATTTGATATTCACAATGACCATGAGAGGTAGGTGCTATTACCATTTTACAGTTGAGGAAACCAAGGCAGACAGAGTTCAAATGATTTGCCTAGGGTCCTACAGCTAGTAAGTGTCCAAGTCAGATTTGGACTCAGGTCTTCCTGACTTCAGGCTTAGTGCTCTAACCACTATGCAACCTAGCTTCCTGCTGTTCTTTTCTTATTGTTGGTAAAATTGCTCTTCAAGATTACAAAGCACCTTTTGTGTATTATAATATGATTCTCACAATAACTGTGTGTGGTGGGTGCTATTAGTATTCCTGTCTTACAGATGAGGAAAAATTGTAGATAAGAGCAGATAATTGGCTTGCCCATGGTCATACAGCTTGTGCAGAATTCTAACTCAACCTTTCCTGACTCTAAGCCCAGCTCTCCCTCCATTGTAACCCCTAGCTCCATACTCAGTTGTGTTCCCACGGTTTAAAGCACAAGTCCTTTTGCCTACTTTGGAAGTTCTGTAGTCAGTGATAATTAGTTACTTTCTTAGGTAAGTGATTTAACTTTCTGAGCCTTCATTTCTTCATCTTACTACAATGACAGTAATACTGGCAGAATAATTGTACCTGCCTTATTGGGTCATTGGAAAATCAGATGATATAATTTATATTTGCACATCTCTGTTTGCAAAACATTAAAGTCTACTGAAAAATAAAGATTTCAAAGGCCTGGTTCTTCAAATGAATGAGTAACTTCATTATAAGCTGTGGTCCTGGTTGCTTCAGAGGCCTGTCTTTCCTTCTATTTTATTATGGCCATTAAAAATAGCTTTGGTTCCCTTTTAAGATTTCCTTCTTTAATGTTCTCATCATTACTTATTTAAGATATTTGTTTAACTATTTCATATTTACATATGTTCATGTATTTATAACAGGAAAGAAACTTCAAGTTCATCAAAGTCTATAGAAAAGGAAACTGAGGCACAGAGTTAATTTGTAGGAGATGAAGTGTTTTCTGTAGAGCAGACACATCTCTGCTAGTCTTTTCTGATACGCTGCTTTGGCCTGTGGTGCTGGTACAAACCCAGCACTGGGATCCTAAGAGAGGCAAGGTGACCGTCATCTCTAATATTTTCTTTTGTTGAGATGTGAGGAATCATGTGCTAGATGGTGCTCATGGCTTTCAAATGAGCTAGTGTGGCACAGAGACTGGAGATGAGATAATTACGTGGTTTCCCTCCAAGCCCTTGAGAGAGACATAAGAGAATTTGACCTAAGGATGAAGTTACATACTTTCCAAGTTACATTATTTTTGATAATAAATGTTCATGCCTAACTTGATGATATCTTTTCCATAGAGAAAGCTTCTTCTGCAAAGTCTAAAGGGTTTGATTTTTTTTTTTTTTTAGAAAACAGCATATATGTGAATGTGTATGAGGTGGGGCATGGCGGTGCTAGCGTTTTTATTGTGGCTGTACCTCTAACTTGCTCTGTGGTCTAGGATAAGCTATTTACTTTCTTGGCATTTATTTCACCATTTATAAAATACCCACCCACCTCAAAGGGTTATTGAGAGGAGCCATTCACAAAATGATTGTAAAACACTTCTCAAGGATAGAGGGCTATAGAATTGCTTCGTAATAGTGGAAGTTTTCACTTGAGTGGATATTGAAACAAAGAATTGACCTTCTCAAAAAGGAAAACACTCCTAATTTACTACAAATAGAAACAAATACATTGTTAGTTTGTACTTGTCAGGTCTCCGGCTCACAGCCTAGGCCAAGATTGATGCTATGAAAGAGCCACTAATTCATCTCACCAATTGCTCAAGTTTGAACAAGTTTGGGAAAATTCCTTCCAGATCCTCATGGCCGTCCCACTTTACCTATTGAAGTATTGGGGCCACAGGACCATGGACCACTGCTATGAATGGTTTTTATTGGCTCATAAAATTACCCAGCCCTTTAAGAGATCTCCTTCAGCATTTAACTCTGTGACCTGCTGTGGCACTGAATTCCACGGACCAGTTGCTGCATAGCTTTTTTTTTCTTTTTTTTTTCCTCTTCTCCAGCCAGTTATGACATAATGAGGTGTTATCTGTAGAAGGAATAGATTTCTAGAAGGTACCTTCGTTATAAGCTGTGATCCTGGTTACTTTTAGAGGCCTATTTTCCCCTCTAGTTTATTATTACCATTTAAAATAACTATATAAATATATATAGCTATATAATATATATATATGTACATAGTACATATAAATAGCTATATAAATATAAATAAACATATATATGTATATATATATGTGTGTGTGTGTGTGTGTAACTATTTAAATAAAAGCCTGCTGTCTTTTTATACTGAGTCTACTGACAAATTTGACCTCTCCATTGGGCAGTTTTGGGAATTCTTCTGGGTAATCAACAGTAAATTTGAGAATCTCATAACAAGCAAGGACTGGGTTAGGAAATAAAGTGCCCCTGACCCCAGCTGTATGAAGTTTTCCATTGGGATAACTGTTTTTAATACCTGTAACAATAAGGATACTTAGGGATCACACAATACATCTACCCCAAGGATTACTAGCAGCAAGCATAGTTATTTCACTATATGGCAATCCTAAAGTATTTTGCCTTTTACTTCTGTCCCCTTATGTGACCCTTAGGTTTCCATTTCCACATCTGTAAAAGAGAGATTAGGTGGCCTCTGGCAAGAGTGTGCTGGAGCTAATGTGAACTGCCTGGAGATCTGGTCGTTAAACTTTTAGGATTAGCATTCACCTCTTGAAAATCAGCCAGTGTTACAAATTTGGATTTGAATTGTTTTATTGACTGTCTAGACTTAAGAATATTGGTTGTTACTATTTGTCCTTCGTTCTTGAAAAGGACCCATGAACACGTTCTGACTTGCACTTGAATTGAATTTGAGTGGGGAAGAGCCCCGCAAGTTTTCAGCTTTGCTTTGTCCACCAGATGAAGGTCAAGATGCCAGGGTATGCCCCAGGATGCAATAGGTAACCTTGGCCTTTCTAAATTAAGGTCTTTCCTAGGTCTCATTTTATCTAAAGTCATAACCATTCAATGACTAAGGGCTAGGTAAGAATTGAGACAAAAAATGGCCCAATTTACCATCCCAAAGATATGTCTGCTACATGAGTGCTATCTACACTCATTCTAAACTCAAAACCTAAATAATGAGCCAAAGAGCCTTGGACTGGCCCTGTTACTAGCCATTCAATGAAGCCCAGAAAGATTTGGATTTAAAGGCATAGTCAAGTAGCTCCATTCAAAACACAATGGACTTTTTTAAAAGTCTGTTTTTCAGAGCTATATTTCCAGAAATAAAAAATGGCAATTCTGTAGGATAAAATAAATTGTCTTGTTCTTTTGAAAAAAAATATGAGAGGAAGAGGAACTTTAGAATGTGAAGGAATGTGGAGCACTGAACCCTTCTAGAAGTTTTGCTTTGTTGAGGGCTGGGATCTGCCCTTTCCAGCTTATTCTGAGCTTGGTTTGGACTCCACAGAACATGATATCTGCTTATGGGGTGCCCCACCCTTCTGTTCAAGCTTATTTTTATGTATTGTCTTCCCCCATTAAATTAAGATCCTTGAGAAAAGGAACTGTCTTTCTTTTTATTTGCATTCCCAGAGCTAAGCATAGTGATTGGCACATAGTAAGTACTTAATAAATGTTTATTGAACTGAATTGATGAAAAATATTTAATAAAACTTAAATTTTGTACATTCTGTTTCTCTGGAAAATCATTTGTTAAATGTTTACTATCACACTGCTGCCTCTGAGGTCCCTTCCAGGGCTGAAGGTATTTTGATAGTGTCATCTCAAGTCTCTAATTATATAAGCAATCAAAGTTAGTCATGTAAGCATTTGTTTAATTTATGTAGATAAGAAGATAGTATGTTCAACTGCACAGAGCACTATTGTTCTTAAGTTTTACTGCTGTCTTTTGTTGTTTATAATAGTCATTTCTAGCTATATTGCATTTTCTTTCTCCCCAGAATTGATACTTTTCTTGCAAAAAAACCAGTTAAAACATGATTGATATAATAAACATGTCTGAAAACATATGCAAATTCTATTTCTGGGTTTCTCTTCCTCTAAGCTGTGTTTTATCTCTACTCCAAGACCAAAATTGGTTCAGTTTCCAGAGGGTCGTTTAAGAGTGTTGTGCTACACGATTTTCTGTTATCGTTTAGTAATGCATTTCACCAACCTATCTCTAACGTAGCAGAGCAATGTGGAAGGTTCATAGCTTGGGAGCAAGAAGACCTGGGTTCATAAAAATTTAACAAAAATTCAATTCAAGCGCAAGTCAAGGTGTGCTCATAGGTCCTCTTTGACTAACAATTCATGTGACTTTGGGCAAATTACTTCTGCTTTCTGTGCCTTAGTTTCTTCATCTGTTAAAAAAATGAAGAGGTTGAATTATATGGCTATTTTGATGCCTTCCAGATATATAATTTTTGGTCTATAGTAGAAAGTTGCTTGATAAAGTATCTTGCCCATGGTCACACAGATTGTAAAGTATCAGACTCAAGATGTGGACAAGATGTCTTCCTAACACCATCCATGCAGCCACCCTGTTTTCATCTGCTAAAATGAACACACACAGAAAATGTGCTGAATATGCATGAAGAAATAAATCCTTTAATTTTTTTTCCTCTCCCTTTCCCTTTTTAGGCACTCTCTTACCTTTTTGTATAATGGAAGCCATGCATACTTTCTGATTACCACAAGGAAATGTAGGAATGAACAAGGTAGTATCTACTAAACACTGAATTCTTTAGGGAGGGTACAGATTTATTACAATATTTATTTACTATATTGACAACTCATTTTGCCTTTGTCCTTGACTAGTGAGAAAACTAACATTTCTTTCTCAAATGCCCTTTCAGTCAGTGTCCTTGAGTCCTAGGTTGCATTCTGTTACTGAGACAGTTGTGAGAATGTTTCTAGGTGCACCGGTATCATCCCTGGGCAGTTCAACAGAGAGAGATGGAAGAGTGGGAGGTGATATGTCCCTGGTATTGCAAAGTCTGTCGTGTGCCATTATTTCCAGAGTGTTTCCCAGAAATGTTGCTTTAATTCACCCACCTCCCATTTGGGGGGCACCCTCATTCTTGGTGCATATACAGTGAAGTAGATTTCTGAATGAGGTCGATGACATCTGTACTTCACCTTGAGCTAATTTGGACAGCAGGTTCTTCCCCCTGAACAAAGCCATGGCCCATATACAAGTCAAATCTGCTTTTTTTCTTTGGGCAATGATTTATTTCCCTCTTAAACTGGCTGGACCAGTTAGTTTTTTATTTTTATTAAGTCGCACTATTCTTAAATGAAACTATTGATTTAAAGTCAGCTTAGTGAGGATTTAATTTGTTTTCAGGGGATTAGAGCAGGTAACATGGGATAATTTTACAATAAAGTGGAATAGAAGCATTCCTTCACATTACCCTCACCTTTTTTCTTGCCAGGCTGTACAGACATTACAAATTTTCAAGTAAATTGTGGAAATACATTCATAAATCAGTCCTAATTCCTCTGCCTGCTTAAGGGATAGTCTAAGGAATATTTTCCCTTGACCTTGTCCCTGTTTGTCCTGCTAGTGTTCAGCGACACATCTGATGCTACCTGAACACATGTATGATTCCCCCCACACATGTGAGCCTCTTTCCCTTCCCTTTTATAGTAGTCAGTACATCATTCTTTATAATCACTTTTAATAACTTTGCCCTACTCTGTCTTTTAGGCATAGCCAATATTTTCTTTTCTCTGCAATTGAGCATGTTCTGAGGGACAGAGATATCTCTTACAGCTTCTTTCCCTTTTTGATGCTTTGTTGAGAGTATTCAGGGAAGAAAGCATGTGTTTCTCCTTTCTTCATTCTTATACATTCCATTCCATGCTCTTTAGGAGTGGGAAGCATCAGTTTTCTCTTGTCCATTTGAGTGTGTGTGTGTGTGTGTGTGTGTGTGTGTATTCCTTGTTGTAAAACGGCTGGTGAAAACTGACATAGGCCATGATCTGGTCTCAGGATGACATGAAAGAATCAATTGACTGAAACTATTCAAACAGGAACATAGAATGTCCCCCAACCCCCCAAATATTCTCTTGTCATTGCTAGCCTATTATCCCTGAACTCTGCTGTGACTGGTTATTTCAGATCAAGTCTTTTGCAATCAAATACTCTTCAAACTGGTTTCCAGATTGATGGCCCTTTGTCTGGGGCTGTTGAAACCATTTTGGCAAAACACTCTGACCATCTCAAGGTGTTCTCAACTTGATCTTATTGGAACACCTGAGGGGTTACGGAGGCAGCTGGAGCGTGAGAAGAGTTAAGCAAGCTGTACTCCCTATCAGGTGCATTCATTTTGGAACTAAGATCATATGAATGTATGCACTTGGGGAAAATACCTGGTGAAGAAACTTGGAGGGGCTGAGGAAAGGGAGACTGTCAAATACTTGTGTTTCTAAATGGTTTAAACATATATCTAAATAAATACTTATACCTCTTGAGTTGAGTTGTCTTGGAAGGAATGAGTTCCCCAAAGTGCTTAATTTTGTTAGGATTATAGGATTATTATGGAGATCTAGAGGAGACCTCCAATGCCATCTTGCCCAACCCTCACATTTTATAAATAAAGAAACTGGATAGTCAAGGAATGAACTAATTGTGTGATCTTTCCTTCTGCATGCTTTAAAAACACATCTCTCCCTGGACACTGCATTGCCATTTCTGAATCTAGCAGCTAAAATAGTCAATGAATGGCTTAAATTAAATGGTCCTTACTGTGATAAATCCCCAAACTCATGTTCATCATTATTTGAGAAACAGAAAGAAGAATGAAAATGGCTTTAGTTGTTGTGCAAAAGAATGGAGTAATGTTTTTTTTCTCTCATCTTTTAAGGCCATTTTCCTTTGGTTTATTTTTGATAGAAGGAGTTGAATGTGGAAAAACAAATTTTTTGCTTCTCTGTTTTTACTCCAACAAATCTTTTGAAGGTAGTTATGCAAGTTTTTTATTTTGTCATGCAGTGTCCTCCTCCTCCTTCCTCCTTCTCCTTCTTCTTCTCCCTTCCTCATCTTCCTTCCTTCCTTCCTTCCTTCCTTCCTTCCTTCCTTCCTTCCTTCCTTCCTTCCTTCCTTCCTTCCTTCCTTCCTTCCTTCCTTCCTTCTTTCCTACCTTCCTTCCTTCCTTCCTTCCTTCCTTCCTTCCTTCCTTCCTTCCTTCCTTCCTTCCTTCCTTCCTCCTCTTCTTTTTCTTCCACTACTTCCCCTTCTTCTTCCTCCTTCTCTTCTTCTCCTTCTCCTTCTTATTATTGCATTGGAAGACTTGATTCGATCTATTTCTCAGGGATGGTTTCCCCTTCTTTAGGCAGCTTTTTGAGCACTTCCTGTAGGGAGTTCAATTTCCCACTGCCAGATTTAGGTTTTATACCAATTAGGCTTTAGCTCACTAAAGCTTAGAAATCCTGAGTACATGTAGTCCACCACCCTCAGCCTCCTGCATTTGTAAGGACTACAGTTTTGTGCTACCAATTTATCCTTGATATCCATCATCCTAAGTGCCCTGGTGGTTTGTCTGGCCATGCAATCTCATCTAGTGTCTCTACTATGCCAAGAAGGTTTAAACCTCAGTCTAAGAGCTTTCTCTATCGAGTAGCCATCCTTGTTTACCTCCGTTGATGCTGCCTCTGGTTTTCAGAACTCTCCTAATTGTTTTGTATTTATTTCTTAAAAATTATTTATTTATTTTTAGTCTTCAACATTCACTTCTGTAAGACTTTGAATCCCAAGTTTTCTCCCCATCTCTCCCCTCCCCCACTCCAAGATGGCAAGTAATTTTATATAGGTTCTACATATATATTCATATTGAACCTATTTTCACCTTAGTCATGTTTTAAAGAAGAATTAGAACCAGTGGTAGAAACCATGAAGAAAGAAGAAACAAACAAAAAAAAGAAGGAAAAAGAGAGAGAAAATATTATGCTTCAATCTGTATTCAGACTCCATAGTTCTTTTTCTGAGTGTGGACAGCCTTTTCTATCATGAGTCCTTTGCAGTTGTCTTGGATCCTTGCATTGCTAAGAGGAGACAAGTCTATTAAAGTTAATGATTGCACATTTTAGCTGCCACTGTATACAGTGTTCTCCTGGTTCTGCTCACTTCACTCAGCATCAGTTCCTATAAGTCTTTTCAGGCTTTTCTGAAGTCTCCTGCTCATCATTTCTTATAGCAAAATAGTATTCATTTACATTCATATTCCACAACTTGTTCAGCCTTTCCTCAACTTATGGACATCCCCTCAATTTCCAATTCTTTGCCATCACAAAAAGAGCTGTTGTAAATATTTTTGTACATGTGGGTCCTTTACCCATTTGTATGATCTCTTTGGGATATAGACCTAGAAGTGGTATTGCTAGATCAAAAGGTATGCATATTTTTATAGTCCTTTGGGCATAGTTCCAATTTACTCTCCAGAATGGTTGGATCAGTTCACAACTCCACCACCAGTGCATTAGTGTTCCAATTTTCTCACATGTTCTCCAATATTTATAATTTTCCTGTTTTGTCACATCAGCCAATCTGATAAGTGTGATGTGGTACCTCAGAGTTGTTTTGATTTGTATTTCTCTAATTGATAGTGATTTAGAGTATTTTTTTCATATGACTATGGATAGTTTTAATTTCTTTGTCTGAAAACTGGCTGTTCACATCAATAAACAATTTATCAGTTGGGGAATGACTTGTAGCCATATAAATTTGACTCAGTTCTCTATATGTTTTAGAAATGAGGCCTTTATCACAGATACTCGTTGTTATTTCCCAGCTTTCTGCTTCCCTCCTAATCTTGGTTACATTGACTTTGTGCAAAAACTTTTCAATTGTATGTAATCAAAATGATCTATTTTGCATTTAATAATGTTCTCCATCTGTATTTAATTTCTTTTTTCTTTTCACTTGTCCAAGTATATGATGACCTTTTTCACTGCCCTCATCATCCAAGCATAAAAGTTTCTAGGAGTCACAGAGCGTTCATTTTTATATTTCTATGTCTACTATCTGGTGCATAGTAATAAATATTACTATAAAATTATAATAAATATTTGTTCAAATGGATTGAATACTACCTGAGTAAAAATAGTAATTCCTTCCCTATCTTTAGCATGTTCATTCAACTGACATTCCTGCTTTACCTCCTATGTGTAGAGTACAAGTCAAATGAAAGATGTGATCCCTTGCTGCCAAACGTTGGGCATGTGGCATGACAGATGAACAGTCATTCTTTTAGAGGCAAATATTCGTTTTTGAAGGTTGATTCTACTGAAAATTAGAGAGGCCATGTGGTATAATAATAATAAGGATACTGGCCTTGAAGTCAGAAAACCTGAGTTCAAATACTACCTCTGACTTTTATACTTCCTGTGCGATTTTGGGCAACTTAACATCTTAACATCTTTGACCTCAGATTCCTTATCTATAAAATGGGGCAAGGGAGGGGTATTGAACTGGATATCCTCTAATGTCTTTTCTAGCTCTAAATCAATAATTCTATGATTGTATGTTGACAAATATGGAGTGGCATGAACGAGAAGGGAATTAGGAAAGAATTGTAGTATAATCATGGCTCATGTCTGTAAAGTGTTTTAAAGTATACCAAGTACTTTACACACAATATCTCATTTCAATCTCCTAATAACCTTATGAGGTAAGTGCATTTATTATACCTTCTAATGATTGAGGCTCAGAGAAATTAAGTGACTTGCTCTGAGATATACAACTGATAAATTTTCAAAGCTGGATTCAAACCCACATCTTTCTGTTTTTCAAGTCTGCTCACTGCATCTCACTGCCTCAAGTTTGAAAACCTCTGCCTGCTGACCCATGGAGTGACCTGCAACATTGCCAACCTGTCGAAGAGGCTGTGGATGACTTGCCATCAACTAAAACACGATCAAGTGTGGGAGTCATTGGATGAAAGAAAGTCACCGGAGATACAAACATTTTCAGTAATATTGACTTAAAAAATGGGGAATATTCATCAAGTGAGGAGGAGCACTGGACAGCTGAAACTTGTGCAACTTTAGGTCCTGCTCTTTAGCTGTCTTTTAAAAATCTACATGCCTTCCTATTTTCTTTTTTCTCTATCTCTCTCTATCTCTCTCTCCCTCTCTCTCTCTCTCTCTCTCTCTCTCTCTCTCTCTCTCTCTCTCTCTCTCTCTCTCTCTCTCTTTCTCTCTCTCTCTTTCATGTTTATGTCTGAAGATTAAGCAACAAAAGATGTTTTCTGTAAACCAAGGTACAAAGTACAATTCTCTCCCTTCTCTCTGGCTGATGTACTCATGTGTAACTGTAGGATTTAATTTTGCTTTACATTAATCAAACAACAGTAAAGGCCATAAAACACCACTAAGAAGCATTTTAACTTAAGATCCAAAGCTAAACACCCTGGGATTTTGCCCATTGTCTCCTTCAGGGACCCTGTTAGAAGAATTAGATGGCAAGAGAAAGAAAGAAAAATTGAGCCCACTTTTTTTTTTTGCATAGTTGGGGAGAAAACATATTATAAATTAGGGGCTGGGGGAGGGAAATCAAGGCCAGAGGTAAACGACGTTTAATTGTGTGAGTTGCTCTCCCTCTTATGGTCTCTGCCAGCTGCCGCTGTTATTGCTACCTTCCTGTTTTAAGATGAAAGCAATGATGGTAGACACGTGCAGACACACAAAAGAACCTATTTGGACTGGCGTGTCAGCTCATCTTTATCAAATGTTGCACAGGTATATTTTGTTGCCATGCTTCATTACCCCAGAATGGCATGCCTGAAATGTTTGTCTCTTCTATAAACCCAATAGCTTTCCCAGCGAGGCACATTTGACAGAGCAATAGACGGGTATTTCTTTTGCCGGCATTGGTTTGTAAAGGCCGGGCAATTAAGGAGAGAGAGAAAGAGTGTGTATGCATGTGTGTGTGTGTATGTGTTCATGTATGCGTGCCTGTATATGTGTATGTGCATGCATGTATGAATATATAAAAAAGGGAATGTAGACATATGTTCTTTCTTCATGCCTTCCCTAGTTAAATGAGAATGTGAGAAACCCATTATGTTTTAAGAAACGTGGCAAGCATTTTAGGAAGAACCATCCCCCTATGTTTGGAGAAAATGTAGGAAATGTCAATTTCCCCAGATGCTGATTTTAAGAGTATATTTTTTAACTGAATCTTTATGTACCATAAAAGATTGCAAGGAAAGACAAGTTACAGGGGAAAAGGTACTATGAGGTACCTAAGAAATATGAGAATATTAGCTAGAAGTGAAGTTTGGATTTCTAACTATAAATAAAAGCACTACATCTGAAACTACTTCTTAGTTTCCTATTGTCTATTTGAAATAAATATTTCCAATCTATTTATTAAAGATTAAATTCACAGTTATTAGAATTAGATGTTTATTCTACTCTCACAAAATCTCATTGCTTCCCTTAGAGACCTACAAAAATGACATTTGCAAATCAAAGCAAAATCACTGTTGCAGGCCTAAAGATTTGTTAAACCTGATACCCATCCAATTTCTTGCTTTTCTACTTGGGTCACTGTTCCCATTGAATTTTGCAAAGCTGTCCTCGGTTTCTATGGAAGCAACCAATGGCTGCTTTGTAAGATGTCAGATTCATTAGTACACAATACTAGTTCTGCCATCTGACTTTGTGTTCATGGGAATAATAGCTTACGCTTATTCAGCATCTTGTGGTTTGCAAAGCACTTACCTCATGACAGCTCAGTGTGGAAGATTGTTATTTCCAGTTTATAGATGTAGGAACTGAAAGTCAAAGACATTACATGATTTGCATCTAGTGAATGTTGAAACTGGGATTTGAACCCAAGTCTAAACTCCAAATTCAGCATTCTTTCCATAAATACCATGCTGCCTCTTCATTGTTTCAAGAGGTAATGCAAATTTGTTGCCCTTGGCAGGGATATTACTAAGAAGGATTGATATTAATTATCTACATTGAGTTATATGGAAATAACTTAAAAATTGAAAAATTCACTGGTACTAAGAGTCAGCTATAAAGGTGGCCAGTGATAAAACGGAATTTCACATGCCAACAAACTATCTGATGGGTTTTTTTTAATTCAGAAAAAATCAAAAGTCAGAAAAAGCTTTGAAGTGGAAGGATATTTATAGAAATCTGTGCCTGCTTAATTCATAGCAATGTTGAGAAGATTAATGAAGGGAAAAATGCTTGAGATCCTGGATGAAAGACACTATAGAATGTAATTGTTAGACCTTGCTTAGCACAGAAGAATACCTATTTGGCTCATTGGAGTAGATAACTTACCTTAAGTAGGTGCTAGGTTCACTTTTGTGAGGTAATACATTTTCTTTACATTATTTTACCATGGAATATCATTATACTAATCCACTTGGGTCAGAGGACAAAAAAGAAGAGGTTATTCTGTGTGGTGGCAAGTTGGCAAACTCAATACAGAAATTTTTCTTGGATTTCATGAATATGACAAGCTTGCTTCTACCTTTACAATAATCTATTCTTATTTTTAGCACACCAATGTAAGAAAAAAATTAGACCATGTGGAATACGAGAAGAAACAAACATTAGCAGAATTCATTGGGAAAAAATAAAAGGATAAACTTTTTTTTTATTTTTTACTAGAACAAACATAGACTAAAACTAGAACATTATCTTTAGAAACATAGGACCTGGGTGTGAATCTTAACTGTATTTCTTACTCCCTTGGTCACCTTAATTAACTCACTTTATTTCTCCAGGTCTCAGTACTTCATATCTATTAAAAAAAAACCAACAGTGTTGTACTGGATGACTCTTAGACTCCTTCCAGCTCTTAATTGATGATCCTATGATTTATGAGCATTGCTCCTTTAGAGCTATTGAAAGGAGAGATATTTTGGAAATGGGGAGTATCAGTTAAATACCGGTCAAATTTCATCATGGCAGATTCACTACAATGACACCACAGTGTCAACATTTCTCACCCAATTGATGGGGGTTAGAAGCAGGTAAAGGTCACTCCAAACTTTCAGAAAAATCCAGTGATTTTGTATAAAATGAAATTCTAATAAAATTGAGAGTCCTTTGTAGTTTCTTCAGTTATTTCTCTATCAGTTATTTCTAGTCTAAAAACTGACTCATTGGAAAACAGACCCACCTAGGACTCACATCAGCCTCTTCTATATATTCTGTGGCAGTCCTTTGTAGTTAGTTCTGGATAAATTTAGTATATTATATAGTTTACTTTCTGGGAAATTGAACTTAAAATATCTTTTAAAAGCCAGACTTATAGATTCATGTATTGTTAGAACTAGAAGAGACTTTAGAGGTTATCTAAGGGAACTCTCTTACTTTACAGAGGAGTAAAGTGAGACCAGGTGAAACGTACTGACTCATTCTGGATCCCTACAGCTAGTTAATTAGTGGCAGAACTGGAACTGAAGCCCAGGTCTCCAAATTCCTCACACAGTATTCTCTCCTCTATACCATGCTGCCCTAACCCTCTGGGTATGGGGCCATGCATTTGGGGATTCTGAAGATTGCTTCCAAAATTGTCACAGGAAGGGATTTAGGTAAAATGTATGGAAGAATATTTGTAGGTGAGCACAGAAACATATGCTTTGAATATCTACCTATCTACCTATCTCCACACACATATATAGAAAATAGGTAAATTTATATACATACATGCATATGCATATGTACACACTGGGGGAGAGGCCAGATCTGTGATTTTATGGGTGAAGGGAGCTCTCAGTGAGAAAAAACCCCCTCCACCAATGTTTATAGTCCTAGGAAACTGCCTGGGGCACTGAGAGGTTAAGCAATAATTATAATAGTTAGCATTTATATAGCACTTCAAAGTTTGCAAAGCACTTTACAAATATATTCTTATTTTATCCTCACAATAGCTGCAGAAATTAGATACTTCATTATTCTCTTTTTATAGTTGAGGAAACTGAGGCAAGAGAGGTTACCTGACTTGTTTAGTGTCATATAGCTAGTAAAAATCTGAGGCAAAATCTGAACTCAAATCTTCTTGATTCTAGGTCCAGTGCTTTATCTACTGGGCCATCTAGCTGGTTACATTTCTTGTCCGGGGTCACATAGATAGTATGTGGAAGATGAACCTGCTCTTCCGGACTCCATGAAGTACCATGATGCTCCTTGAACAACTTTAAAGTGCCTTAGAGATCTAGACAGACTGACCCCCTATTTCTACTGATGAAGAACCTGAAACCCATAGAAACAAAGTGACTTGACTGTGGTCATGTAGCTATTAAGCAGAAGAATTAGTATTGGAACCCAGGTCCTATTTACCCCAAATCCACTACTCCTTAAAACCTTTCTCTGTGCCATGCCAAACAAAATTACAGAGTCTCAGATTTGGAAGGAACCTCAGATCTCTCTAGTCTAATACATGTCTAAGGAAGACTCCAGTCAACAAAATATCCAATAAATGGCCATCAGGCTTTTCTGAATGACCTCCAGTGAGGGGGAACTCATTACCTCCATAGACAACCCACGTAAAGCTTTTGGAAAGCTTTAATTGTTAGGAATTACATTGAACCTAAATTTGGCTACTTGCAACTTCTAACCATTGCTTTAAGTTCTGATCTCTGGGGCCAAGCAGAGTGAGTTTAATCCTGCTCTCACATGATAGTCTTCTAGGTACTTCAAGCTATTATGGCATCCTATGTCTTCCCTTCTCAATGAGAGTGGTACCGTCATCACATCTGCCAATTCTTTCAGGACACAAGGATAAAGACTATCTGGGATTGGTATAGTGACTTCATGAGGGGCATTGAGGAGCTCTCCTCCCTTCCTACTCATCCTCGATACTAGCTTCACAGTAGCTATTAGTGTTCTGTCCTTGTAAGCCCAAAGATAATTCTCCTTGTAAGAGGAAAAGAACACACCAGCAGAATAGCTCTACCTTGCCTTCTTCACTGGTTATTGTGGACATATCATGGCTTCCCCTTTACTAAATACCTGTGATATGCAATTCAAGCAAGCAAAGTACTAAACAGTGCCCAGAAGAGTGCAAGTGACCTTCTTTGGTATCAAGTTTTTCCTTAGATTCTTGTCTTCTCGTTCATTTTTCTGTCTAGTACAGTGTGCCCATGGATTTGTGGTATTGGAGCTAAATGTGCTCAGAGATTAATTCCTGCCTTTTTAAAAAGACATCTAAGACACTCATTAGCCAAGCAAAACCTTACCTCAATATGAGATTTGACTTCTGGAACCCTGATTGTTTATACCTTGGACCTACTTGACTATTTGTCTTTCCTAGCATTCTGATCTGTTGTCTATCCTGTCCTATATAACCCTGAGCCCTCAGTGCTCTTGTCTGAATTCCTGAACTGTTGCCTGCTCTGACTTTTGCTTTGGCTGTTGGCTCAGTAGTCTCCCCACTTCCTCACACCTTTCTACACAGTTCCCAGGTTGCAATACCATATCTAATGGGTGTATTTGTGAGTGTGTGGTTATATTTTATAGCCTAAAATATAGATTCTAGGTGAGAGGATCTTCTCTAGACAGTTTCCTACGACCAGTGTACTACTACAGTAAGGAAATAGGAATCACTTACCCTGGGCTAATAGCTCTCTGGTATAACTGCTAACCAAATGACCCATGGGAGGGACAAAGATTTTTCAGAGCCACCTTTATTCACCCTCTTCCCTATGACTCTATGAGGGAATGACTGCAGTGACTTTTTCCATGTCTTCCCATGGATATTTGTATAGTCATTGACTGAGGTCACAAGATCTTTTCTTTATGCCAGATGCCATTGGAATAATCTACAATCATGGGTCACTGGATCTGCAAGAGAAGTTAATTTATGGAGGTCCTGGTCACTTACGACTGGTGTGGAGAGACATCTGCAATGTACTAAGTATTGGTTGTATTTAATGTCATATTTATTGTCTCAAGAGAAGCCTGGTATGGTGTAAGTCATTCATTTATTCACTAGATATTTATTTATGTACAAGGTGTGGAGCAGGGCGTACAAACAACCTAAGGCACATTCCCTGTCCTCAAGGAGTTTATAATACCCTAGAGAGAGGGATGAACACAGGATTTAGGACTGGAAAGGACTGTAGAAACCACTTAGAATGTCTCTCTTATTTAATTGAGGAGGAAAGGGAGACCCAATGACTTGGCCAATTTCATACATATTAAATAAGAATTCATTGACTATAGATACAATGATTTTTTAAAACTATATTCAGTCTAACTGCTTATTATACTGGAAAATACTACTGAACAGGGTTTTAGAAAACAAAAGTCCTAGTTTAGGTTCTCTACCCAATTACTCAGGCAAGTCGTTTCATGCATTCATACTTTCAATGATTAAGCTCTCCTATATACCTGGTATTATGCTAGGATTTTGGGAGACAATGATAAACATGAAAACCTCTTATCAAGGAACGTGCATTCTCTTGATCCTCTCTGTGCCTCAGTTTCTTCCTCTATAAAATGAGGTGACTGTACTCAGAGAATGCTTAAGATTCCTTTGAGCTCTACAGTTTCTCTTTATGACCTGAAAATATTTTTTCTGTCACTTCTGTTAGTCAGTAGTTGCAATGGTGATTATTTTTCATTATTAGCGGAAAAGCTTTGGGATTATTAAACTGCTGTGGACACAATATAAAAAAGTTCTGGATGGGTGATCATGATTTTGGAAAAGACCTTGTCTCTAGCGCATCGTCCCACTCTAATCCTAACAGCTCCATGGGATAGTAGCTATGTTTTTGACTGTGGAAGTTACAAATGCAACAGACCACCCCCTTTCCTCCATGTCCCTGTTTGCCCATGGTTAAATTTAGTTTCTCTCAAACAATTCTATCCATCTGGGAAGACTTTCTCTTTGTGACAGGGTTTTCTTAGGCAATCCAGAAGGGATTAAATGATAGGAAACCAGGGACAGCTATCATAATAAAGGAAGATGGGTTTGTGTTTAACAGAGCCTGGTAGAGTTGGTTTCGCCAACCACTAATCAAAGGTTCCTTTTTGGACTTACTTTGTTTTAAAGTTACTCTAAGCCTGTGTTTACACAGACAAAGTGAAGGGGAACGGTTGAGACAATTATCTGAATAATTCTGACGAAGGAAAGCCTGCTATTGAAGAAAATGGGAAAAGAGGTTTTATTGGCCTGAATTAATCAGACTGGCTATCTACACAGATCACATTTTCCAGTCAATTGCTCATTGAGGCTCAACTCTACTTGGTCTGTTTAAACACAGACTAAACAGTCAAGAAGCTCAGTTTACTGAATTCTAATAATGAGTGAATTTGGATGTGTTCCTCTTTGTCCCTGTCATCATCCTTCCTCCTCCCTCTTGCCTCACCACTTCCCCCCCACCCAGACACCCCTCCCTACTCCCCAAGCAACTTAGCTTGTGTGAACTCTGATGGGAAAGAAGGGAGGAAATAGAGTGTCTGTTATTTCATCTAGCAGGGGGAAAAAAGCAACACCTTGGAGGTGAATGATAGATATTATTATAAGAGAGTTGTAGCTCAGGGCAGGTGAGTGGTGTGTTAATGAGGCGCCACCTCCTGCTTTCTGACAGATGACTGTCATTGTTCAAACACTGCCATCAGATTGATTGATAGCTGGGTCAGCCTGCCCTGCAGTTGGAACGCACTGTCTTCTTTCTTCTGTGGATGCCTCTAATCTGCTGACCTGAGGATGACCCAGCAGAGGTGGAGCTGAAATTAGCATGTCATTTCCTCTTATTAAATGAAAAAAAAAGAGGGGGAAAGAGAAAGAAGGGAAAAAAGCAAATGTCGGAAAACTATATTGCTCAAGAGTAAAAAAAAAAAAAACAAAAACCCCCAACCAATCCATGCAAGAAGTCCCCCCTGGTGATTTAGGCTAATACATTTCTAATAAAGATTGAAAACATATGTTAATACTCACTTATGTCATGTCAGTTTAGCCCATATAGAAAGACATATAGGATCTTCCTGGAATGCATAAAGGGAGACAGTTCAGGTGCTCCTGGAAAGCCGCTGATTCCAATCTTTGGTTTTGTTCTGATTGACATCAATCTGGTTTTTATTTTAGCTGGTCTTTCAAATAAATTTCAGGACAGAAAAAAAATGAAAAAGCACTGCATGTATTTAGTGTCTGTGGGGACAAGATATATGAAATCATAAGATTTTATAATGGTGGAGCTGAGAGGGACCTTGGAAACAGATCTCAAAGAGAATATCCAATAATTCTTGTTTTTTAAATGGCTGAGGAAACTGAGGCCCAGAGACATGGCATGTCCACGGTTACCCAGGGAAGTAGTGGCAGTTTTTGGAATGGTGAGATGCAAGGTTCCTGTACTAAGGTTCCCATGCTGTTTTTCTCCTGTTTCTCCTTAAGGAAATGGAGTTAGAAGAAGTCTTGTTTCTCTTACCTAGTTAATAATTTTCCTCTACAAACTTCCCTCTACTTAGTAGTAATTGGTTTTTGTCACCATGGTATACTCCCGCTCCCAGCACACCAGTTCCCCACAACAATAATCATCTGATTTGTGCACTTTACAAGAAGGAAATGAATACACTGACTGCGTGGCCCCCTTAGGCACCTCAGAATCTCCAGTCTCATCCTCACATATTAGGAAATCTATGCATAAAATTGTAATGATAACATTTGACTTCCCCCTTCAACTATCATGCTTATCAATCTTCTCCACAATTGAACACCCACATTTGCATGGACCTGTCAAGCACTTAGGAAAGTGGTGGAGGCGTTCATCCAAAAATATTGTACATTGTCTCTGAACAGTCATGTAGCTCCTATCACAAGGTGACTACGGCAACATGGACACATAGAAGGAAAACCAAAAGGATTATCAGTGGGCTTCATGAAATGGTGAGAAAATGTGATCAGTAGAAACTTTGCTTTTCCTTCAAGTGAGAGAGGAGAAGCATATTAATGAAAATCACTGGAGTCTTTCTAGAATGGAGTCAATATTGAATCATAAATTTAAAACTAGAAGGAATCTTCAAGGTCAACTAGTCCAGCTCCTTTATTTTGTAGATGAGAGAACTGAGTTCTAGAAAGGTAAAGTTTCTAAAGTCATCTAGGAAGCAAGTCACAGGTTTAAAAATCTAGAGATAGTGGTTATCTACTCCAACTCCTTCATTTTATGGATTAGGAAGCTGGGGTCCTGGAAAGTTGAGTGACTTGCCCAAGGTCTCCAAAGAACTCAGTGTCAGAAGAGGGACTTGGACATACATCCTCTGATTTTTAGAGCTAGTGCTCTTTCCGCTGTACTGTCTCCCCATGGATGAACCAGGATTCAAATCCAGGTCCCATGACATTAAGTCCAGTGTATTTTTTCCACTGCATCATGAACATCATTGTTCTCTCTTAAAATCAGGTTGACCTGTCTACTGAGCCAGATGCCTTTTTTAAAATTCTTCTTAATATTTTATATCTATTAATGTCACATTTTGAAATTTTCTTCTCACTGCTCTTGAAATGCTCTTTGGGCCACTTAAGATTTTGGTTCTTTGAAGATAGTCATATGCCATGATTTGCAGCCACAGAGTATTGTTATTAAAGATGGATTTTGTAGTAGTGGGTGCATTTGTCTCATTGAAAGTGCTACCCAGCTTTCAGATATAAACCATCTCAGTTTATCTTTCATTTAATTTGGACCTATGCTCATTGTTCATCTGCAATCCCTAGGATATTTTCCAAAATACCCATTTATCTATCACAAGTAATAAAAAGTTAAATGTGTACTAACCATTGGGCTATAGAATTAGATAATTTGGTACAGTAAGGACCTGGGAGACCATCTAATCTAACCCTATGACTTAAGAGATGAAACAGTAGAAGACTTTCCTTCCCCTATTAACATCCCTTGCTCTGAAATGTATATGAATGTAGAAATCTGCAATAGCAGTGGCATTCAAAAATATATGAGATCAATTGAGTTTGAGTTATGATGATTTTCATTGTCTCCAGGACAAACTCTTAATTGTACTTAAGAGCACTAATAGTCATGAAAGGACAATATCACTAACACTGAGAATTCAGACTGTCTTTATTGATGGCATGGCCTTGCTTGTTTAAACTGATCCTTGATGCACAAGCATGGAAGAGAAAACTCAGGATAGAAGAGAATGAATCTGTCAGATTAATTTTTCATCTTTTTCTTGTTGGTGAATTTATTTTTTAGGTTTTAGAAAGAGTGTGTAACTGTTTTGTGAGAAAGTACTTTGTCTTTCTCCTCCTGAGATTGTATTTTAATTTTTATTTCCAGTGACTCATGTACTAGTCCTTATA
Source organism: Bettongia penicillata ogilbyi (assembly GCA_023548195.1). NCBI lineage: Eukaryota > Metazoa > Chordata > Mammalia > Diprotodontia > Potoroidae > Bettongia > Bettongia penicillata. Next base: position 6,742,052 of record JAJHZJ010000318.1, on the reverse strand, counting down.
TCTCCATTGGATTACCTCTGTAGTCAATCATTTACTCTTCAATTTGGCTTTTATGAAAACTATAGAAATAGTGATTTCTAATGGGGATTGAGTTGGTGAAACCACCTGGAGTTGTCAATGATGGTCGCTTCATCAGATCTGATTATGGGTGCCTATTTTGTGGAGCAGATGAATTTGAAAGAATATGTAACTATCGATATCAGGAGTGAGGGCAACAGAGTATAGAAGCAATGAGAAACTGATCCTGGAAGAAGCCAACTGGGATTCTTGTCTAGGCTATGAGTCAAGAATCCATCATCAGAACACTATATATTTTGCATAGCACTTTTGTGATTACGAAGTATTTTCATACGCATGATATCATTTGATCATTACAATAGCCTTGTGAAGAGAAAATATTATAACACCTGCTTTTCAGTGAGGAACCAGAGGCTCAGAACTCATAAGAGACTTACCCAAAGTCATATATTCCAGTGCTCTCTCCATAAAACTGGAACAATTATAAATCAGAGTAGAGCAGATTTAGAAACAAGGCAGGCAAACTGAAATCAGGCATAAACAGATAACTGGTGGTAAGGGCAAACACTGGGTCAGAAACTTGTAAGACAGATGAGCACCAAGAGGATACAATTACTGATGGACTAAACCCGGGATGGACAACTGTGACCTCGAGGCCATGTGTGACTTTCTAGGTCCTCAAGTGCAACCATTTGACTGAATCCAAACTTCACAGAACAAATGAGACCACAGGTTCCCCATTCCTGGACCAAACAAAGCCATAGCTAAAGATTTGGCAGATGGTCAGAAATGAGGGTCATTGAATGGGAGTGCAAAAAGGTCAAAAGACTAGATGTAAGAATACAGAAAATATTCCTGGGTTGACCATTGATAATTAAATGGGAATTTTTGGAGATTTGCAACATACTCTGGAAAATCACCAATGAAGAGCATATGTAAAGAAAATTAAAAAAAATGAGTAAGTTATAAATGCTTAAATACTGTATATCTATATATTATTAATCTATTTCATCATTTACTACAATAAGTATACATACATAAATTTATTTTAAATGGTTAAATTTTGTTAAAAGTTTTAGTGAGCTAAAGAACTAGGGGTTATGCACTTGCTTTGGGAATGTGTTCTCTTTGTCTCTCTACCATTTAGACACAGTTATATGGTCTTTTCCCCTAGTGATCCTTGTATCTTCCTCTTTTCATAGAAGGAAATTCATGAAGCAGGAGCTGCAGCTGCACCACTGGCTGCGAAGACTGCATACTGTGCGGAGATACTAATATCTGTCATGTAGAAACTGCACCTTTTTATGCATGTGGTGTGTTGTTTTACTTGTTTTATGTGTTAAATAAATACGATCAGAACTATTAAAAGTAAAGGTTTGGGGTAGGGCCTAGAGTTAATCCTGGTTTTTCACATTTTCAGGGGTCCTGTGCTCCTATCCCCCAGAGATGGTTGTATATGTTTTCTCAGGAGCAGAGAGCGATTCCAGGGCTTGGCCCTTCCCAGGGAAGGGTTTTGTATTTTGTGTATGGGGCAGTTACGTGATAAAGTGGGTAGTCCTAGAGGGCTAGTACTAGAGTGAGGAAGACTCATCTCCCTGAGTCAAAATTGGGCCTCAGACACTTACTAGTTGTGTAAGCCCAGGAAAGTCACTCAACCTTGCTTTACTCAGTTTCTTCAACTGTAAAATGAGCTAGAGAAGGAAATGGCAAGCCATCCTAGTTTCTTTGCCAAGAAAATCCCAAATGGGGTCACATGGAGTTGAAAATGACTCAGCCAACAGAGAGTGTTTATGATTAGAAAAACAAGGACAAATTTAAGATCTATAAACATGACTGGAGTTTGAAAAATCTATCCTCAGTATTTGCTAATTCACTAGGGCCTGCTGCAGATATTAGATTTCTTTCTTCACTCAGAGTGGCATCAAATATGTAATAGTATTGGATTCATAAATGGAAGGAGTAGTAATGGCCAAAGAAGGAAGGAGAGCTTTCCATTCACACAATAAACCAAGTGAGACCAGTAATGAGAATGTATTAGATTAGGGAGAGTAGCTGGCCATTTTTCCTACTTTATTCTTTATTCTAGGTGCTCCATGGGATACCTTAAGAACTATGTATTGATAGATAGATATCTTCAATTGTCATGCTTTTAAATTTATTGAATGATCTATGATTTGATCCAATATAGACTTAATGACTTAAAACTCTCAAACTTAAAGTTCAAATACTAGTTTTTAACGCTGTTTACAAAATTGTATAATTTCTTACCCCAAGTAAGGAAACACATTCTTAGAAAGAGGCATATCCACTCTAAAATCAGATGTAATTCTATTAGTGGAGACATGAAACAAAGATTAGTGGAATGTAGATAGTTTCAGATTCATTCAATATTTTGTTCCTGAAATAATCCACTAATGTTAGTTGTCAATCAATATTTATGGTTTCTGATGACTGTATGAGAGAATCAAGCAAGGTTTAAAAGAAATTAGGCTTTTCAAATAACATTTTACTTTAAAGTTCCTGAAATTGTCTCAGATCCTTAGAACCATATTTCTTGATATTACTGATTTTTTATTGTCATTTTAGCTATGATAAATCTTTGAGTTGATAAAACTTCTGTAATAATTGAACTTAAAGATCTTTCTCACCCATTAATAGGCCTCAGATGGAGACCTTTAATGGATATATATATATATATATATATATATGTATATACATGTATACATACATACACACACACATATAATCTGAGTTGAGTTTTTGCTTTGGGGCTTACTCTTTGGAAGAAAATTTGTGAGCCAGATGAGACTCTGGGTAGCTGTTAAGGAGTCCCCTAGGCTTTGAAAACCCAGATGTTGATGCTTCTCTCTCTGGTAACTATGTATATATAATAATAACCAGGCAGTTGGATCTGTCTGTTGATCTGTGGCGTATGTATTGCTTACAGTCAGACAGTTAGAAGCCCTGTCTGTTGGTCTTTATTTCTCTGCTTGCATTTTCTCTGTTGGTGTATGTAATTAAAGAAGACTATTGACTCCTGTTAAAGTTACTTTCCTTTTAGAAAAGCAGATCAAAAGTGCCTCATCAGAAAAGCACATTAAAGATGCAAAGGTGTCAGGGTGCTTGCTGCTCCAGTTTCATTTCCCAGTTACAGCACTCTTTGGATTTCATTTCACCATTATCATAACTCCCTGCTGGGCACTTTCTCCACTACAACCCTTCTCTCCTCTCCCTGTCCCTTTTAGCTTTTTTTTTAATGTGTTGTTTTCCAGCATTAGATTATAAGATTATTGAGGGAGCTATTTTTCCTTTCCTTTATTATATTCCCTGCACTTAGCACAGTAGGTGCTTAATAAATGTTTATCATATTGTATTGCTTATTTGGAGAAGAGATTTCTGAACATTTCACTTGTCCAGAATAGAGCAAAACTCAGAATTTTAAATGAAAGACCGCAAACAATGCAGCTCTTAATAGTGAGTAACAACGAAGTTGCTTGTGATATTAAAATTATATATGGAGCAATATTTTTGTTGAGTCATTTCAGTTGTATCTGACTGTCTGTGACCCCATTTGGGTCACATTAGCAAAGATACTGGCCTGGTTTACCATCTCCTTCTTCAGGTCATTTTACAGATGAGGAGACTGAGGCAAATAGGGGTAAGTGACTCACCCATGGTTACTCAGTTAGGGTAGGATTTGAACTCAGGTCTTCCTGATTCTGGGCCCAGCTCTCTACCCAATGTACCACCTATATGGAACAATACGATTGGTCAATTTGAGAATCTGAAAGAAAGGAGAATTTTTATTTGTTGGTAATGAAAATGGAAGATAATGGAAAAAGCAGCATGTAAGAAGTTAGAAGAAAAGAAGTAAAGATCAGTTGGTTCCTGTTAGTGCTCAATGGTCTCTCTATTTTACCCTTCTTCACTTTTGTGACTGTTCCAAACCTTTCCCTCTCTTCTTCAAATCCTAAAATTCCTACCTGTTATAGAAAATGACAGCTATATACTTCTCTGAGACTGAGATCATCCCTTTACTTCAGTTCCCCCAATGTGCTCTTCCATTCGTTAAAACTTCTCGGTGTCATCACTCATACTTCTTTCCTTCTCTCTGCTCACAAAAGTTCTCTGTGCCACACTAGAACTGCCTTTTCTTTCTTTGCTTGTCCCATTGGCTCTTGCATCTTTTAGGATTTTTCTTCAGCAGTCATTCTTTCTCTTAACAAATCTCCCATTTCTTCCTCTCTCCTGACTTCTCATCTCCTTAAAAACCTTCTTCAGTCTCCCTAATTAATATGTTAAAAATCTTTCCCAGCCTCTTTTACTCCATTGAGCTGTTATGCTAATCCATTTGACTCTTCACTGCCAAATTTCTTCCAGAATTTGTCTCCGTAAAAGGACTCCATTTACTTAATGCCCATCTTTCCTCAGGCCTTTGCATTTTGACTTGTGCAAAGAATTGCAGAATCTAAGATTTTTAAGATACCTCAGAAATCATCTTCTCCAATTTATACCTGACTAGATTCCTTCTAAAACACCCCCAGAAACTGATCCTTCAGTCTTTACTCAGTGTCCTCAAGGAAGAGTGCCCCCATTACCTCCCTATTTCACTTTTGAAAAATCTAGTTGATAAGAATTTTTCCCTTAGATTGAGCCTAAATTTGCCTCTTTGCAATTGCTATGCATTGCTTCTAATTCTGACTTCTGAGGAAAACCAGAACCAACTTATCCTGTTCCACATAACAAGCCTACTTAAAAGATAATAGGTCCTCGCCATCCCTCATGACTGATGTCTCTTCTTCTCCAAATGAAGTATCACTAATTCCTTCCACTGATGCTCATTGGGCATGGCCTCCAGCTCCTTCTCTGTCATCCTTATTGCTTCTTCTGAACACTTTCCAACTTATCAAGGTCCTTCCTACACCAAACTCTAGAAGTGTATGATCAGGTCAAAATATAGCAGGACCAGCTCATCATATGTTCTAAATATTATGCTTCTCTAAAATCAGATTGGCTTTTTTTACTTACTGTCTTTTTCTTGACCTGTGACTTCATTGGCATTGAGAATTCCCAGTGAGCAAATTCTTCTCTGCCTTTTGCAGTCTTACAGTGGCATAGGCACTGGGAAGTTAAGTGACATATGCAGGGTCACACAATCAGAGTACATAAGATGGATGACTTGAACCCATGCCTTTCTCTATACTGTGCCAAGTCTGCCTCTTTTTAAACTACAGTATCATATCCTATTATCTCCTACTGAGCTTGCAGACCATTAAAACCACCAGATCTTTTTCAAACCACTATCTAGTGATTCCTTCATAATGAATGAAATTAATTTTTGAACCTATGGGTTAAATCTTGTATTTGTCATTATTAAAAGTCATCTTATTATTTGGCTCATCACTCTACTCTGTTGAGATATTGCTGAAGACTCTATCATTCATCATTTTAGCTATCCAGGCCACCTAGGTCTTTTTCAAAATTATTGATAAAATTATCAGCACAAGGAATAATGACAAGTCTCCAGGGAATTTGGAATAGAGACCTTCTAAGCTGATACCATGTCATTCTACTAAAGTCTTCTTGAATAAAGGAAAAAATGAATGAAGCAGGAAATATCTATAATCTACTAACTTTTATGTTTCTACGGCTGCAATTACATCCTATTTTTAGAGTACACATATACTAGTCCACGAATGCGTTAGTTTTCCCATGGTGAGAAATTAGCTAGTTTTATGTATGAAAAATGGTGCTTGAAATGATCGCACAATATATTTTCTATGATTTATGAATGACAGTTGATTTCATCATTTGAATGAAGCTGTTCCCTCCCAAGTTACTGATGATCTCTTAATAGCCAAATCTATGGGTTTTTTTTCTCCTTTGGCACTGTTGATCACTTACTTTTCTCCAAGTTTTCTTTCATAATACTGCTTTCGCTTCATCCTCTACTCACCTGCAGGATTGGTCCTTCTCTAGTTCCCATGATTCAATGATCATTTCTATGCTGATAATTATTCTCATATCTGTCCAGCCCTACATCTCCTCTGGGGCAGATAGGTAGCATAATGGATAGAATGGCAAGCCTGGAGTCAGGAAGACTCATCTTCCTGAGTTCAAATCTGGCCTCAGATATTTATTAGCTGTATGACTCTGGGCAAGTCACTGAACCCTGTTTGCCTTGGTTTCCTCATCTGTAAAGTGACGTGGAGAAGGAAATGTCAAACCATCCCAACATCTTTGCCAAGAAACCCCCAAATTGGGTCATGAAAAGTCACACACACTTGAAAAATAATTGAACAACCACAAAGCCTCTCAGTTGGATGTCCAACTACTTTTTGGACCTGAGCGTTTTGTAGACATCTTAAACTGAACATATGCCAAACTAAACTTATTACCTTCCTCCAAACATTTCCCTCTTCCAGACTTTCCCATTACTGTTAAGGCAGTTACTCTTTCAGCTATCAAAGTTCACGACTTGTGCATCCCCCTTGACTTCTCATTCTCTGTCATCTTCCGTATCCAATCAGCTGACAAGTCATGTTGATTCTACTTCCAAAATATCTCTTGTATGAGCCCCCTTTTTCTCCCATGACACTACCATCCATCTTGGTGCAGGCACTCATTACCTTACCTGGATTTTTCTTCTAAGTAGAAAATTGAGGGCTACTTTGTTATCTCTACATTACTATCTCATCAGCATCAAATATTAAATGTAAAATCAAGTCATGAAAACCTTTTAGGATAGAACCTTTTTCTTTAACTATAAATTTGTTTTAATTAAAACACCCATTTATAAATTTTAAAATGATGATAGAAATCAGTGGTAGGGTTGATTTAATTAAGTCATCAGAATTCTGTCAATAATAATAAATACTATTTATATCTTTCTTAAGATTTATAAAACACTTCCTCACAAGTCTCTGTGGCACAAGTGCTGTAAGTCTCATTTTGGAAATAAGGAAACTGAGGAGTTGAAAAATTAAATTGACTGTCTCAGAGTCATACAACTACTGCAGGTGTCACAGAAAAAGGATTCAAACTGAAAGATAGCAAGGATTCTGAGAGGAATGATTATTAAATAACTAATTGTTAATAATAGAGAGAGATTTCTAGTAGAACTGAATTAATTTTAGGACTTAACTAATTTCTAGAAATCCAGTGTTTAAATAAAAATAACCCAGCCACACTGAAGTATTTCAGGTAACAGATATAACCCAGGTCCAATGAGTCACCTATTTAAGGCATTACGTGTGTGATTACAATTTCTAAAAAACTAGAAGATTTTTATTAATCAATTCAATAGTCAACCAATGAGTATTTATTTAGCATCGAACTTGAGTGAGGCTCTCAAATTAAAAGAAAAAAAAGAAAGGCTTATGTAAATTCTCAGGTGAAATATGATATACCTATATTAGGGTATAAAATGCAGACAAAAGAAATATAAGATAATTTGATGGTAAGGTAGTTGTAGAGGAGCAAGATACTAAGTGTACTTTTTGAGAAGATGCATTTAAAAATAATCACTGTTCTACTATTAGCATGTGTAAGGAGGTAAGAGACTGAAATGTCCCATTTATGCCAAAATATCCGTAGTAGTACCTTTAGATGGTAGGGAAAGATAGGTGAGTGCTTATAGACTTGAGAATGGATAAAAAATTGGGATCAATAAATGTAACATTTTAAAATACTAATTATTTTATTTTAACCACTACTGATGTATTAAAGACATATCATATTGTTAAAATATAAGAATATTGTCAAAATTAGAATATTATTAAATATGATTAGGAAGATTTCCGAGAAACATAGGAAGATGAATGAACTGATTCAGATCGAAGAAAGACAAAGTAGGAGAAAACATACAATGATTTCAGTGCTGTAAGTGAAAATAACATGAAGTGGCAGTTGGATTGAGACTTAGGGCAGTGACCCATGGTATAGAGCCTGGTATAGTACATTGGACTTGGAGTTGGGAAAAAAAATTGGTTTCAAATTCTGTCTTTGACACAAGCTGTGTGACTCTTGGCAAGTCCCCTTCCCTCTCTAAAATGAAAGGTTGCACTCTCTGTCCTTTACTGTCCCAGCATTAAAACCATGACTTCTTGATATTAATGATGCATCTTGATGTCAGAGAAGAGTTAATGAATCATGATGGAGAAGTAGGGGGATGATGGGTGTAGAATGAAGCAAATATTGTTTAACTGTTTCCCAGGGAGGAATCAGTCGTTGGGGAGAGGAGTCAGGATAGCATTGTACAATTCTGGGGCAAAAAATTTTAAGAAAAAGAATAAATTTATAGTAAATCATGAAAAAGAAAGTAATTATTACCTTTACAGCGGTGGTATGTACTTTCCCCAGAGCTCTGAAATCAGCTCATGTAGGGTGTGCTCTGAAAAATGTGGTGAACTGTTCACTCTAGATTTGGGTTGAGATGTATTTGAGTTGAACACAGTAGCTGTTAAGAAGATTCTCCCTAGGATGAAAACATCCCACTGAATCAATTCAACCGTGTCAAACTATTTTTAAGTAGAGTCTCCAGCATCTGATTTCAACTCACAAGAGCCTGGAAATTCTGGGTTAAAGCAGGAAATCCTGGCAGCAGCTTTGGCCTCTGCTCCTGGCATGGTGCCAGAAAGAAATAATAATGTACAAAGGTATGTTAAGGCCAAGGCATCCACTTGGATTTGCAACCTCAACTATGATTTTTCTTACTTGTAGGAATTTAAATTAAAACCCTGAGGGCAAGATAGTGAAAAATTGGTCTGCAGGCCACACTGCATTGAAAAGAAGGACTCTATGTGAACAGGCTCAGACTATCCACATGATTTCAGGGATCACAGGCATTTCCCTCAGATATAGAATTTCCTCAAAATATCTTTAAAGTCAAATGTCTTAGTCACAGGATTGAATAATATATAGTATCATTTATTCATTCATCAAATAATAGATCATATTTTTATTGTTCCTTTGTGACTTTTATTTCTGGAACATTTTGGGGTTTCAGAACACATTCCTACAAGTTGGGAGATGGACAGCATATCTCCACTTTACAGAAGAGGAAACTGTGGCTCAGGGAGGTGAATGAATTTGCCAAAAAACACACAGCTAAAAAGAATTGGAATCCAGATTTGAGTCCAGCTCACTCCAGGGCACCATGGTTCCCTTCTATAATGCGCATAATGACTTGGTGCTTTTGGATGAGTAGTAGAAGTTAATATAAGAGGGATTTTAAATTTTGTGTTTATAGAGAGATTCAAGAACAGAAGCATGAAATGAAAAGGATTTTGTATCAATACTAAAGAAGTTTAACTTTCAAAAATCTGGTCTTGTGGTTTCAGCAGTGTAGGAAACCCCTGCTAAGGAATAAGGAAACCCCTTTATCAGGGTAAAGCACCTGATCTATAGCTAAAAGTCTTAAAAATCACCTCAGGGCACAGAGGTATGTGTCCAGGGCTTTGCCTGGTACATGACTGCCTCTTCAAAAGACTTTCATAGAAATGTAAATTAGAGACAAGCTTACATCTGGAGAGCTGTGTCTGTGTTTGCTCTGAATATGGAGTCCAAGCACCAAGGGCGCTGCTAAGGACTTGTGGAGGCTCAGCAAGTACCAGCTGACTAAACCATTGACTCTGGCTACAGGTGAAGAGAGCTGAATGAGAGGAGGAGGTGAGTTTGTTTCAGAAAGAGTTTGGGAACTGGGACAAAGTCAAAAAAAGAAAAATCCCCAAATTTGAGATAGAGTTATGAGAGATCATTTTGGGAGTAAAGAACCAATCTTTGATTTTTGTATATCTTTCTGGTCTTGACATTGGAGTGTGGAAATTCCCTCTTCTTGATGCAGGTTAACAATTTGATGCAGAGACAATTTGTCTCTCATTGAATGTCTTAGAGAATTCTCATTTTCTCTACAGTCTAAGGACTTGCTATTTCTCCCACATAATACTCCACTCTGTGATTTTTTTACTGACTGTCTCCCCATTCTTGGAATGTTCTCCTTACTTTCATCTACCTCCTGGCTTCTCTGGCTTCCTTCAAGGCTCAGTTCAAGTCTTATAAGTTTTTTATGGTAATATGCTAGAATTAAAAACTATCAACTATAGTGAGCGTATAAAGCATAAGTAAAAATTCATCTTATATATATTTTTATAAATTGAAATTATGTATTTTGATCATTATACCCGTCAACTTTTACAAAATGTAAACTTCCTAATAAAACTTTGACTAGTAGAATTTATATTTTTTCAAATCCCAAGTCTCACATTCTTTGGAAGGCCATGGGGTAACTTGGTGGTGGAATGCTAGGTGTGGAATCAGGAGGACATCTTCCAAGTTCACATCTGACCTCAGACATTTACAATCTGTGTGACCTTGGAAAAATCAATTAACCCCGTGTTCCTCAGTTGCTCATCTGTAAAATGAGGTAGAGGAGGAAATGAAAAACCATTCCAGTATCTTTGCCAAAGGTGGTCACAAAGAGTAAGACATGACTGAAAAAATGACTAAATAACAGCATAGGGAAGCTTTCCCAACCATCCTCCCACCCCTAGGGCCTTTTCTCTGTCATTACTTACCATTTGGACTGCATATATAATTACTTGTATGTTGTCTCCCCTATAAAAATGTGAGATCTTTGAAGGCAGAGACAGTACTGAGTTTGCCTTACTTTATATCTTCAGAGCTTATCAAACAAAAAGTAGTTAATAAATACGATGAAGATGATGATGACTATGATGATGTTTTCAAGTTGTATAATTTGTTTTATATTCAGTTTAGTTTTTTTCACTTTCTTAGCCTCTGATGGCAGAGGATGATCCTTAGCTAAGCTTTGCTACTTATCAGGTTATGCAAGGCAAACCTTAGTTAGACATGATCCCCTAAGGACAAAATCAAGAGCTATGCAGAGCTTTTTGTATTCCTAGTGAAGTACAGGCTACCAAGGATTTGAAAACTGATGTTTGAAGAACGTGTTTTGCACTTAGGATAGGTCATGCACTGGTCCTCCTGGGTGCTCTGATTTTTCCCAGAGTGCTAGAAATAAAGGAACCAAGAATTCTGGTGGTCACAAAATAGTGACCTCCCCTTTTCTAAGTCACTCACATGGATAGATTCTTGAGGCAAGAAGTTAAAAATGTTTTAATTCTAAATCCTAACCAAGTGTAATGAAATGAGCATTGTGTTTGGAGTCAGAAGTACTGAGTTTGAATCCTTACTCTGTTCTATACTACCTTTAACAACCTTAAGCAACTTGATGGGGATTTTCTGTTTTACCTTAATTCACTCAGTCTAGGGGCTAAAGGATAAAAATGAAAAAAAGAAACAAAGAATTATAGCAACAATAACAACAACAAAATCCCATAATAAACAGATTTTGTCCTCAATGTGCTTGTATTTTACTGGAGAGAAGTTTAGGATCAAAACTTCGTTAAGGTTATTTCTTAGCATTTAAGACTATCCACAATGAATAGAGTATTGGTAAAGTTTGAATTTTTACCTTCTATAGGGCAAATTACCCTTCCATACAATCTGAATTATTGGACTAAATAGCTTCTGAGTTCCCTTTAAACTCTAGGGTTTTGATTCTCTAGAACCTCTGATCCACATTCAGTTAGTGTTTCCAACAGACTAGCAATCAATTTACAGAACATATTGGGATCTCTGCTTGATAGAGAATAGTACATATGCAAATACTTCCATAATAAAAATTTCCAGTCTTTCTAGCACTACTAACATATCACCTGCAGATAATTTACATTTTCAATCTGTTTTCACTTCAGATTCTTCCTCAGAATCTGTTTCCACTTCAATTTCCCCCTCTGCTTCATTGTTCTCACTCTTCTCTGCTTTGTCCCAGATCATTCCTAGCTGTGTTGCCCACTGACCTCCTGCTCATTCTAGTGCTGTGCTCCAAGTCCTCCTTAACTTCTTACTAGATTTCCCAACTCAAGCTCCCCAACAAAAAAGCAGTTATTAAATTGCTACTTCTTTTGGGGAGATTGTCATTGGGGATCTATGTTCACCTGACAGGAGCTAAAGGAAATATGGTATCTGTAAGATTTATAATGTCAGAATAGAGAAGTCTTGTCACTGTGTTCATATGCTGCAGGAAGTTTCATAGAATAAAGAGCATGTGGCCCCTGTTTTCAGGGAGTTTATAGTTTTTTATAAGAATTTTACAAAAAAAATGCCCTTCAAATCGGTTCATTTTAATATAACCTCCTCATTCCTCTTCAGGCTGTACTCTGGACCTCCTCTACCATGCCCCAGTTCTTCAATCAATCAAGCAGTCAAGAAACATTTATTAAGTACCTACTATGTACCAGGTGCTGTCCTAAGTGGTAGGGATGCAAAAACAGACAGTCCCTGCCCTTAAGAATCTTCAGCTTCACTTCGTTATTGGAATTCTCGGACTAGTAGGGCCCTCTGATTGGATGGCTCCCCCAGAACCTCCATTTCAAGCAGGGTACGCAACGCAGCCATGTCTCATTCCTCTTTCTCTACCATGTCCCCAGACCAGGCACCTTTATGCCCCTCCCTCCTTTCAACTTTCTTTTATGTGTTGCCTTTTCTCACCATAAAGTAAGCTTTTTGAGGACAAGAATTGGCTTTCTTTCTACTTATATTTGTATTTTGTCAACACTTGACACAGGGCTAGAACACAGTAAATACTTAATGAATAAATATGAATTCATTTCCTGACTGATGCTTTAAAAGTTGGGAGAAACCTAAGTCAATGCTCATACTCTTCTTCTTAAAATAGATGTTATTTACGTGTTTGTGTAAAAGAAACTAATTATATTACTCTAGCTTCTTTTTATTGGTATTTTGATCAGGAAATAGAAGGGTTAAATATTTTGTTTTATGTTTGCCTGGATATCTCATCCAAATTATATGTAAGGGACTGCATAAAGTGAGTACAAAGTGCTTTGACATCAGATGATACAACATCATATTTGAGATCATATGATATAGATTTGGGGAAAGACTCATGGAAGAGGTGACATTTAAGTTGGGCCTTGAAGGATGTTTAAGATGTGAATGAGAGGATCAGTTTCAGCTTCCAAGAGCACTAGCTCATTTGTGCAATAACTCTCTGAAGAAACTAGAATTAAAAATGGGATTATTTATCACCTGATGGTTTACTTGTTGTATTGTGTGCTCATTTTTTGGGAGAAGAATTTTAAAAGGATTGACAACTCCAGAGGTAGGTAACTCTCAACTTAATCTAGTTTCATTAGTGATACAGACAAATATTATAAATTAAAAGTTCCTGGAATGAGGTGAAAGGTGAAATATGAGGTAATGAAGTAGTTAGAACCTTTACCATGAAGTCAATTATTTTTTCCTGACAAGAAAGCAGAAAACATCTTATATAAGAAAATGCCTGGAATGTATGGAGAATAGTAAGTGACTTGGAGAATTTGTTTTGACCTATACCAGTGATTTTATCAGAGAACTCCCTGTATGAAATCTCCCTTCATAGATGCAGATGGCACCACTCATCTACAACTTGTAGTTTTAGAAAAGTTCCTGGGAACTTAGAATTCATATAACTATTATATAATATAATATATAATAATATATGATATATAATATTATATGATATATATATACACACACAATAAAATATAGTCTTCTTGAAGGCAGGGGGCTTTTCAGTTTGTTTCTGTGTCCCTAGTGCCAACCTAGCACAGTGCTTATTACCTAGAAAGTGCTTAATAAAGACATGTTGATTGACTTCTTATTCTAGACCATCTCTCTAACCATTATGCTCCCCCACTCCTTTTGGAGTCATCAAGCTAATAATAAAAAAATGTATTTTTGAGCCAAAATCTGAGGAAGCTATTTTTCAAAGGAAATATTCATTTCCCTAAAGAATAGATAAATAACAAAACATAATATTTATACAGTGCTTCTGAGTTTACAAAGCATTTTTTTCATGGCATACATGTGAAATAGGCAATGTATATTGTATTAACCCCTTTTTAATAGGTAAGGAAACTGAGTCACTGAGAAACTGAGAAAAATGAAAGGTCATGCCTACAGTGACATGTACCTAGTAAATACTGAAATCAAGACTTGAACTCAGATCTCCAGGCCCTATGATCAGTGTGTTTTTGCTTCACTAGGCTCTAACAACTCACTTGTCATTATAGCTGGGGTAAGGAAGTACCAATGTGGAGCTTAATTTGGGTTGCAGAGACAGTTTTAATATTGATTGGTGCTAATGATCCTGTAACTTCTCTGGGCTGTGGAGTATTTTTCCTTGTTAGCTAAAATAAATAACCTTAAATAAAAAAGACACAGTGAAAACTACTGTAATTGTTTGTGTTAATTTACAGTCACCAAGGTTTTAAGGGTCATTAGCCTAATTAAAATACTGACTTTTACTTTTTCTAAAAATTCCTCAAGAATATATTCTCAAGAATTCCAAAATGATGATTTGGGATGAAAATCCAAATGCAAAAATGCCTAATGAATTTCCCAGTCAGATAATCCTAGAAGAGCTTTTACTGGGAAAAATCTGGTGTCTGAGAGTTGGGTCAAATTAAATCCTAGGAAGCTATGGGAAACCCCCTTTCAGAGTGGCGCATGACTCCCTGACACTTGCGACAATGAAGGGCATGTCCAGCAATTCAGATAAATAAAAAGCACAGGTAGCAACAGAAAAAGAGGAAGGCACGTTTCCCAAATCACCGAGAGATGGAAACTTGATAACTCCAGGTGGTGGTAAGAGTGGCACCAGCAGGAAGTGGATATTTCCCTCTGTCTTTCAGGAAACTGAACTCTCTTCTGACATCAGTCTCTCCACGATTGTTCATTCATTCTTTTCTGACATCCAGATTCAATTACCTTGGTTACATTTTCATAGGCCTGTCCTTGAAAGGTATTTAAACTGCATCTAGAGTAGACTGTGGTGGATTGTTTATTTAGAGTTCTGACTTGAGTGATGTGTACTCCACCTTCGTTCAGTTGGCTTTCCTGGATTTCTGGGTTGCAAGGTGTTGATCAAAGTGCTAACTTTATATTTAAAGTCTTTCATGGCACAAATATTGGACAAATTTCTGTTATGTAAATGTCTATTAAAATGGAAATTGAAATAATACGAAAATGTTCCAGTGTTGCAGGGGATAGTAAGAAGCCACATCATATATATATATACATATGTATGTATATATATGTATGCAAGTTGCCACATATTTTCCATGATGATTGAGCATGAGATGTTACATTATGTTACAAATGAGATGTTACAAATATATTATTAGAGGAATCTATATCCAGTAAAGAAGATGTACTGGTCACTTAATGAGAGTTTTTCCTAGGTAACTTAAATATTTAAAACCAAAATAATCAAGCCCAAAACAGCAACAGAAGGCTTCCAGCTCATTGCATGTATTCCCTGTGCAGGATTTGTTGAAAGATATGCACAAGAATCATTCAGAATAAAAGGACTTGAATGGGTAGGAGCAAGGCACCAGAAAGGTACATACCCACTCAGAAATCAAGAATCCAATGATATATTGAAGCAAAAGGAAACCTGAGTATAAAACCAGGGAAGAAAGAAGGGTAGAAGATGAGAGGAGAGAATAGGCTTGAAGTATCTAAAGATTTGGGAAATATAGTTACAGACTGGTATAGTATATCTACTTCTCTAAAAATTATGAGCAATGACTTATGGCTTAGAACTTACATCTTAGAGGTTTTCTCAGCTAATCTTTTCAAGATGGAGAAACTGAGGCTCAGAATAGGTGATTTACCCAATATCACTTAGGCAATAAGGGTGCTGAGTAAAGATTTGAACTCAGGCCTTCAGACTCCAGACCTAGACCCCTTACTACTTACAAATCTAATTTTTGGTCTTTTACTTACAGTGGGATAAAATCTCCAAGAAATCATACCATTGGATTTAAATAGAATCTTCTGAGGGGGGATGTTGGTATTAAAGTCCTATCAATTTAATTGAAAATTTAGAAAATTATTTTGCATATACATATATATGCATATGTATATTATATACACATATATAGAGAGATCAAGAGAGTCTTTTTTCTATAGGAATATAAAGTTGAAATAATTTTATTCTATTTCTACAAGAATTTAAAGGAATCTATGCAGAAACGGTTTTATAAGGTCATGTGAGTTAATACCTTTTGATATCTACATTATACATATCTTTCTCCTTGAGGAGAATGAACAATTGATGACAGCTTTAATTTATATTTTAAGGCTTGTTTGTTTCAGTAAAGCAATGGACTCTGACTTTATCTTATTCAATCTCCTCCTTTTTTCTTCCTATTCTCTCTCCCCTAGTCTCTCCCTCATTTTCTCTCAATTTCTCTTTGTTTCAACTCCCCTCCCCCCAATCAAAAAAAACCCTGCAAAAATTCAGCTTGGGAATCTTCAGTGGAGAAGCGTCATTTATTTCTTCCTTTTCATCTCTGAACAGAGAGAAGCCAAGAGACACACAGTCAATGTTATCATTAGATAAGGGTCATTACAGTACCATGGCCCTCCTTGGTTGTTTCTTCTGTTCATCATAACAGTGTTTAAGTCGATAATGGGAAACTGAAAATCGGAGTTGCACCCCATGGTGGAACTTTATATTAAAACCATCGAAGGGGCTTCTGATGAAGACGATGGGAATTCTGTTCATGGAAGATGAAAGCATGTTACTCAAGTTCCTTGAAAACAAGTCAATATATTTATATAAGTAAACTGTTTCCTTAGCTCTTTCTTAAAAGACAGCACATAATTCAGTCTCAATGAGGAATTAATGAATGCTTAGCATATACTTAGCTCTTTGCTAGTTACTATACAGAGTATGTACTTACAACATTCAATTGGGAAATGATGAAGAGTTAGACAATAAGTTAGACAATAGATTTCAAAAGTATATTAATAGGTAATATTTCTATTGTATTCTGTTTGTGAGATACTTCCCCTCTCCCCTCCATCAACAGCCTTGTATGTATATGATATGTATATGTATAGATATGTATATGTATAAGATATGTATAATGAATATGTGAAGTAGGTTGTGCTTGCACCCTTATTTCCACTCCATCACTGCTTATTATGTTCACACAGCTGTCAAGTGCCAAAGTTAGGATTCAAATCCAAGTCTTGTGACTCCAGATTCAGCATTTTTTTTCCTTGAGCCACACAGTCTTTCAATGATAAGTGATGCGGGAGGTGAAGAAGGACAGATTTTAGTCATTCATTTTGTTAAAAGAACTTTTCTACAGAAACCAAACATGATCTGGCCTTTGTATCTTACCGAAAGAATTAGACATCCATCAGATATTTGTGGAGCATCTACCATGTATTGCGCACTATGCTAGGGTCTGGGTGGTGGTGGGGAGATGTAGAAAGATGAACCACACAGACCTTCAAAGAGCTTACAATTTAGCCAACATGAGAAGATACAACAGGAGAAACATTTACTTGGTTAAGATTTAAGTCCTTCAGATTTTAAAAATTTGAAGCACTTTTGATACCAAGTAGCATTTATTTTCTCATTAGGAATGAATATAAAGTTAAGCCTCTTGAGTGAAGTATTGAAGTAGCTAAATTTTGAAATTCATAGCTTTTGATCCCAAATCACAATAAAGCTAGGCTGCCGGCCTGCAGGCCTGCAGTACATTATCCTGGCTGTGAGTTGATCACAGTGACTGACGAGGGGGATCTGACTTTATGGGCAATATGATAATTCCTGCAAATCCATAAGGGCCCTTCCTAATCTTTTGCAGGTGGACAGAATTTAAACAATAGGAAAGGTTAAATGGAACATGGAAACAGGAAGATATATATTCCCTTTGCCTCTTTTGATTCATTACCTCTTCGTGTGTTCTCAGTGTGGCTCACTCCAGTATGCGTTTTTTTGTGGATGAAACCTTGTAGTCATGGCTTCTAGAGACTCCCCCCAGTAAATGCGTGCTCCAGCCTCCGTAGAACCACAGGACTACAAAAAGACTGAACCTTCAGATAATATTGTCAGTACAGTTGAACCATGTCTTTGGATAAAAAAAAATAGCTGGGTTTATTTCCCATGTAAATTTTTGAAATGGCTCTTTTCTTATGGGAGGTGAATAGCTTTTCTCATGTAAGAATTCCTGGTGGACCACAGATGTTACAGTATGTTACCTAAGTTACTGTAGAGATTTTGTACCACTAGAGTGTAGTGGTCAGAGCTATTTCTTGGGGGGCAGGGAAATTTTAAGGATGCTGACTGTACTCATATTCCTTCAGAATGTAGACTCCCTTGAGTTTAACACTGAATTAGTAAGTATGACGAAACTAAGAAGTCACCAAATGGCACTCATCCTCCTCCAGCAACCCTTAGCTGTGGTGCTTCTTTCTTGGCCTCTCCTCTGTCCCTGTCTGTCAACCTCCTCAGCTGAAGTCTCATGAAATCCTGATATTTTGTCTTCCCATAATAGTTTCTGAGGTTTCTCCTTTTCTCACCATCACCAACTGAATCTTCAGGAGCTCATTTGAGGCTACATTTTAAAGTGTTTGCTTCAGGTGCCTGAAGTGCTGGTTAGTTACTTCTCTATGCATCAGTTTGTTTTGTGTAATTTCTTGGTAGGATGGTAATGATTTTGAAACTTTTTTTGTTCACTATACAATATTATTCTTTGCCATGGAGCACACTTTAGGAGAGTTAAGAGACTTGTGTGTAACCAGGGGATTAAGGGCAAATTCCGTACAAGTAGCACCGCACCTAGTGAGTTAGGGGCCTCAGCCCACCCTTTGGGAACCACTTGACTAAGTGATTATGCAGAACAACCAGTGAAGTCATGGTATCAATCATTTTTATGTTGAAAATTATGCATACATGTATATATATGAAATAATCCCCTCAGTGAAATACATGCACGCAGTTACAATGTTAGATAATTTTTAAACAATGACCTACAAATAGAATTTTTACATACTCAGCAGGGCCATTGTGAGGCAAGCACATCGGTACAACTCAAAGCATAATGTCAAATGAGACATTGTTATAGGAAGGAGATGATGAAGTTCATCAGGGCCTTTTGCTGTGACCTCATGGAAACTCAATGAGTTAAGATTGCCTATGAAAGTGAAAGATTCTTCATGACTAGGTGTCTGGGTCATGTAAGTATTTAACTGCACTGATTTAAAAGGGTAGGGTGGGAGGGTTGTATAAATACTTTCTCCTGAATTACAGGTCACATTCAGATGGTATCTCAAAATTTGCTCCCCTCCTGTTCACCTGATCATCTTAAAAGGACCAAGTCACTGGCACAAGATCCTTCTAAAGCTGCCTTTAAATAAAAAGTGAGGGGAGACTCAAACCACCTATAATATACATTTTCATTGAAATAATTTGAATATCACATTGAAAAAGAGGTATCTCTTTGTGACTAGGATTAATTTACAAAGCTGAGTAGATGAAATGTGAATTTTAAAGAATAAGTGATAGAAGAAGAAAACAGAAACAAATCAAAACCAAACCCAAACATTGGTTCTGGAGTCAGAAGATCTCACTTCAAATCTTGCCCTTCTCTGATCATGGACAAACCAGTTAACTCCCCTGCTCCTTAGTTTTCTCATCTGTAAAGTGAGAGATTTGGACTATACGGTATCTGAGGCCCCTTCCAGCTACTTACGATTCTTGTGAAAAGATAAAGAGAATTTTTGTTTTCAACCATTGCTCAACCAATATTTACTTGAGCAATCTAATATATCCAGGGATGGTGTTTCTCTCCTTTCTGGAGTAACATCATTGAGACATTATGCCTGACTGTCATATCTACTTTTCAGACTCAGGAAGAGTGGAGCTATCGTAGAAAAATATATTTTTATGAAATCTGCATTGATGCCATCTCTATTTAAAAGGACCATCTCTGTCTCTGTCAATTTTCCCTTTCTCTCCCCATGTAATTAGGATAAGAGAAGCCAAGCACTTGCCTTCCTGCTCAGAGTTTCTGCCTTTGGGGTTGCCGCTGGTTTCTTTTGGACTCAGGCATGTGGACCGATTCCAACTCACTCAACTGATTGACTCCATTTTCTTGACTCTCCACAGGACTACACCTTAGCTTAGTCCTGTCTGTTTTGTTTTAAAGTATCTTTAGTACTTGAGTATTTGAATGGATCCCTTTGAAGTGAGAGCTCTGTGTAAATCTAACGAAATACATGTAGGATAGAAGTCCAATCACCTTCAGACGGTGCTCCTGCTTTAGTGAAAGACAACGAAATCTGGCAGTAATTTTCCAGTCTTTGATTGTTCTCCAGCAACAGTTTCCTCTTTTCTCTCTAACACTAAAAGCTGCTTATATCAGTTGGTGTGCATTCTGAACATATTTTGTGTCCTCACTACTAATTCTATGAATGTTCATTTAAGAGGATGCATTTCAACAACACATTTCTCTATTGCAAATTTCATTAGCAGAAGCAGAAATAGGAACATCCACTTATATTTCTTTAGCACTTTAAGGTTTCAAAGTACTGTCCTTACAACAACTTTGCTAGGTAGGTATTGTAAATATCAGTATCCCTACTTTACAGATGAGGAGACTGAGACTGAGGGGAGTGAAGTGATCTGTCCAAAGTCACAAATATAGGAAGGGGCAAATAATGGACTTGAAATCATAGCCTCTGACTTCAAATCCAGTGTTTTTGTCACTAATCAAGGATACCTCCTAAATAATATTTGTCTCACAAACATACATTCAAGGATAGAAGGTAAAAGAGGTGATGATGTAAAAATATCACTAAATGATAACTAAGATAGCATTAAATATGGCTCCCAAAATATGAGTTTGGTAGTGTCAGGGTTGAGAGAAAAGATGAGGAGGAGAATAAAATGTATTTAGCAGGGACAAAAAGGTAAAGGGAAGGCTGGGAGGAAAGGGTCCTATTGGAAACCTACAGAAGGACAAAGCAAGTTCAAGATCCTAGAAAAAGTCTATCATGAAAAATCTTTGTCCCCCAGCAGTTTTTAGGAACAGAGTTCCAGAAGTTGCATTTTCCTTCTCTTCTCCTAGAGATCAGAACTGGGGAGACCCGTTTGTGGGTGAGTTGTCTCTCTTGAACCCATCCCATTCAACCTTGAAAAGACTAAACCAAATTTCCTAGGCCTAGTATGATTTTTAGGGGTTCTTTTGGTCCCTAAAATTTCTCCCCACTTTTTTTCTAACACGTGAAGTTCCTTAACAAGAAGCAAAGCCCTTCATGTCAGATCTATAGACAAAAGGCTTAAAATAAAACTGCTAGCTGAGTTAACACATTGACTCAAGTTCATTAACTGTAAAATCATAAAGTGTCATCAATTAGTCGACAAAGGTAAATGACTTATGTCAGATTCTGTCATTGGATGGAGAGAAACAATGAAGAGCACAGGAGGGTATTGAATAACTGAGTTTGGAGAAAAGTCATTACTGAAAGAGAAGGGGGAACTCAAGAACATTTTAAGGAACTGTTTTTCAGGTGGTTCTGGATATTCTCTCCAGAGATGTAAATTATAGTGTCTCTACAATGTAATTAATGTTTTTTTATGAGTTGCCCT
Source organism: Bettongia penicillata ogilbyi (assembly GCA_023548195.1). NCBI lineage: Eukaryota > Metazoa > Chordata > Mammalia > Diprotodontia > Potoroidae > Bettongia > Bettongia penicillata. The sequence continues at coordinate 6,720,496 of JAJHZJ010000318.1, read as the reverse complement.
AGCTGAAAAACATCATTGCCCTGTGACCATCCTGGGAATGAGCTTTCCCTTCCCTTAGCTAGGTTGCTCCTTGGTCAACAGATGTATGATTAGAACCCAGTCCACACTCAAAGTCTTTCCAGCTTTGTAGGACTTGCCAGAGCTTATGCTCCACAAACAAGGATTTTAAGATCTTGGAGTCCTCTCTGAATCAGGATGAGATATCAGTGTAAGGATTCAATGGAGGTGACCTCATAGAAATGAAGGACTTCATGTTTCTCACTGGGTAATGTCACAGAGGTAGAGATGGGAGGTGTGAAGTGCCCAAGGAGAGGCTAGGGACAAAGAACAATTGAACACTTCTTCATTTTGCCTAAGAGTTGGTTCACTTTATTTTTGCTTAGAGAAAATAAAAAATGAAGGTGTAATTTAGATAATATAGAGTTTTGTTTTTTTCTTAAACATTTTAACTTTTGGAGGCAATTCTGCTATGTAGAATACTCAGCTATACTGAGAGGTAGTGAGATCTTATTGAACACAGGTGGGTTGGCTATTTGTAGGAGATCTATAGGGCATGCTATTTGGGCTTATAATTATAGTCTGGGCTTGTCATCCCAAGTCATATAACATATACAGTTACATGACACATATGAGACATGAGACATATACTTAGGTTGACCTGGATCTTTTAATAGGCATATATATATATATATATATATATATATATATATATATATATATATATATAAAGTTTGAGAGACATAATTTCTGGATAATTAATAATGTTATTAATCACACTAGCAGATAATTAATAAAAAGAACTAATGGCATTCTGAAATGCCAAAGGCTTCTCACAGAACCCACTCAATATTCATATGGCCTTGGAAGAGTGGGTGTTCTTGAGGATTGGAATCAATTCTGACTGGTTAACAATGAATGAGAAGAATGAATATTTTAATGAAAGGTGGACTCATTCTAAATGAGAAGGCTGGGGGAACTAGATTACTCTAGCTCCCAGATCACCCCTAGCCTTGGCAATCTAGACAAAGGATCTTTACCCCCACCTAAGCCTGAGTGGAATAAAATGGACTTCCCTACTTGGGTGAGATTTGAATAAGATCAAGGAAAAATTAATCCAATCTCATTATCAGTAATATCCTTCAGATACTTGTTTGGCCTAGTAGAGAATGAGGATCTAGGTAGGAAAAAAAAATAAACCTGGATCTCTCCAATAACTGGTTATTTATTTAATAATCATATCTCTCAGGCTTTTCAACTAGCCTGAATCCACTTGTGCTTTTATTTAATCAATGCCTCTCCTTCTTCTCCACAAGGATATCAGAAGGCCATGTCAAATACCAATATGGCATACCATGTCCACAGTATTTTTCTGAAGACTTTAATAAGCATGTATTACATCAGAGGTACCCAAAATTATTTGGCTTACTGCCCCCTTTAAAAAAATGCTCAGTGCCCCTGGAAGTCTATTTTCTTTAACCCTTTAATGGTTTTTCTTAAACATTTGTATCATTTTTAAATTAGTAAATTATAGTAAAATATAGTAAATTTATATAAAATATTTATATAAAATTTATATATATATATAAATTTTTTAAAAGATATCTTAAGTTGAATAATTTATTGGAAATTTGTTGTTTTGTTCCTGCATTGAAATTCTGATGATGCAATATTGTATCATTAACTATATAGTATTGTATTGAAAATGTCATTATGCACACACATATTTCTGCCAGTGCATGCTGGACTTCCCAACAATGCATGATAGGCTAACCTGCCAATACTTGCTTGTTAAGGTCTGTTGGCAGACTTGACCACTGATGGGTTATAACTTACATTTTGTGTGTTTATTTGGAAAATAATGTAATCACTACAACTTTAACTCTGTTACACAACAGATGGAACATGTATGAATGGTTTTTAAAAATTTCCTTCTCTTCTTTCCTTATGCTTCCACCCCTCCCTCCTTATTTTTAATCATCATCCCCCAATTGCACTTGAGATTACAACTGCCCCCCTGGATCATTCCAATGTCCTGCCCTCCACAGGAAGTGATATTGCTAACTTTGGGAATCTCTGCTATTATATGCAAAGCATTATACTAGGTTTCACATTTCACTGTTGTAACATCCCTTGCATAGATCCCCTTCTCTCCTCTGACACTGCCACCTGTGTAGGTCCTCATCACCTCACCCTTGAACTATTGCTATAGCCTGTTGGTGGTCCCCCTGCTTTAAAATCTATCCCCGTTCCAATCCATCCTCTACTCAGCCATCAGATTGATCTTCCTAAAGCACAGGTCTGACCATGTCATCCTCTCTCCCCACCCTTCCCTCACCCCATGTTCCAATAAATTCCAGTGGCCCTCTGTCACATCCAGGGTAAAATATAAATTCTTCTGTTTGTTTTTAAAGCCTTTCATAACCTGACCCTATTTTTACTTTCTAGCCTTCTTTCCCATCATATATATACTCTGAGATCCAGTGACCATGTTTGCATTGGTCCCTTGTGCTTGGAATATTCTATCCCCCTCACATCTGACTCTTGGCCTCCCTGGGTCTTTTCAGGTCTCAGCAAAAGTTCTACCTTCTGCAAGAAACCTTTCAGAGTCTTCATCTTCCTGCCTTCTCTTTAACACTACCTCCATTAGTTTATCTTGCTATGTATCTTATCATAGATGTATGTTGTCTTCCCTATTAAACTGTGAGATCCTCAAGAGCAGGGCCTGTTTTTTGACTTTCTTCATATTCCTCAAGTTTATCATTATGCATGCACCTAGTAGTCACTAATAAATTCTAGTCTACTGACTAGGAGTGCTTTGCATTATGTCTTACATAATGGCACTTAATAAATCCTAGTTGACTGACTGGGAGTAAAAAGAGATCAAAACAGTCCTTGTCATCAAGAAATTTACCTTCTGAGGATATAGGACACATCAATAGATAGGAAAAGGAAGTGGACCTGTGATTTCATTGAGAGCAAGAACCCCCATACGAGGATACTTCCTTTCCCAATGCAGATTGGCAACTTTGTACTTTATAGTCGTAGAGTGTTGCCAAGACCATGGAGAAGTGTTCACTTGTCCAGGATCTGGGGCTGGAATCCAGATCCTCCTGACCCAGAAGCCAGTGATCTATTAATTTTTAATCAACAAGGTCCAGTTCTCTAGGATCTTGATGAAACTGTCCAGTTCTGCCTTTTCCCCCATTTTGATAATAGAGGACACATTTATTCTTTTCCAACTTTGCTTTATCTCTCTTGCTTTCCTTGGGTCACTAGAAGATTTCAGCTACTGAAAAAATCTTATCTGCCAGTTCCTTTAGCACACTAGGATATTATTCTTCTAATCCAGATGACTTGAACTCAATGAGAACATCTGGATGCTCTCTTACTCTCATCTCACTTAGAGTGTGTTTCAGCTCCTTGCTGACCACTTGGATTCTATTCCTATTTTTGCCTCGTAGGATCTGTTGGTTAACATTCTGATGCTCCCAGTTGCTAGTATTCTTTCCTTCTGAAGTTGCATTACTTTATATCTACTTTGTTCTGATGTAATTGTTTTGTATCTTGCCAATAGGATGTAAGCTTCTGTGGGCGTGTATGGTTTCCTTTTTTTTTTTTTTTTTTTGCTTTTTTATCCCTACCACCTCCCACAGTGACTTTCATAGAGTAGGAGCTCAATGAATGTTTGTTGAATTAGATTGGTGGAGAATTCTGATTGGTAGAGAAAGCAGAGGGAAGATAGGAATGTTGCTTTTCTCTAATGTGTCTTCTTGTTTCATCACCATGAAATAGTGTTTCTATTCTTTTCTTGATGTTCTTCTGTCTGACATAGCTAAAAAGAAACCTCTTTTTACCATCCTTTGCTTACTACAAAGCCCTCATCATTTTGGTCTCTGGTCTTTCTGACATTAGCATCACACTATTGTCTAATATAGCTAAAAATTAGCTCTGTTTTAACATATTTGTACATTTACTTGTTATTTTAAAATTAAGTTTATTCACAAACTCTCTGAAAACACATGATTGTCTTTAGACACTTCTCTCTTTTTTTATCCATTAGCCTCACCTTCAAATGCATCATGATGTCAGGGAGGGAGGGAGGATACAGTGAAAAGAATAATGGCTTTAGCAAAGGATGACCCGGGTTCAAATCTTGCCTCTGTCACCTGTGTGATCTTGGGCAAGTCACTTAACCTTTTAGATATCAGTTTCCTCATTTGTAAAATGAAGGCCTTGGACTAGATGGAATATAAGACCTCTTCCAGTTCTAAGTCTACTCTTCTTTTTGCCCTTGAGAGTATCTTTTCCCTTTTAGTAAACCATGCCACAGCATTCTATCAATAGTTTTTGTACTGTTCAAAATATTCTCTCCAAAAAACTTTTGGGTACATGTCAGATCATGGTCGCCATTTACTAATTATTTTTATTATATTGTTATTTAATAATAAACATGTGTTCTGGACATAGAGTACACACTCAGTACTCACAATACTAACTGCTGGGGAGAAGGGCTACCCATACACTAGCTATGAGGAATAATTAGACCGCATCCCATGCAGTCATTGATCCATTACTGGAAACAACAACTTCAGAAGAGTTGATTGCCACGTTATTTTTTTTTTAATTTAAAAAATTTTTTAAAAGCATTATAGCAATCAATACTATTTTAAAAATGGTTTTTAAGAATCTCTATACCTACAAAATGTCTTATTTGATCAACCACCATTGACTACAACTCAGCTTACTAATACCTTTCCCGGACACTTCTAATAATCTGATCCCAAACCACCCTCCTCTCCACAGTCACTTAGATGGGAAAACAGAAGCATCTGTCTATAGTAAATACATCCAAAACTATGCTACAAATAAATTCTATGAAAACTGAGCAGAAAGGGCAAGGGAAGGAGACCTGTTCTCTCTATGAGAGTTGTACTTCACTCTAGACTGGAATTCTTGGACACTGACAACAAAAACATATCCTGGAATTTAGAAAAATGGCAATAACTTTGCAAACCCCTTGGCTGGAGATGCACTTCCCATGAGACAGCTCCACTCCACTGTGTTCTGAGAAGGAGCAAGGGCACAGATGTAAAGAAGATGAGAAGGACCAATGCACGGGTCACAGATAGGACCTCTTTCTCATCAGTTGTCCTCTCCCTGGGATCATTCAGTTTCAGAGTCTTTGTAATAACTTTCAGAACCCCTTGGGTACTCAAGATGTAATCTCTCTCTCTCTCTCTCTCTCTCTCTCTCTCTCTCTCTCTCTCTCTTTTCTTGCACAGCAAGATTTTAACTGAAGAGAAAGTATATAATTTTAGCCCTAGGACATCCATTTAAGATTTAGTTGCCTCAGGAGTTCTGACTCACAGTGTGTGGGATCTCTTCTTTGACCACTTAAGTGAGCTTCCATGACTCATTCTGGGTCAGAGCCTCAGATGTGAACAACAGTAACATGAGCTGACGTTTTTATAAAATTTGGTTTGTTAAAAAAAAACAAAAAACAAACCTCTGAATCAGTAATCAATCAATAAACATTTAATAAGCACCTACTATATTCCAGGCACTGTGCTAAGTGCTGGTTTTGACACAAATTATTTATTATTATAGTCATTTTACAGATGAGGAAACTGAGGCTGAGCAGTTAGGTGATGTGCTTAGGGTAAAAAGTCTTAAGCAGGTATTCCCAATCCCAAGTCCAACATTTTAGCTACTGTTCTGCCTAAAACCAGGGAGTCATGTTGTGTTCTTGGGTTCATGGGATCATAGATTTGGGAGGGACCGAGGCCATCTACTTTAGCTCAAGTCTAAAAATGAGTTCTCTTTATAGCATATCTGCAAATATGTAGCTTGTGCATAATGAATAAGAATGGGGTCAAAATACTACCTTCCAAGGTATATACCCTGTTCCACTTTGGGATAGCTCAAATTATGAGGAAGCTTTGATTTATATCAAGATGAAATCTATCTCTTTGTAACTCCAATCAATTTATCCAGGGGTGGAGGGGACAGGCATTAGAACAGAATGAATTCCTCTTTCAGCTGATACTCCTTCAAATATTTGAAGATGATGCCTGTTCTGTCTTTTTTTCTCCAGGTTAAAATCACAAGTTCTTTCAATTGATTTTCAAATAACTAGAACTAAACACTAGACTTTTCTGGATGTCCTCAAGCTTGTCAGTGTTGTTCCTAAAGTGTAGCATCCAGAAGTGAACATAATTCTCAGATGTAATCTGATGAGGGTAATGTAGAGTGTGGGCTATCAGATTTTTATTCTTTGAAGCTATATCTTTCTCTTTCTTGAACAAAATGTTATTAATGCCTTTAACTTTTCTTTTTTATAAGAGTCATTTATGTATATCTCACTCTTCCCTCTAGCCACATCCCTTGTTACAAAGAAAAGTAGTTAAATAAAACCTACCGACAAAGTACTCAGGCATGACAGCATATGGAATGTCTTATACCTATGGCTTTCCTCCCCCCATACCATATCTCAGACCATAGGATCATAGATTGAGAGGTGGATGAAACCTTAGACTAACTTTCTTTTACACATAAGGAAACTGAATCTCAGAGATATCTAGTTACTGATGCAGGGTTGTAGTACTAGTAAGTGTCAGGGGATGAGATCTAAAATCAGACCTTTTTGACTCCAAAACTAGCACTTCATTCACTATGGCATACTGCATATCTATCCATCTGTGGAGGGAAGGGAAAAATCTTTCCTCCTCCATTCTCCAGTATCAAGATCGACTGTTGCAATTAATCTGAATTCAGCTGTTTTTTAGTTATTCTTGTCATTGTGTAAATCATTCTCCTTTTGCTCTCATATATCTTCTCATGTTTCTTTGGATTCTTTACTTTTGTCATTTCTTGTGACTTAATAACATTCTTTTATATTCATGTACTATAATTTCTTTGGTCATTCCCATATTGACAGGTCTTCCCTCCTTCCATTTTGTTTACAGTTGTTTGCAAATCCCAAAATTTGATGCTTCTCTTGGTGGAGTCTAAAATGTCATTAACTTCCTTGCCTACAATGTGACATTGTTGATTCAGAAAAATTGCAGTTCAATAAAACCCTCAGATCTTTTTTCAGATGAACTACTATTTAACTATGCTTTGTCCATTTTGTACCGATAAAGTCAATTTTTTGAATCCACCTATAAGATGTTACATTTATTCTGATTAAATTTTAGTTTCTTTGATTCAGCCCCATTTTCTAGACTGTCAAGAGCTTTTTATTCCAAGTCCACTTTCCATTGTGTAGTTTTGCCTCCCCTGACACCCACCCTTCATATCATTTGCAAATTTGATGAGCATGTTTCTCTGCCTGGAGAGCTGGGACCCCTGGAAGGGAATTTTGGGAATCTTTATGAGTCATCAGAAGAAATTAGGAGACCAGCTAGAACCAGTAAGATTCTGAGTGTCTGTGGCTACTGATGAGTACAGGTCCCACAAGAGGCTAGGTGGGTGCCACTCTGGCAAGGTGACATTGTGACTATCATTTAGGAAAAACACTCAGAGAAGGACATAGTCCCCTTTCAGTCAACTCCTGGTAATGGCAAACCTTTTATTCCTTTTTTAGAAGGTAGTTGGTTGTATCAGTGCTTATTTTTAGCAACATATTGCAAATTTGTTCCTTCAATTATTTCTGTGAATTTCAGGAATTTCGATGATTTTATTTTACCATTACTGTGTGGATTCTATTTTGACAGTGTTGTATGCAGTGGGTAGAGTGTCAAACTTGGAATCATGAAGACCTGAGTTTGAATCCTGCCACTGACATTTACTAGTTATAAAATCATTAGAGGCATATTCTCTCTGGGCCTCAGATTGTTTATATGTAATATAAACGACTTTAAATGACCTCTAAGGTTCTTTCTAGCTCTAAAACTCTGATCCTCTGATCCTATGAATCTTTCTAGGACTCAGTTGACTCATGTGTAAAATGAAGGTTTGGCAGAGATGCCCTGCGAGGTCCCTTCCAGTTCTAAATTATGAAAATATAAATGAATCCCAGAAAACTGTACAAGGTTATCCTAAAGTGATATTCACAGTGCCTATAGAGGCTATGAATATGGCAGCCCAGTTCTGAATCACAAAATATACCAGACTTTCCATGTAGAAGACAGAACCAAAACATTTATTCAAACTCCAGAAAGCCAAATCCATCACAGCAACAAAGGAATCCATCATAGTAACCAAGAAGTCTATGAGTATTATAAGGCCTTCCCACAAACAAACACCTTCAAGCAAAATGCTCTTCTCTCACTCACAGGCAGCTGCCTGTTTCTGCCATCCTTCCTAGCTCTAACTAGTCGAACCAACTTCCTCTCAGCTCTGCTCCAGCTGCTCCCCATCCTGTTCTACCCACTCAGCAAGCTCCTTCCACCACAGGCTTCACATGACTCAAACTCATGTGACTTGGGCTTCTGTGTGACTTAAGCAGGTCATATGAGCCTATTAATGAATGGGAAAGATCTTCCCTAAGAAACAAAATTACCTTAAGGATAAGCAAAAAATGCATTATATATAAAGTAACTGAGTTAAAGTCAGAAGCCAGAAAACCTGACTCTTAGATCTCAGTGTGGACCTCACCCCAGTAACTTAGGTAGATTTTATTCCTTTAATTTTTAAGAATCACTCCTGCTTACAGTTGTAATTTCTGATGAAAGGGGGCCTTTGAAAATCTTAATGTAGTTCTCCAGTTCATCTTAAGAGCTGTGCTTAAATAGCATTACATTTGTAAATGATGATCAAGATACTGCCCTCTGTAGCCAAACAGTCAAGCACCAGTCCATTTTCAACAACTAGTAAAATATGTGAAGTATTCCTTTTATCAGTTCTGGTTTCTTTAAATGAGTTTTTAATAAACTTGTTTTTGTGGTATTGCATTGTAATTAAACTTCAGTAAAGTAGTCCGTTGATAATAAGAGTTCTGCTCTGTTTTATGAGGCAATAACTTAGTTCCTGAGTGGATGAACTATGAGACCTCCTTTCTTCTTGAAAGGGGTTATTACAGGGAGACATGCCCTGCTCTGGTTAGTGTGATTAAGCTCTCGTCCTTGAGAATTTGGTTTCAAACAAATTCTTAGTATTAAAACTATATACTAATTGCTCATGGAGCTAAGTATGTGAATGGGAAGGAATTTGAGTCAAGGAATGGGTAAATTTCCCATTTAATTCTTTTCAAAGAAAATGTTCCACCAAGAAAGCAGTCATGAACTTGTTGGTTTTTAAAGAAGAATACCAATGAAAATTATATTCAAAGGAAAAGAGGGGTTTGGGGGGAGGTAAGTCTGAGGTCAAGGGTATGTTTAAATCTAGTTATATCATTAAAATGAGAAGTTGCAGGATGACAGGGGAAATTAGTGAAAATAAATGTTTGCTTATTTACTTTTTTAAGTAGATTCGAGAGACATTAGTTAACTAAGCCACTTAGGCTTCATTTTGTGATGGAAAAGTGCTTGGTTAACAATAAAATATTATATACAGAAATTATTTACTTAAACCTCAAACAAAAGTTATTTGACCCTAAGCACAGAACCCTTGAAATATAAGTCCCTGGGGAAGTTAGGTGGCTTAAATGACAGATTTGGTCAGCAAGATTTGAGTTCACATTCTGTTTCAGACACTGACTAGCTCTGAAACTCTGGGAAGGTCACTTTGCCTCTGTTCACCTTAGTTTACTCTTCTGTATAATGGGGGTAATAGTAGCACTTACCTTTCAGGGCTGTTGTGAGAATCAAATGAGATAATAAGTGTAAAAGCTCTTAGTACATGGAAAATACATGGAATATACATACATACAAGCTGTGTGACCTCGGTCATATAATTTCTTTTCTCTAAACTTCAAATTCATCTGTACAATGCAGATAATGAGTTTATTTCTAAGAGTTGTTGTGAATAAAAATTTTGGAAATTTTAGAATAATTTTGAGTACATTTAGAGTAAATTTTAGAAATTTGATAATATAAAATATAATAATATATGCTAACATAATACTAAATTACTATAGCTAATAATAATAGCTAACATTTGTACAGCACTTTTAAGGTTTGCTAAATTATATATTATCTCATTTGATCCTTACAAACCTGTAAGATAGGTACTCTCTTACTCCCATTTTATAGAAGAGAAAAATAAGGAGGGATGAAATAAGTGACTTGTCCAGGATCACACAGCTAGGAAGTTTCCGTCTTCCTGGTTCCATTCTGACTGAGCTACCTTCCATCTATTGAGCTACCTTCCCATTAAGAAGTCTTAATAAGACATATCTGTGTCTTAACCTCACCTTAACTCATGTAGAAAATCTTCAGGATTTGCTAAACAGCATAGTGTCTATCTCCATCAGTGTTTGAATCTAGTCTCCCTCTGCATTTTGGTATACCTGTCTTATGGTTTGTATGAAATAGTTTCACCTTTCCCCTTCACATAATTTACAAATTGTTCTTCCCTGAAGTTACTCAAATTTAGACTGATTCCATTCTTAGATCTCACTGACCAGATCTGATGACCAATCAACCTCTGCTTAGTCTAATAAATATGGGGAACCCAATTGTCTTCTACCATTTTGAGGAAGAAGACATTTGCAACTCAGTCTTGGTTACCACATATATGTCCCAGCTCTGTGTCTCAGGTACCAGTATTTTATTAATCCTCATTCCATCCCTGGGAGATTATTTCCAGTTCCTACACCTCCTTCTTCTAGCTGTCACAATTGTCTACTTCCTCACTTGGCCTCCAGAGTACCAGTCCTCCTAGGTCTACTCCTGCTTTCCCACAAGGATGCTCGTTTTCCCACAACTCTACCTCTTCAAAAAGTCTCAGTTTGGGGACTTATGTTATACAATCTGGGATCATCCTTTAAAGTGGCTCATCACCAGCTATTTCTACTTTTTCTCTGTTCACTGCCTTTCCATGCTCTCCCTTTCTATTCTGTCTTAAGGTCATTTTCTTCCATTGTCCTATAGTAGAAAGGTTGTAAAACCTAAAGTTAGAGGACATGAGGTAAAATGCTGAATTTGCTCAGTGATTGTGGGTCTTCAGGAAAATCACTTTCACTTCTCTGACTAGATCGCCACCAACGCGGCTTTCCTGCTCTGCATCTAGAATCTTGGATCTTTTCTTCTCACTAAAATTTGTCTTTCTCTCACTAAAATATAAACTCTAGAGGGCAATAATCACTTCTATTTTTGTATCTTCAAAACCTAGCCACACATTACATTTAGCAAATGATTGTTGGTTAATAAATTGAAGGTGCTATATCATTTGGCAACTTTTACAAGGCTAGCTTAGGACTAGCAAGGTAGTGGCACTTTGAGACATTCTCGATGCCACCATCAATAAACAGTAACTTCTTTCATGTTCACTCTAGCCTATCCAGATTCTTTGTTGTTATGAGAATATGGATCTTGAGCTCACTGTACTACTCTTGCATAAATTTAGAACCTGGCTCTCAACCTTCTCCAATGCCAACCTTTGCAATACTCTGACCTTCTACCAGTCTTTCTGCCATTCAATTCCTCATGTTCTCTGCAAAATACATCAACTACACATATGAAAAGTTATACTTTAATGTGTCTTCTATCTATCATCCCCATCTCTCCAACTGAATTTATACCTGGTATTTTCCTGGTTATGACTGAACCGTGTTTATACCCCAAGACTTGGATGGAAGTAAGGCTCTTTGATACAAGAAAATAGCCCTGATTCTACCCTGGATAACAGCATGAGATTAATTTCTGCTGATTTGTCAAAGAATAAGCTCAATAAATGTGAATTCTATTATTGTCTGAGAAAACTGAATTTTAATAAAATTGTGTGAAAGAAATGAGTGTTAAATACATTATTTATATACATATATATGATGAGAGAGAGAGAGAGAGAGAGAGAGAGAGAGAGAGAGAGAGAGAGACTTTTAAATGTTCAGGCTACAAAGCTCTCTTACAGGAGAGTTGGAGAGTCCAAAAGAGAAGAAAAATTAAAGGTCAAACTCTTCATGCAAATCAGATTTAATAACAATTTTATTGGGTTCAAGAAATAAAAAAATGGAAAAATCAGATTTATTTTAAAGTGCAAAGCATGAGTTAATACATTAAATCTTCTCTGGATAAACATACAGACTATCAAATGCTGGAGTCACCTTTCCCATCTCAAATTCTTATGACGCAGAGTAGGGCAGCAGATCTTCCTGTAGGCAATTGTAATTTGATGATCTAATGTAGCAAGGAGAAAAAAAAAATCTATTATGTTAAATTTAGCAAACAGTCTTTGACAACACAGTTTAAAAAGGGGAAGAAACCTGTGCCACGGGATTTAATTTGAATCCTGCTTGTTTTCTTATAACATTTAAGTGAAACCCAATATAATTCTACACTCTCAGCTAAAACTAATCAGAAGATGATTTATTAGCTTTTGAAAATATTTGTAGGTTGCCTTGACATTTGGATAATACTGTTTTCCATACCTATATACTTGTTAGTCAAGAAAGCTAGCAGCTATTGAACCTTTAAAAAGGCTTTGTAGTAAGTCTGTGCCCCAAAAGGCGTCATTATTTATCTTTATTTTCCTTTAAGTAGAATTCAATTTTTCTCCTGTACTTAAGAACCCAAGAGCCTATCTTGACTCCCCACTTCTGATGTGTAGATCTCAGTTCAGGAGGAGTGTACCTGAGTTAGAAGATCGAGTTCTAAAAGCAGCTCCAAGCCCATACTTTGCGAGCGGGCCCTGTGAAACTCTCCTCTGTTCCTAAAAAGAGGCAAATAGTGATGGGAAATGATGAGTGCTTTTCATGCTAAGAACAATACATCAAGAATATCTAAATTAATTTAACACTTACAAGGAATATTCTTGGCCTCATCAATTTAAGATATGCTGGCAAGCGGGAAATGATTTTCAATTTATATTATGTCATTTCTGATATTTCTTCAGCAGCCAGGGAAGAAGAAGAAGAGGTTTTTGGATTTTGGTTAAATTGTATTGTAACTTTTTGTAGATTTTTTTTTTGTGGGGAGAAGAGGATACTTGGCAAGGGATCACATGAAAGTCAGGAATTCACATCCAGTAATATTTTCCATTCCTTCAGGCAAAAAAAGTTGTCCTCTGGGTGTAAACCATTAGCTAATTAGTAATTAATTATTGTGAGAAATAGTCACTTGTTAGGGAACCAGGATGTCTGGTTTTGAAGCAAGTGCTCTGCTTTAGATAAAAGCAGCAGCGGTGTCTGCTGTTTGGGGTACAGCAGGAATTATCAGAGGCCACGCTGATAGAAAGTGTCACCAATGTTGGCATGAATTGGTCTCCTTCTTGATGGCTTCAGTAGAAAGGCAAAAGAGCACAGAACTATCATTACTTCTAGAAAAAGCACTGTTGGCAATATAGTATTTACAAATAAAAATTGTGGTGATAAATGTAAATAATTCCCTTGGAACAGGTGGAGGCAAAATAATCAACATTTTCTAGAGGAGGCCTTCTTCATTTTTCCATATCTCAGTGTTTTGGTGTTTCGTATCAGAATATTTTCTTTAAAAAAAATCCTGATTATTTTTCAAATGCTGAAACTTTAGTCTACAACGTAACCTTAATCTTTCCCCCTAATCCTGCCCAGTGTCCAATCTTTCCTATTTGTGTTGTAAGCATTAACATCTCCTAATTACTGAGACTCACCATTGAGAGTCACTTTTGATTGGCTATTTTTCATACCCATGTCAACCCAATTATCAAGATCTCTCAATCTAAACTCTGTAGCATCTCTAGCATTCAATGTTCCTTTACCTCACCATTCACCAACTCTTTATCACTTCTAGTCTGAACTATATAACTTCCTAAATTTCTCCTTATCTTCATTGCTCTGAGCAAACTTTCCCATGGTTGCCAAAATAACCTCAAGATCTGACCATGTCAGGGCTCTCTTTATGAAATGTTTTTTTTGTGTGTATTTTTCCTCCTCCAACTCATCTTACAGATGAAGAGGCAAACAGGGTTAAGTGATTGCCCAAGGCCACATAGTTAGCAAGTGTCTAAGGATAGATTTGGACTCAGGTCTTCCTGATTCCAGGCCCAGAGCTCTATCCACTGGGCCACCTAGCCGGGACATACAAACTTTGTTCTAGTATTCTAGGATTTTCACAATCTGATTCCAATTTACTTTTCCACCATTATTTTACCTTACTCCTCAATGTTCCAGAAAAAAAATTGGTCTACTCATTATGCACTGGACTACCTGCCATTTTTGTTTAGAATTTATGCCTGGAATAAATTTCTTCTTATCTACTTCAAAATCATTCTATTTACATGTGGTAGTTAGTACATAGTATCTATAGTGCATAGAAAGCCATGGTTAGGACCAGGAAGGACTGAGTTCAAATCCCACCTTTGCAACATGTTTACTGTGAAGCCCTGGAAATTTTCACAGCAGTGAGAACCCTAAGTTGCAACCCCTCAATTGTTCTAGCAATTCATGAAGAATAATTTTCAGAGAAAGCATTTATCCCAATTTGTAGAGGATGTTGTCTCATGCAAGTGTTTCCTATACTAATGAAATAATAGGTCTAGTCTGTCCTCCAAGGTTGGTTTCAAATGTCACCTCTTCCATGTAACTTTCCCTGATACTGGGAGATGAAATAGTTCTGTCTCCTCAAATTTTTCCAGTATGCTTTAATGAAATGCCTCTTTTGCTCCTGTTACATCTATTACACTCATCTGGGTGCACACTGTGCTCCCTGGCAAGAATATAAGCTAATTAAGAGTAGGAATTATGTCTATTATTACATCTGTTTCTCCAATCCCTAATACAGTGGTATCTTGCACATAGTAGGCATTTACTATATGTTTCTGGAATTTGATTCAGAAGAAAGTAAACTTCTTGAGGACAGGGTCTCTTTTTTCCTCCTCTGTATCTTCGATTGCTTTAAGTAGGAGCTTAATAAATACCTGATCAATTGTTGAATTGATTGAATGTCAACGAAATCTTGCAATGGTCATTTGAAACTCAGACAACTAGAGGACATTTGATTTGGCTGAGAAGAAAACATGTAGAGGAGGGGGGAAAGGTCTGTTTTTTTTTTTTTTTTATTACTTTTGGATTTGTTACATTACAGAGATTTGTCTCGGATTTTCTAAATTTCCAGTGTAGGTACCTTTAGGCATTTAACTTTTAGTTAAGAGCATCTATCTCATTTGACATTATGTTTCATGACAAAAAAAAAAAAAAAAAAAAAAAAAGCAGCAGTTGCCCAGGTAGCCGGAATTCAAATCATCTGGGCAGGATGTTCTTCACCATTTTGAATTTTGCCTGTAAGGGACTCAGATTCTCATGTAAAGTTCAGTTTTTATCTCATCCCTTAAAGAGGTAGGTTGCCTTTACCAGCTCCCATATAATCTTGGAGGGGAACCTTAAGTGGCGCTCATGGCACTGATTCAGCCTGGAAGTTCCGAGTCATAGACAATTAAGATGAGGTCGGCATCAGAGAGGAAAGCTGCATGTTTAGGAGCTGGTTCACAAAGTGAATCACCTGAGGGACTGTCACAGATGTCAAGGGAAGATTCCCCTCCAGCCACAGAGAAGCATTAAGAAGAAAGCTTCCCTAGAAATAGTGTCAACTCTCTGACAAGCATGCGCCCAGGCTAAATAAAATGGAAACTGACGGGAGCAACCAGAGACGTTCCTTGATCTCAGTGACATAGCCTTTTTATTGTGATTACTTGAAGAGTAGAGTTTAAGGATGGGTCTGAAACAACTAAGTATTGTAGAGTGGAAAGACTGGTGAACTGTTAAGCAGAAGATCTGAGTTTGAGTTCCAGTACCATGAAGAGAGAGGATAACGACCTCAGCATTTTGTGAAGAACAAATGAGGCGAGGGATATGAAAGTATTTTGTGACAATAAAACAAATACAAATGCAATGGTGTTATTGGAACCATAATTTAAACAAAACAAAACAGAAACACCTAAGCCTAAACTAGGGTAGGGCAACTATAATTTTTCCCCAGAGCCCTAAAATTTAAATAATGCCATTTTACAAAATTTTACAAAATTTACAAAAATATTAACGATCATGAATTTTAAGTATCTATTATATATATATAGTTTGACAGCATTCTTATTTATCTATCATCATCGAAACTGGTTGTCAAGGAAATTAAATTAGATGGTTATCCTCCATCCCTCCTCTTGTCTGACTACCCTAATCCTTTCCAACAATGGCCTTATGGCATCTTGAGGTCTCTATCCCTCAGGAGGTGGTGTTAAGGTCTCTCTCTCCCTACAATGGTTGTTTTAAAGATAAGTTTTGTGCTACTTGCCCCAGGTGTCAAAATGTCTAGTTATAGAAATGAGAAAACCATTACATGGTCCAGAAAAGAATGGGGCCACAGAAAGAGTTATGGGGCACGTAACACCTGTAAGTAATCCTCTCTCTCTCTCTCTCTTTCTCTCTCTCTCTCTCTCTCTCTCTCTCTCTCTCTCTCTCTCTCTCTCTCTCTCTGCAAGTATGCTTACTGTGGGAAGGGACTTCTAGTTGGGGTGACTATATAGTGTATTTTAAAGAATTTCGAAGAACACTGAACTCAGAATAGGATGACTTGGGTACAATTTCAATTCCATTCTTTTGTGACATTGGTTAAATCACTTAACCAAGTAGGGGCCTCAGTTTTCTCAGTTATAAAATGACAGAACTGGACAAGATATTTTCTCACTCCAGCTAGCCTTGAACCACAGGATCCTATAATATCCAAATAGAGTAATGTCCTTCAACATCCTAAGTAGCCCCTTTCTTAAATAAAGAAGACAGATAATTTTTGGTTCCCACCCAAGCCGATTTAGATCAGAAGATATTAAAGATAATTTAGCACAACTCCTTAATTTTACATATAAGAAATCTGAGACCCAGAGAAGTTCAATGGGTTACAAATCTTTTCACTGTCAAAGAAGACATTGTTAAACCATTCTCATATGAGAATCCTTTTTTTCTGCTAGGAAATACTTTTGAAAAGATATGCATATAGTAAGAAAGATATACTAGATTATATATTAGATCATGTATCACACTATATCCTATATAGCACATGAATATATGTATGATACACACACATATATAACATACATATGTAATATATATGCGTATATGTGTATATATATGCATAAATACACAATGGAGAAAGTTTTGATCTTGGCATTGGAAGACCTAGATTTGAATTTAAGCTTGGGAATTCTCTATGACTATAAATTACTAAGTTAACCTCTTGGAGGCTCAATTTCCTCATCCATAAAATGGTAGTACTACTTCTCTCTTACATGATTTTTAAGACACTTATTAAACTAATTTTTATAGGCCAAAGAATTGGCAATATTCTATCACCTATTTGACCCTAACATGTACCTTTCCTTGGCTTCCTAGGTGTCTTGCAGTTTTGAATTTCCTGAGACTGTAGTGTTCATTTTATTATATGAAGCCACTTGACATACTTTGAAGACAAGGAATGACTTTGGTGCCTGAAAATAGCTTGGAATCATTGGAAATATTGTTTCCCCAAATGTGATGCAACTCACTCAGCTCTATTTTCACTTCATTGGCCAGAGACAATATCTATTCAAAATTTATGAACTGATGAATTAACTCAATGTGCTTCCCATCCAATTGCATATTTTGGTCTGGGCAATGGCTTCTTTTTTATCCACATGGCCTTTATTGCTGTTATTTGCATATAAAAACAAATAAAACTAGGAAAAACCATGTTGATGAAGATTGCATAGTTCCTAGATTATTATACATATCATAGACTCATTGACTAACATAATCCATTGTTTATTTTATACAAGATGGGAAATGAGAGACAATCAGTTTGTTAGGATGTGTAAGAATCACTCTTGCAAAGAAACTTAATTTGTGGAATTATAGATGCTGTCCAGATGCCCATGATGTTATACTCTTTGATGGCCTCATGACCATTTTGCTGTGTAAGAACTCGATGTAATCTGTATCTATAAAGGTGGAGATCTGCACATGTTTGAAGGAGCCTTAAATATTCTCTACACTATATTTGTTTTAGTCCTTGTTGAAATGGTTGAGCTAATGTGGTACCAAAGGAAACTCCTTTGACCTCCTAATTGGGCTAATTGGGAATTCCCCAGCAACACATTCCTTGTAGAAACTGCACATTTTTTCTGAGTGTGGGAGTGAAGAGCTGAAGTGGGCTTTATATATATATATATATATATATATATATATATATGAAAGTGTTTTATGGGGCCTTAGAGGGCTCTTCTATAACATATGGGAGAAGGTTGTTAAATGGAGAAACATCTGGACAACCTTTCCAAGAAACAGACTAGGGAAGTTTCAATAAGCACAATATCCTTGTCTCCTTATTTCTATTAATAAGATAATGACAAAATGTCAAGTTGCTCCGTGTACTGTTTTTTTTAAGCATTGAAAGACTTTTATGAACTGATGCAAGGTACAGTAAGCAGAATCAGTAAATATATACACAGCGACTACATCAATGTGAACAGATAGAACAAGGATAACATAGTTGAAACAATGATGCAAAATTCTGATGCATCCTATTGTGTGATATAGTGGAGTGATAGATTTAAGATTAGGTGATACGAGTTCAAATCTTGATCCTGCTATTTACTACCAATGCAATTTAACTCTCTGGTCCTCAGTTTCCTCACCTTTTTTTTTGAGTGATTTGCCACACAAATTACACATCTAGTTACACAGCTAGTAACTTCAAATTTGAATTCAGATGCTCCTGACCTGTGTATTGTTAATGTGGTATTTTTAATGAAATTAATATATTTTTAATGGAATAAGAAGAACTTTCCCATTCATCAATAGGCCCATGTGACCTGCTTAGTTACATGGAAGCCTAAGTCACTTCAGTTTGGATCACATGAAACCTGTGGTGAGAGAAGCTTGCTGAATGGGTGGAACAGGAATGGGTGGAGCTCGAGCAGAGCTGAGAAACTGGTCAGACTAGTCAGAGCTGGGAAGGACGGAGAAAGTAGGCAGCTGGGGCAGCAGTATCATGAGTGGGAGAACTTGTTTATGATTTGTTAAGGGAGCTGATTTATGGGAAGCTTAACAGAAGGAAAGCTTGAGGATGGTAGTGCCCCCTGCATTGTTATTATGTATAGATTACTTTGTTGCTACGATGGATTTGGTTTTCTGGTATTGAGATTCGACTTTCTAGCATTTGAATAAATATCTTGATTTCTGTTTTCCATGTAGAGAGTCTGCTGTATTTTGTGATTCAGAACTGTACTGACATATTCAGAGCCACTGTAGGTGCTGTGAATGTTGCATTGGTGCTACACCCTGCCACATCTACTGTCATACACGTTCCTCATTAGCAATGACAGAGGAAACTTCAAATCTATTTTATGGTAGAGACAACTATATTGTAAACTAATCTGACCTTATAGTACATGGCATTGCAACTGTATGCTGTATATGCTCTGTCTCTCTCAAAAGTATTTTATTAAGACTTCTTTTTGTATGTCATTTTCATTGCTCAGTATTTGCCCATAAAACCTTTTCTTGTAATAAAGGACAACTGAGCAAAGAAAATTGACATGTTGATCATATATGATGACACATGCCTCATTCCACACCTAGAGTCCATTACCTTTTTGTTGAGAGGGAGGAGTCATGTTTAATTTTTAGTTTTCTAAGTTGAAGATTGTTCATTTGAATGGCCTGAGTTCTGATTTTTTAATTTTTGCTTTACATTACTGTGGTTGTTGTATATTGTTCTCTTAATTCTGCATACTTTGTTCTGTATCAGTTCATATGTCTTTCAAGTTTTTTCTGAATTTCATATTCCTCATTTCATTGAATTATATTTATACTATGATTTGTTCAACCATTTCCTCTGCTTAGCAACTAAGTGACACCCCCTAACCATGATCAGCTCCTATGAATACAGTAAGGAAAATGATTGTCATTGTGCTGTCACCTCAGCATTCCTGATCTGATCCCATACTGAAAAGCATAATTTCCAATAACCACTGATTCTCCTTTCATGCTTTAGTACTCTACATTGAAATCATCTTTACAGCTATACTTTTTATTATATACACTAGCAATCTGTCTACTTCATAATAGTCTTAAATATTCCAACTCTGTAGTATTTCAATTTCATGAGAATATTAGTTCACGAAGTACTCAATCTTTATACCTGTTATTTGAGAACAAATCTTAAATTCATAGTGGTTTAAGAGCTGGGGCTTGTTCAACAGTTAATGAACCTATTTGACCAAAGTTACTAATTAAACTGTTTATTAGCAGGTCAAGAGTTTATATTCTGCATTGGTTGAGGGGAAACCTCTATAGAAAATATATTAGAAGAGCAGGATTTCAGACAACTAACAAAAGCTATTGCAAGTCTACTAAAGGTGCAGTCTTATATTAGGCACTGTGGGAACTATTAAAAATTACAAAACTTGGTCCCTGTGATAAGAAAAAACTGTCTTTTGAGAACATCAATCCTTTTGTGATGTGTGGGGTGGATTAGAGAAGGAAGAGGCTGGGATTGAGGATGCCAGCTAAGGATAGTGAGGACAATAGACCAGGAAGGAGATGTAAAGGTAATGAAAGTAGAAATGAAGAGAATTGGGCAAATGAACATAATTTAAAGAAAACAAGGTAGAATGTAGTGACATATTGGATATAAATGATGAAGGAAAGAGAAGAGAAAAAGACAACTCCTTGGAGATGGAAGACAGAAATAGGACAGTCAAGAAAGAGATCCACTTTAGAAAATTTCCTGATGATGTATGCATGAGTAAAGTTTTGGGAAATTGAGTTGTAGTTTGAACACATTGGAATAACTTGCTGTGTAAAAAATTAGGTGGTGAACCCTTTTGTTAAGTGAAAAAAAATGTCTTTCCCTTATGTGTGTTTGGTCCAGACCTCCAATTTCATTGGAATAGGGAGCTTTGTGGTAAGGACAGTTCTCTTGCTTAAATCTCAGCAAATTCTTTGCAGGTTATAGTTATGAAAGAGTTTTCTAGATACTGAGAGGTTAATTGACTTACTTAGGACAGCAATGCCAGTCCTCAGGTAAGACTTGAACTGAGATAGCCTTGCCTTCAAGGTCAATTCTCTATCTACTATGCTATGCTGTTAAAATATGATTTACACCTATATTCTATGCCACATTTCCTTCATATGTGTGTATATATATACATATGTGCATATGTGTGCATATACATGTATATATTTGCATATATATACACATGCACATGTGCATATATTTAAATCTGAAAGCTTGCTGTAAACAAGATATACCTGAAATAATAGTGTAGTAATGATCTCTCTGTATAAAATACTTACCTCAATTAGAATTATGATGTGAAAGGAATATTTTTAAAAGGTTTTATAATTAAACACTCTTCAAAGAAGTCAACTGTCATTTCCTAAAGTGATTCCAATATGCAGAACACTTTGAATCAGCAGCTGAATTACTCTTTTCCATTGCTGGGACAAGTAATTCTGGCCCAAAGTTGAGGGTAGAAGTCTTAGGGTTGGAGGAATTCTCCTTAGAAGTCTGATGAAATTTTGTTCTCTTAACAAAAGATTAAAAAAAAACTTTTCAATGAAAGAAATTAAATGTCTTTTCTGAAAATATTCAGAGAAGTTAAAAATAAGAAAAATACTCAGAGAATGATAAAACAATAGAATTCTACCATAACGATAATAATCACTAGCTAGCAGTTATATAGCTCTTTAAGGTTTGAAAAAATGCTTTACATATGCCATCTCACTTGGTAACATGTTGATGTTAGAGAAGGAAAGGGACATTAGAGAATATCTAATCACTGAATGGGGGAATCTCAGGTGAAATGGACTTCTGGGGTCATTTAATTCAATGTGAACAGGAATCTTCTTCAAAAATTTTCCAACAAATGTATATCCAGATGCTCTGAAGACATTTTATACTGGAGAACACATTCCTTCTTGAAACCTCTCCTACTTTTGGATGGCTATAATTGTTAGAAAGTTTTTTCCTTACTTTAGCCTTTGATGTACACCTTTGCAACCTACATGTATGTACATCTTTTCCTCCAATGAAAAATTTTGTAGTATCTAATTTCCCCTTATATTTAATATCTATTGTTTTTTTAAAGTATTTATTCGGTAGTACAAAATCCCTCAATGAAATTCTGCTTTTTCATGTGAGACCTATTATTGATCTTCTTGGATATTGCTTTTTTGAAATTACCTGGTTCTATCTATTGATATGCAGTTTCTTTTGCTATATCCATTCTACTCTGTGTGGCATCTGCTTTGGTGAGGATATATAGGAAATTTTCTCCCTTTTGCCCTCATTTTCATTTTAGAACTCTTTTGCTCATGAGTTCTTTCTGGTGGCATTATTTGTTCTTAAGTGAATGACCAGCTAGGGTGAGCATCATATCTGAGAACAGGAACTCCCATACTGTGGGAAAATGGCATATTTCCTCATTGTTCATATCAAATTGACACATGGCCTCCTCAATACTCCTGGGCAGAGAGTTAGCAGTGATCAAAACTTGTTTTTTTTTTTCCCAGAGCTAGTCTTGGATGGCCTATTTCTTGTTGGTAGTTATTGATTTACTTCATCAGACCTTGGAGATGAAGAGGCTGCTTCCTTCACAACTGACCCCGTTCCAGTCTTCATGAGAATAGTCTTGTGCCTCCAACATTGCTGCAAATGTTTAGGGATCCTTCTTCCTCTCTTCCTTCTCTGTATTCTTCCTTCATTCCACCCACCTATCTCCTTTCTGTAGAAGTTAGGATTCCTCTAGCCACACTCATTTCTCCTTGGTATCTTGGAGAGGAATTGGGCATCCCATCAGACTTTGCTCATCCTTTACTGGTAGGAGACTCATTTTGTACACATAGATATTACTTGGCATTCTACAGGCAGAAGCACAAACATATAAGATACTTTTAAAGTTTCTGGAAAGTTCCCATTATTTTCCACATTAGTTGGAACTGGGATCCTCAGTACTGTTTCTTGTATTCTTAAATCATGTTTCACTCTAGTGGATGCCCCAGCAAGCCATGTGTATTTTTAGATTTTACATTTTTTAGAGTCATACAGCTAAATAGTTGCAAAGCTAGGGCTAGCAATACGGTTTGTAGTTCCCGATCCAATGATCTATTAACTATGCTATACTTGTGTTAATAATAAACAATACTTGTGTTCATGAATGGTTTATGTCCAATACACACATACATATAATATATACATTTTATATATACACTCACATATATTGTTTATACACCAAAACATAATTTCTCTGTATACCTTTACAAAAGAAAAAAGGAAATAAATATTTATTAATATTAATTATTAATATATTAATATAATTTATTATTATGGGAAAGGTATGGTGCTAGGATCTTTAGAAATATTATCTCATTTTATCCTCATAGCAAACCTGTGAGAGAGATATAATTACTATCCCTATTTTACAACTGAGGAAACAGAAGGCAGACAGAGGCTAAGTAACTGGCTTAGGGTCACATAGCTAATAGGTATTTGAGGTGGGATTGGAACTCAGGTCTTCCTAACTTTAGGTCATATGCTCTATCTACTGTACTCTCTAGTTTCCTTTGAGAGTAATACAAGCAGTAATGTAACATTTGTGTTCTAAAATGTGGATAGATGGAATGTAATTAATTCAAAAGAAATTTATTTGTGAAATAAAGTGCTCAATCAAGTCTTTACCTGCATTTCCTCAACTTAAACCTTCACATTGCCACACTTAGAGAATATCCAGTAGTTATTTGTGTTTCCTTTAGAGATTCACCCTCTTTTTAGTATTCCTATGTGTAGGAGGGAGAAGGAATTGCTGAATTTAGAACATTTGATTCTAGTCTAGAATGTTTATTTGTCTAAATCTGCTTAATGGGAAATCACTATTTTGATGTGTTTTGTAAGGAGTTATAAAGACAATCTATCAGTGCTTTGAGCTCTCGGAAAAGTTCTGATTCTTGAAATTTCACAAACCCTCAGTCTGATTCCATAGTTGTCTGTGATATGTAAATGGGGGAAAATCTAACTGGGACTTTATAAATGCATATTTGCAGGCTATTAGAACAAAGGTAATGTAGGAGGTAGGAAAGAGGATTTATGTTGGGACACATGATTGGGAGGTGTTTGATCTAAGATTGTCTGATTAACCACTTAGTGTAATATATTAACAAGAGGATTATTGTTGAGATGAAATAGATGACTTCAGTCAGTAGGTCAGTCAACAAGGCAGTATGATAAGCAATGAGGACTCAAAAAAAGGCAAACCCCCCCCAAAAAATCTGTCTATGCTCTCAAGTAGCTTATATCATAATGAAGGAGACAAAATGTAAATAAATAGCTAAGTACAAAATATGTACAGAGTAGATGGAAGACATATTCAGCTCTAATAGCTGGAAACACTGGGAAAGACATCTTTTGAGGTGGCATTTGAACTGAGTCCTGAGGAAGCCAGGGATTGTAAGAGGTGGAAGTAAGTAGGGAAAGTATTCTTTTCACCTCTGACATTCCATGATTCTGTGAGGAAAGGGAGTCCAGTGCTAACTATATAGATTTTTTTCCATGTCAGGTATTATAGACATGAAATTACAGTTTGTGTAAAGTAGGATATGAGTGACTCTGGACCATCAAAATCTTCTGAACCCAGAGTTTCATGTGACAATTTTCTGTTACTTTTTCTAATAAAACAGTATATAATTCACCGTCACTGTGAATACTAAAGAAAACACTCCTCAAATTTTAGTTTTGAATTATGAACATAGTATTGAACATAGAATAAAATAAAAGATATGTAGTCTTTGTGTGTATGTTAGGAGTGGGATGGGGAGTTATTAACTTATTAATAGTGAAGGGACCACTCATTTGGTACACTGATACCTTGGGTCAATGCACTGAGTAGGAAAGTTTCTGTTTTGTTTGCCAGTCCTATGTTGTAGCTGATCATTTAGCACTGCCAGTGAGCATGAAATTAAGGAAATCACATAAAGTAGAACTGATGGGAGGGCTGCTGAAGCCAGTCTTGTGATACCAGAGCTAGGAATAAGATAGAAACTCAAAGTTCACTGATAATGTGGTATAGATTTCAGAATCACAGGTCTAGACTATGATGAGACCTTAGAGGTGATCTAGTCTACTACCTGCTTTACAGATGAGGAAACTGAATCCTAGAGAGATTTAATGATTTGAATAAGATTACTTTGATAGAAGTGAGCAAAGATAAGATTCCAATCCAGGTCTTGTAGTTCAAATTCAGGGATCTGAATCTGGCACCATGTACAGTTGTGCTGATCTATATCTTGGCCACTGGATCCAGATGGCTCAGGAGGAGAAAGCAAGTCTGGTGATTTTGCACAGCCCTCCCTCACTTAACTCCAATTCACTTGAAAATCATGCCATCATCTTTCTGCTGTCTTAGTCCTCTTCAAAAACAAAGGACATACAACAACAATAGGTACCTGAAGTTAGAGGATATATGGATTCCTAGGTGTTTGGGTTCGAGGGTAGCAGAAAAAGTGGAGGAGTTGAGACAATCTTGAACCTGGAAACAAAAAGTCTGGGCTTGAATTCCAATACCTGTATTTGCTAGTTAGATGTATGACCCTGAACAAGATACAACATATCTGAACCTTAGTTTCTTTATCAATAAAATATAGATAGTAATACAATATCTACCTTATAAGTTGTGGTGAGATAAAGTACCTTACCATGCTATATAAAGTTAGGTACAGCTATTTACCTAAAAGGACAGAATCATTCTTTATAAAACACTAATGAATATGATTTAGGCAAACTAGAAAAGACAAGATTGATCAAATGGAAAGAGAACTTTCAGAACTAGAGCCACTGAGATTTCCCAGAGTCAAGGAAGTGTTATGTAGGTCTGAAATCAAGGAGAGAAATCTTTGAAGGTCAAATAAGGAAGGTTTTTCTCATCTAGTAAGCAAATGGTAAGGAAGAACTTCCTCAAATCTTACCTAGTAAGTTTAGGGCAAAGGAAACAACTCTAAATTCCTTAAAGGGCTAAGACATAAGGAAAACTACTTGAGGCAAGGGAAAATTGGGGAAGGCGGTACACAGATACGTGCTTGAACTCCAGTGCCCACAGCTAAAAATTGGCAAGGAGTTAATGACAGGGCTGAAGCAATACCCACCTTGCCAGACTGAATCTTCATCAATTAGAAATATACACATTGAAGAAATTCATTCAGATAGGATTGGGCTCTCCAATCAAAAGAATAAAATATGAGAGAAGTGGTTCAGTCAAACAAGGAGAATTAAGGAAGACTGAATCCTTGTTCCCAATAAATTTGTTGGACAGATTAGGATTAATTGGCAATAAAACCTCCAAAACAAGGGCAAAATTCCTTTTCGTTATTTTGACATTCTGTGTGTTCCTATTTAGTGTTAAGTAGTCAAATCCTTGGGAACACTTAAAAATAGGGCCATGTCTAATACTCGCTTTCTCACTCTGCTAGCCCTTACCTCTCCTGGCCCCATATGAGTAGGCAGGTCTGTGCTTGAGTGTGTATGTAGATGAGAAAGAGATTGGAAGGGAACTAAGAAACCATGTAGTCAATGTGGCCCATGGTACTGCCAGGCTGGAGAGAACTGCTGACATTTTGAAGAAGGCATAGGGGGACATAGATTGCTTTTTAACTAGCATTTTAGCTTTCAGCTGATTTTCTGTGTGCAGATGGAGGAGGGTGACTGGTTTGGGAAGGGTTTGTAGGCTGGATTGAGATGCATCAAGTGCATGTTTTAATGCATTTGGTTTATTCTTTTTTGAATACTATGATTAAAGAACTCTATATAGAAAGCTTTGCCTGTAACTTCAATTGAACCCAATAGAGATGGCACAAAAGATAGAGTTTTAGTCTGATTGGATATTTCTACATAAACACTGAAAGCTTATAAAATGAGATGACTACTGACATCCAAAGAAGGGCAGGTTTAGGGGACAGAAGTAGTCAACTTTCTGAGAGCCAGAGAGAACTTGACATTTCTCTAGTGTTTTCTGGGGCTGGGTAGAATTCGTAACGAGGTTGACAATATTTTGTCCTTGTTAGTAAATAGTATCAGGAACCTGATCAACTGTGCCCTTAGTGACTGAGTATGGGAACTGAATATGGAACGATTTTAAGTGACACAATAAAAGTATAAAGAGAAGCCCATAGATTTCTCTAGAATATTGTTTTTAATTTTTTTCCTTTTCCTATTTTGTTTCATTTATTTTTCTTACTAAAATTTCCCTTCTAAGAAGTTGGAAGTTTCATTCTATCTTTCATTTTATACTAATAGAGTTTGATGGTAGAGAAGTGCAGATTTGTTTTTAATTTGCTTAGTTGTATCCTTAAATACTAATGTTTGTTGGATTGCTGTGTACATAGTGATTATGATTTAAGCTAAAGTGAAGAGAATGGACGTTGATTGTATAGAATTTGTTGTGAAGTACTTAAAATGAATCTCCATTAGGGATCTTTTTTTGGATACTGATTACCTCCTAACATCAAGTATAAAAGTATAAAGCACAACTTTTGTGATGCTGTGAACAAGTTGGGGGTGGTGGTAGATGTGAAATACTTATTAAACACTACAGGGAGGCAGACAGAGCTGGAAGTGTGTTCTCTACATCATCAGTGTTACATCAATATGTTTTAGGATCCCAGGTAGAAAGAGACAATTCCTGTTACCTCATCATGGGACCCTTCATTGACGCAGATATGGACGTAGAATTTAAGATGTTAAAAGAGGAGTCATCTGATGATGTGGTAAGATGTAGATGTGTGAATAATTAACATTTAGAAATGGATGGAGAAAAAGCTGGACACAATTCAGTGCAAGGACTCTACTGTGTCAAATTATGTGTCTTCTTAAAAGATTTGCCTCGTCCATCTGACAAGGGAACCAATTGAGTACTGCCTAGGATATTCTACAGAAACATTACACCAGTCATGAGTGATTGAAGTGACGAAGCAGAAAAGACTAAGGAGAAGTCTAAACAATTGTGTGAACTTAAGTAGAAATGGGGCTTCTAGACCAAATTTAAGGATCCTCGTGGGTCACACATTGACTTAGAAAACTCCATATTAATATTATCTATGCTTTATTTTATTTTTATTTATTTTGTTAAATACTTCTCAGTTACAATGTAATCTAGTTTTGGTTTCACTCAGGAGTATTGTAGACCTTCAGGAAGTATATCTGACAATTCTGATGTGAAGGGACTAGTATTTGATCTCTGACACAGCCTGAAATCAGAAAAGCCTGATATCACAATCTTCAGAAGACTGCAACTTAACAGTATAGTGAAACTCTGGCAAGCTTATGCTCATTTTCTCAACCTATCACACAAAAAAGGGAGAAGCCCACTGAATTTATTGTTGCTTCAGAGGCCAATAGTTAAGAGAGAAGCAAAATCAGAATTATATGCCATTAGTCTAATCTGATGAGAGAAGGTAAATAACTAGTTAAAGTAAAGAGAAAACTGAAAAGGACTCAGAAGGATGGAACAAAAGACTGAATATGTTGAGCTTGAAGGGGAAAAATGTTTTTGAAAAGGGAGGTCTACCACAGGAAAAGATACTTTTAAAAATCTCTTTCCAAATATGGCTTACAGAAAGGCCAGAGAGACTACCTCTGGTTGTCCAGATTAAAAATACATAAAAAAACAAAACTAAACTAAAAGAAAATCTGCTGAGAAATAGAACAGTGGATCAAAATATGAACTTCTGAAACCAGTGTTTGTATCATCCTGCTGTAAAAATAACAAATGAGTGTAGCTGAAAAAGAAAAGTCATCTTATGTAACTGAAGTCTCAAATATCTGCATATTTGTTTCTAGCTACATAAAAGCAAATGGAGTTTGATTTAGCAAATAAATGAGGAAAAACTTTGGGGTTCAAAATAGGAGTCCCCTTGAGTTCCAAAGAACCTAAATTGGATCCCATAAGCAATCTCCTATTTGGACTCATAGAATCTTGTAACAAATAACTGTGAGGACTGCAGATTTAGAATATCTTGCTTGTGTTACACAATGTATCAGTCAATCATTCATCAGACATTTGTTAGTCACCAACTATATGTGAAGCACAGTACTCAGTACTGGGTAACATCCCAAGTAATGAGGTCTGATAATTTTATGAGAGATATTTGTAACATATCTCTATAGCCAAAGTGGGAGCTGGGCTTGTATTGGCTAGGTGAGAAAGACTATACACATTTGAGCTACACAACATGAACTTGAAGTTCCCTAAGGAAAACTTGGATATCAACAGGAAGGTGAATATTGTGATTTTGGAGTGTTTGGACTCCACTAACATTTCAAGTGTGGCAGTACTGCTTAAGATCTTTTAAAAATATTGACAGTATATTGCAGGCAACCAGCTGGGGTTCAACACTTGAGTATCCTTAATATTTGGGTGTCCTGTGTGACTGCTTATAGGAAAATAGGTTCAAATCACAAAAAAGAGAATCAAAAGTTTACTGATCTTTCTGCCTTTCACAAACTACTGAAGAAGTCTGACTTTGGTGATTTTCCAGGGCCTGATGGAAGGAAAAATAATTAACTTGGAGTATGATGATGTCAGATTGGGTAGGATGGAATGAACTTTGGAGAAAGTTATAGGGGGTTAGGTAGATACAAAAATAGTAATGAGCACAGAGTCAGCTTGTGTCACACCTCTTGCAGGTGAAAACTACAGGTAAAAACTTTTTTTTTTTAAATCAACAATGTCAATTCTTTATTTTAAAATTTTTTTTATTTGATGATTCTTTTTTTTAAAATTTATTTATTTTTAGTTTTCAACATTCATTTCCATGAGATTTTGAGTTCCAAATTTTCTCTCCATCTCTCCCTTCTCCCATCCCCAAATACGGTACATTCTGATTACCCTTTCCCTCAATCAGCCCTTCCTTCTATCACACTTCTCCCTTCCCTTATCGCCATCTTCTCTCTTTTCTTGTAGGGTAAGATAGATTTCTATACCCCATTACCTGTATTTCTCATTTCCCAGTTGCATACAAAAACAATTCTCAGAATTCATTCCATAACTTTGAATTCCAACTTCTCTCCCTTCTTCCCTCCTCACCCATCCCCACTGAGAAGGCAAGGCTATATTCAGCATAGGCCATATATGTGTAGTTTTGCTAAAGACTTTCATAATAGTCACGTTGAGAAAGACTAACTATATATATTTTGTTCCATCCTATCCTGACCCCTATTTATTCTAGATTTTTCTTTAGACCTTGTCCCTCCCCTAAAGTGTTTACTTCTAATTACTTCCTCCTCCCATTTGCCCTCCCTTTTATCATCCCCCCACCCCACTTATCCCCTTCTCCCGTACTTTCCTGTAGTGTAAGATAGATTTTCATACCAAATTGAGTGTGCCCTCCTTAAGCCAAATGTGATGAGAATAAGCTTCACTTTTTCTTTTTTGCCTTCCCCCTTTTCCCCTCCATTGAAAAAGCTTTTTCTTGACTCTTTTATGAGAGATAATTTACCTCATTCCATTTCTCCCTTTCTTCTTCCAATATATTCCTCTCTTACCACTTAATTTTGTTTTTTTAGATATCATCCTTTCCTATTCAACTCACCCTGTGCCCTCTGTATATAGATCTATCTATCTATCTATCTATCTATCTATCTATCTATCTATCTATCTATCTATCTATCTATCTATGTGTCCGTGTGTGTGTGTGTGTGTGTGTGTATAATCCCTCCAACTACTCAAATACTGAGAAAAGTTTCAAGAGTTAGAAATAATATCTTTCCATATAGGAATGTAAATAGTTCAACTTTAGTAAGTCCTTTATGATTTCTTTTTCCTGTTTACCTTTTCATGCTTCTCTTGATTCTTGTGTTTGAAAGTCAAATTATCTATTCAGCTCTTGTATTTCCATCAGGAATGCTTGAAAGTCCTCTATTTCATTGAATGACCATTTTTTCCCCTGAAGTATTATACTGGGTAGGCGATTCTTGGTTTTAATCCTAGTTCCTTTGACTTCTGGAATATCATATTCCAAGCCCTTCAATGTCTCAATGTAGAAGCTACTAGATCTTGTGTTACCCTGATTGAATTTCCACAATACTTGAATTGTTTCTTTCTAGTTGCTTACAATATTTTCTCCTTGACTTAGGAACTCTGAAATTTGGTTATAACATTCCTGGGAGTTTTTCTATTTGAATCTCTTTCAGGAGGTAATCTGTGGATTCTTTTAATATACCCTCTGGTTCCAGAATATCAGGGCATTTTTCCTTGATAATTTCATGAAAGATGATGTCTAGAATATTCTTTTGATCATGGCTTTCAGGTAGTCCCATAATTTTAAAATTGTCTCTCCTGGTTCTATTTTCCAGGTCATTGCTTTTCCAATGAGATATTTCACATTGTCTTCTATTTTTTCATTCTTTTGGTTTTGTTTTGTAATTTCTAGATTTCTCATAAAGTCATCAACTTCCATCTACTCCATTCTAATTTATATTTTTTATTTTTTACATTTTTTTCTTTTATTTATTTTCAGTGTTCTACAATCACTACCATATAACTTAGATTTTTTTCTCTTCCTTCCCCTCCCTTCCTCCTACCTCCCCACTCCCTCCCCGAGATGGCATACAATTTTATATAGGTTCTACACATGCATTCATGTTAAATGCATTTTCACCATAGTCATGTTGTCTAGAAGAATTAAAATGAATGGGAGAAATCATATAACAAACCCAAATATAAAACAAAAGAAAATAATCTGCTACATTCTGCAATTGAATTCCATAGTTCTTTCTCTGGATATGGAAGGTATTTTGCCTTAAAAGACCATTGGGAGTTTTTGAAGTCCTTGCATGACAATTTTAAAATTATGGGACTACCTGAAAGCCATGATCAAAAGAATATTCTAGACATCATCTTTCATGAAATTATCACGGAAAAGTGCCGTGATATTCTGGAACCAGAGGGTATATTAAAAGAATCCACAGATTACCTCCTGAAAGAGATCCAAATTTAAAACTCCCAGGAATGTTATAGCCAAATTTCAGAGTTCCTAAGTCAAGGAGAAAATATTGTAAGCAACTAGAAAGAAACAATTCAAGTATTGTGGAAATTCAATCAGGATAACACAAGTTCTAAGTCTACCAGAAAAATTCCTCACACACTGTGGCTGTTGCTGTGTACAGATTTCTCCTTGTTCTACTCCTTTTGCTCAGCATCAGATTGTATCAATATTTCCAGGCCTCTCTGAAGTCTTCCTGTTCATCATTCCTTGTAGCTCAATAGTATTCCATTATATTCATATGCCATAATGTATTCAGCCATTCCCCAATTGATGGGAAATATTTTGTGATTCTTTCAGGGTCATCAAGGGAGGAGTAGAGAGCATTTACTGATCACTCCACCATCCTGGCTCCTGGAAGTTCAAGTAGGTGACTTACCGATGTTTAATCTGTGGGCTGAAAGTCTCAGAAGCTGCTGCGCTGATATTTGGTGCCCAGGGGCTGCCACTCCTTTAGCTCTGCTCGTCTCCACACTCAGCTGCCATGCTGCTGGTTCTACCTGCTGTTGTCTCAGATTTCCTGGGGCCCTTCCACTCTGCTGCACTGGACAGGCTGAGCTGTGTACTGTGGGCTCACCCCCATGGAACAGATCCTTCCTATGGACCTTCCAGTCTGTCTTGGACTCTGAATCCACCACAGTCTCTCTCCCACTGGATTGAGCACCTCCAAAATTTGGTCAGATTCTCCTTTCAGAGGTATCTGAAGGAGTTTGTCCAAGAGCTTAAGTGAGTCATTGCTCTCACTCTGCCATCTTGGCTCCGCCCCCCTTCATTCTAATTTTTAAAGAACTATTTTCTTCAGTGAGCTTTTAAACCTCCTTTTCCATTTGTTAATTCTGCTTTTTAAAGAATTCTTCTCCTCATTGGACTTTTGGGCCTCTTTTGCCATTTGAGTTAGTCTATTTTAAAAGGTGTTATTTTCTTCAGCATTATTTTGGGTCTCCAGTAAGCTGTTGACTTGCTTTTCATGATTTTCTTGCATTGCTCTCATTTCTCTTCCCAATTTTTCCTCTACCTCTCTTACTTGACTTTCAAAATCCTTTTTGAACTTTTCCATGTCCTGAGACCATTACATATTTATTTTGGAGGTTTTTGATGCAAAAGCCTTGACTTTTATGTCTTCCTCTGATGGTATGCATTGTTCTTCCTCATCAGAAAGGATGGAAGAAAGTTACTGTTCACCAAGAAAGTAACCTTCTATAGTCTTATTTCCCCCCTTTTTGGGGCATTTTTCCAGCCAGTTACTTGACTTTTGAGTTCTTTGTCAAGAGGAGGGTATACTCTGGGGACCTGCAAGTTCTCAGTTTCTCCAAGGTGGCACAATAAAGGAAGAGGGAGTTATTGTAAGCTTTTCTGCCCAGGATCCTCTCCAAATCCTCCACCAGTTCCATCATGCCAACCCTACTCCTCACCCTAGGGCCAAGACTCAGGGCTGAGATCCAGATAAACTGCTCAGTTCCCCTAGGGTCTTTAGGCTGAGGGCTCCAAAAATGAATGATGCTGCTGCCACTGCCTGGGGCCCAGGCTAGGGGAAGAACCCTTCTCCCTTCTCACTGAGGTTAAAGAGCTTTCTCACTGACCTTTGAAGCTATCTCTGGTGTTTGTTGGTTGAGGAATCTGGGAACCACAGGTGTAGCTGGGGATTCCACTCTCAAAACCTGCTCTGGTTCTGTCCCTGCTGAGTTGTGGGGCCAAGGCAGGGCTGGGCTCTGTGGGCTGTGCTCCACTCTGACACTGGTGAGATAGACCTTTCCTGTTGACCTTGCAGGCTGCCTGGGACTGAAAATCTCTTTCACTCTGTCGTTTTGTGGCTTTTGCTACTCTAGAATTTGTTTACAGTCATTTTTTACAGGTATTTTATGGGCTGTGCTGGGAGAGCTCCTACATCCTTCTTATCTGCCATATTGATTCTGCTCCAAGGATGCCAATTCTTTGAGCACTGAGAGGGTTTTATGGGGAAATTAATGTATAAAAGCGGATTCCAGACCAAATTAAAAGTAAAGATGGGATTACTCGGAGGAAGGTATCAGTGTCTGATAGAGATTGTAGGTTACAGGTGGAACCAAAGGCCTAAACTGGCAAAAGAGAGAGACTAAGTACAGAACACTGAGTTCCTGGGATTTTCCCCTCCCACAGTTGGATACTAACTCTTTGTAAGATTTTGTTCTGAGCGAGGAAATCCTAGCAAGCATACCCGCTAGTTCTCTATAGAAGTAGCAGGGAGAATGCACTCAGTTCTTGGGGTTTTGACTTGACTACAGATCTATGAGTGTGTTTATATGTTCTGGGAAGAATCTAAGAACTGAAAGGTGCTGTCTGTGGTGCTTGCTTTAATAGTTTTGGTTTACATCTTTTCAACAATTATGATTAAAGAACTGTTCTTTATGCTTTGCTTGGGAACTCAATACAGGAAAAGTGTGACACGGGGCAAACTTTCCCTATGTGAATGGGGCCATTGAGACAAGATTAGATAAATACTTAAGCACACACTAAGCCTTTATTCTAAGAAAATGAGTATTCCTCAAAGAGGAATAGCTAGGGGAGTCAACTCCCCGAGAGCGAGGAGAACTTGACTTTATTCTTAATTTTTTCTTGTGTTAGGTAGAGGACAAAGTCCCTGGGGAATGAATATAGTGTTCACAGGACTTTATTTTTATTGATTAGTATCAGACAGCAGATCAGCAGCATCTTCTGATGGTTAAATGTCAGGATGATTAGCCACCCTCTCTGATGGTTAATGATGGCTGAATGTATCAAGGTGTAAAGAAGAGTATCCTTATCCTTTCCCACACACTAAATTGGAACAAAGTCCAGAAACTATTGTTTGGTGACAGCAAGAACCCAGAAGGAGAGCATTTGTTCCCACTGAAAATCCAGAAAAGTAAGCAGCTTAATCACTGATATGACATGTAATATCACAAACGATGAGCAACAGAAGAATTGAATATGATAGTCAATGACATAACTTAGTTTCTGGATTTGTTTGGTGGGAATAAATTATGAATCAGTAGACTTTTTCTTTTGTTTTCAGTATCAATATCTTCCACTAAAGTGCCACTCTTGCACCCTATAGACTGATGCTTGGAGACTAAGGAGCACAAGCAGAGATAATTTTTACCAAGGTTGAGAGGCTTTAATCACAAGGCTAATGATGATATTCAAGGACTTACTTAGCTATATGGAGAGAGGACCATTAGGAGAAAGATGAGTAAGAGGCAATAAATGTTTCTATAGCAACTCATAAAATGTGTATTCATTTGTATTCATCTGTAGAGGAATTGCTCATCCCAGTGAAATTATACATCATCCTGAAGTACTTGGTAGATCTACAAAGATTCCATTATTATCTCTATGCAAATGGCTCCAGATCTATGTGTATGCATATATATATACATGCATGTGTATATGCACACATGTGTATATGCATACATGTATATATTCAACCCCATTCTCTCTCCTGAGCTTCAGTCTTGCATCATCAACTGCCTATTGGGCAGTTACTGTAGTACTGGATGTCCTGTAGGTATCTCAAATAGGACAAATTCAAATTAGGACTTGTTGTTTGTTCCCCCAAACTGCCTTTTTTATTCACATCACAGATTCTTTCATGGGAATCATTATTCACTTAGTCACTCAGATGATAACTCTTCTCTCTCTTTTCCCCCTCTTCCTCATATCCAATCAGTAGCTAAGTTTTATGGATTCAGCTTCTCTTACATCTGTCCCCTTTTCTCCTTTCACTATGGCTATTAACTGATCTCTCTGCCTTATGTCTATCCTCTTTCCAATTCATTGTCCATACAGCTACCAAACTGTTTTTTCTTAAACACAAGTCTGAGGATTTACCTGCTCAAAAAGTTCCAATTGCTCCCTATCTCATCTAGGATCAAACAAAGTCTCCTTTGTTTGGCATTTAAAGCCCTTCACAGTCTGGCTTCCTGTCAATCTTTTCAGATACATTAAACTTTATTCTCTTCCCCACATTCTATGGCCTAAGCCAAATGGACTACTTGTTTTCCCAAAGGTAAAAGATTCTATTTTCTATCTCTGTGCCTTTTTAAAGGCTGTTCCCCAATGCTGCAGTATATGCTCTCCTCATATCTGTTTCTTAGTCAGAACTCAGTTTTCTTCAAAGCTCACTTTGACACTTGCTAAATGTGCAGTGATCACCTTTCTGGACTGCTCCCAACTGTTGGTGCCTTCCTACCAAATCAGTTTGTATTTATTTTGAATATATACATGCCGTTTCCTCTGATTTTATATAAATCCCTTGAGGGCAAGGACTTTTTCATTTTTGTTCAGTGTCTTGAATGTACATAGCAGATAATGGGTGCTTAATAAATGTTTGCTGGTTCTTTGAAGAAAATGGCACTTTAAAATGCCCTACATAGGTTTCAGTTTTCTTGGGAGCTTCCTAGAGAGTAATCTGAATTCAGGTGAATGTTACACCAGGTGAAAATGTGGCACTAGTAACACACAAAAGTAATTAGTGAGTAGTTTTATCCTGGATGTATGTGTTTGTGTTTGTATTACTGACTAGGCTATCATTCGACTCCCATCCTCCCACTACTCACACAAAGAAATTATATTTGTCAAATCTTCATAAAGGAGAAACTGAGTTAAAAATTATCCTTAATATAAGAATATATATTATCCCTCACCCTTTCCCTCCCCTTCTCCCTTCCCTTTCCCTTTCCCTTCTTCTCCTTTTCCTTTCCTTTTCCCTTCCCCTTCTTTCTCATTCCGATTCTCTTTCCCTTTCCTATCCCGTTCCATTCCCTTTCCCTTACCCTTCCCTTCCCCTCCCATTGTAAAATGTTTCCATTTTGAGAGGAGGCTATGATGATTACTTCAAGGACAGTCTAGGAGTTGAGAATGAACCTTTCTCAGAGGGAGAGCCATAGAATGTGAATTAATCAATAATGCCGATTTCATCTTCTGATTGGAATGCTTTTGCAGACTTTTTTGGTTCCTCTGATTTTTCCGATGGTGTGTGTGTGTGTGTGTGTGTGTGTGTGTGTGTGTGTGTGTGTGTGTATTTTGAGATGCTATAAATCTGGCTTGCGGGTCAGTAGTGGTCTTTGAAAAGCCAAAGAGGAAGGAAAGGAGCAAACCAACAAATGTTTCAGACCCTCACCTCTCACTAGATACTACTCCCAATCACAAAACACAGTTGGAATTTTCAGGATTTTTCTTCCTCTTTGGACCTATTTTATCAGTAAAGAGGACTGTAATTTGTTCTTCCTATTCAGTTTTTCCTACATAGAATGGCTTTTGCTGGAGTGAAGTTTCTCCTTTGTGTTGGTAAGAAAGTGTGGAAATAGAGGGCTTTCAGAGGTAAATAAAGGTGAACACAAAATGGTCTTGCCTTAAAAAAATTACCCACCCTCCAACCCAAATGAATTCTCACTAAAGTACTTTTATAAAGCCTTTTTCCCTCCTGTGCTGCCTGCAGCACCCCCAAGAAACTCTGTGTCTTTGAAAGAAATCACAATATAATCCTTTGGCGCGGCCAAGTATTGTCCCTTAATGACAGGCATTACATTTGCACAGGACCATAAATCAAACCTAGAGGCTGTTTTAAATAGGCTGCAGATGCACGTGGACGCTGGCTCTCAAAGTGGTACTTTGCTAAAGAGAGAGGGGAGGGAAGGGGAGGGGAGGAGGGAAATACCCCAACCCTTGACACTGTTTCAAGCAGAGGGGCAAGCAACAGAGTGCCCCCCGCCTCCTTTCAGCACATACACGGACAGAATGCTATCCTTTCCATCAGAGCTAGGACTACAGATGAAGAACCGTTCAGGAGAAAGGGAATGCTTTTGGCCCATGGACTTAAAACACTTTAATTAGAATTTAACTGCAATGATATTTCCACCCCATGTGGGAGTCTGGAGCTCTGTTTACAAGGTGTGTCATATCCTCTTAATCCCTCACCCAACTCCCCTTCTCCTTCTCCTTCTCTTTCTCCTTACCCTCCCCTTTCCTTTTCCTCCTGTCTTCCCCCTCCCCCTTTTTAATGTCCTGGCCAAATAAGCAGAAGGATTCTTTTAAAGTGAATGTACACAGTGAAGCCTGCAATTACTGTCCCTGATTTCACTGTGAAAACTTTACAAGGGCCGCTCTGAAAAATCTTCCTCTACCCTCCCACTCCTTCTAAGAGAACGAAAAAATCCATCAAATTAACACATCAATGAGTTGATTGTAATCTCCAGGGTTCAGTGTAGCACTTTCTAGCCTCTCAGACAGGAGGCCAGCATGATTTATCAATGCAAACCTAATAGCATCAATATGAATCTAACTAAAAATCAATATTTCATTACCAAATTGTTAGTGAGAATGAAGAAAAATTGCCGGAGTCAGAGCATTCTCTAGGGTAGGAGCATCTAGAGTTCAATGTGACAAGATGAGTGATGCATGACTTGGGGCCTGGGGAAGGACACTGGGAGGACAGGCCACTACGTAAGGCCGAAGACTTACGGAAAAAGCACTCCTCACTTTTTTTTCTTCTTCTTTTCAGCTCTCTCTTAGAAGGCAAGAGAAACACTGAGGAGGATAAAATGGAAGGTGCTCAGCTATTTGCACAGTGTGTCATTGCTAAGAAGCATCCAGGAGCTAACTTCAGATGGAAAGAAGAGATAGATTGAATGAACGAGTAATCACTTAAGGTGTAGATGAGGAAACACACACACACACACACACACACACACAACAATGATGAAGAGAATGCACTCTCTTGCCCTCTTATGACCTGACCGTCAAAAAAACTCAGAGTTAGCCTTCCATTCCCACACACTCCTTCTGCTAGGAATAAAGGGTAGGTGTTTGGCATATACTCAGACTCAAGTAACAGAAAGCCTATGGGGAAAACACATTGTGTTCACAAGGGAGGCTCAGGAATTTTGGATATATCAATTTGAGGGCCACCCCCAGAAATCTGATTGCATGAGCCCAAATCCACTCAGTGGTAGCCAAGAGGAAAGAATGTGGGGAGAAATGAGGGACTGCTGTATTCCCTATTTAAAGGGACAGATTATGGACTAGGGGAAAATCTTGGTGGATAAAATTCATTCTGGCCATAGGTCTGACTATGCTAATAAGCAACATGATGTCATGGTTTGGTCTCTGGTATTAACCAGAGATGTGAGATCATCCTTTTCCCAAGGGGCTAGTTGAACCTAATAAAAATGACTGAAACTCAATATTATAAGTTTATGCTTTCAGAGCCTGGAATAGGTATCTGAAAATGAAGCTGCCTCATGTATCTTCCCCTCCAGGCCTCATCGCTGGTGACCTAGCTTCAGCGGCAGAGTTGCTCAAAGCCTTAGTTCAAGCAGGGCGAACTCATTACAAGCATCCCAGAGATCTTCCTCCCCTCCAATATTCAGCATGAAATGAACATCTTAGGAAATTTGCATGGAAGGTTACTTGTCTAAGTTACTCCACTTAGGGGCAGAAGTGACATTTCTGAGAAGCTGCTTTTAGAGCTAGTCTATGCCTATTGTAACCACCCCAGTATAGCCTCTGAGGGACACATTGTCTGACATCACCAGGAGGAGAGAGGTATAAGATGAGGTTCTCAGGTAGACTGGCCTGGACAAAGTCAAGTTTTCACCTCTGATTTTGCATGTGTTTTGTTTTAATAGAAAACATGTGTTATAGGACAAGACAAGAAAAATTGGAAGACAGGATATGCCATATTTTTCAATTTGTTGGATCTTTTACAAGATGTGTCTTAGAAATATTTAGTCACTGGTCTTGTGATCAGACTTTTATGAATGCTTATTTGGATAGGTGGTATAGTTTAATGGTGTAATGAAAACAGCACAGTCAGGAAAACAATGTGTCAGGAGATCTGAGTTCAAGTTTGATCTGTCACTTACTATATGACTGTTAAGCACAACATTTCCCTTGTCTCAGACTCAGCCTCTCCATCTGTAAAAAGAAGTTGGCCTATAATCAGGGGTTTTTAATCTGATTTTATGCCATGGATCTCCTTGGCAGTCTGATGAAGCTATAGACTTCTCAGAATAATGCTTTTAAATGCATAAAGTAAAAGATACATGACAAAGGAAACCATTATATCAAAAGATTGTTATAAAAATATCTCTTTAGAGATATTTCATGGACCCCAAATTAAGAATCAAACACTCTTAAGATTCCTTTCAGCCCTAACATTTTGAGATGATCCGAATCTAGCCTTAGAGGAAGAAAATGTAGGTTTAATATGTTACTCTCAGTCTCATTTTCCTTCCAAGCAAAATGATGATAATAGTACCTACTCGAACTCAGAGGCTTGTTATGAGAATCAAATGAGTTAATGAATCTAAATTGCTTTGCCACAATGCTGAAGTGCTATATATATATGTGAATATTAGCTAGTGAGCTAATATTTATATATTGCTTACTATGTTCTAAGTGCTTTACAATTATTTTTTTCATGGAATCCTCATAATAATGCTGAGAGGTAGGTCCTATTATTATCTCCATTTATGGATGAGGAAACTGAGGCAAACAGATTAAGTGACTTTCCTGGGATTACACAGTGAGTGATTTTCTGAAACTGGATTTGAACTCAGCCCTTCCAGATTCTAGGCACAATACCCACTGTACCACCTAGCAGATATTATTATCTGATATTACTACCTTTTGCTTTATATCGGAGTGGCAAGAACATGCAGTGCAATAGCATGGCTGGGTGAAATTTGGCAAAGGAATGGGTTAAACCAAGTAAGAGAGATTTTTCAGGGTATGTTTGTAAGGCATGCTGAGCATTGACTTTACTCAGTCTTCCTCAGGAACCAATGTCGAATTGGTTCTTCCAGGCTACATCTGAGGCCATTCCATGTACTTGACCATTCTTGCCTGAAGTACTAAGATGAGTGGTGTTGGGTTGCTGACTTGGTTGGGCATTATGAAGAAGGATGACCATCCTTGTGCAGTTTCATGCTGGTCTGCTTGCTTTATTTTTCAGCAGTGCAGATTGTCATGTTGATTGGTTTTGTAGCAGCACTTCAGTCAGACCAAAATAGAAATTGCCTAAAACACTGCACCGGGCAGTGGTCATCCACTTGTGAAGTATGGCTTCTTTCAAGAAGCCTGTGCACTGAGCATCAACTCCCTGGGTACCTCTTCTGGAGGATGTGATGAATAGATCATCTTCATGGGTACCAGTTTGGAAATGTGCAGGCCAGGTGTTAGTTCTCAGAGAGTATTTGTGAATTCAAAAAATCAGCCTCACAAGTCAAAGATGGGAGGGCCATGGTCAGATAGCAGTTTATTTGAAAAACAATGATGGTCAATTTACCAAAATTTCAATATACATCAACACGGCAACTGGCTGGCTTAAAAAAAAGCAGATGTAGTTTTTTAGGGTGCATTGAGAGAGGTGTGAGGTTGAGAAAATGTGCGGTAATAGTTCTTTAATTCTTTGTTCTGGTGAGACCACAACTAAAGCATTATGTTTGCTTTTAGATAACATATTATAGGAAAGATATTGGCCAGCTGGAGAATGTCCTGGGGAGGTCATCACTGAAGATGAAGGGTATTCAATTCCTGACATATGAGTTTTGGCTAAGGAAACTGGGAACATTTAGTCTAACCTGGAGAAGCAGACTTGGGGATGGGGAGACAACTGTTTTTGAGTATTTGAAGGGTTGTCTTTAGAAGAGGGATTATACTATTTGCTTGACCTCTGAGAACGCAACTAGAGGCAATAGTTCAAAATTTTAGAAAAGCAGACTTAAGTTCAATATAATGAAAAACATCTTGACAATTAGTTATCCAAAAGAAGAACGCACTCACTCTGAGTAGCTGTTTCCCTCTCACTAGATTTTTTCAAGGAAAGCCTCATTTACCACTGTTAGGGATGCTGGAGAGTCAGTTCATGTGTGTGTACCATCTAAATAGCAAGGGTTGGTTAGATTGCTTCTGAGATTCCTTCCATCTCTGCAATTCTGCCATTTTGTGATTCTGTGTTCCTAGATCACAGAACACTTATACATGAAATTGGAAAGATAACAAATAGATGTAAATAGAGCAGATTTGCCAGTCCTACTCCAGTGTTCTGTTTTCATCATTCATGACAGTTGAATGACAACATTTAGGCTACAATGCCTCAGTTGTAGATTATAAAGTAGAAGTAGCAAATAAGATAAAAAAAAAATTGGACCAGTCTAAGCACACACATATTTTGAATGCCCTTGGGTGCTAATTTTCTAGATATTTCATAGAGGAGAGGATACCAAGAGAGTAGGGAAAATAGAGATAGCATTATATTTTTAAAAAGACTAGTGTGAAGATATCAACACCAGCACTCTCATGTACCTCTTTGTTCACTCCAGTAGTGACTTACCAAGAATGATCTCAGCAATTATTGATTTGGTTAAACAATTGAACCAACATTTGTCAAGCATCCATTATGTGTATGTGTAAAGTACTGAGGTAGGCATTGCAATATAAAGACAAATATAAGAAACAGTCCTCAAAATTTTTACCTTATACTGAAGAATACTACATGTAAATAGATAAGTAAATATCAAATAATTTGATGAAATTATTCCTTCAAACTATAGTTCAACTAGAGGAACCATATAGATTCAACTCTCCGTTTACACAAATTTAATGGTCTCATTCTATCTCTTATTCTGATATAGATTTTAAATTTTACCTTCACCCCATTCATGACTAGCATTTATAGTGTACTTTAATGTTTGTGAAGCAGTTTATATATATTAACTTTTGCTTCAACCCCATTTGTGGTTGGAACCTTGCTGGCCAACATTCTGTACATGTACTACATATATAATATCTTTAAAAATATTGACGTTTTATAGGTGTCTTTTTTTACATCACTATCATTTCCCAATGACCCTTCCTCATTGATAATCCTCCCTTATAACAAAGAAGTATGCACAACTGCAAAACACCATCACATTGATTACATCTGACAATGTGTGTTTTATTCCACACCTGTAATCCACCACCTCCTTGCTGAAAGCAGAGGGGTATTTTTCACACTTAGTCCTCTGGAGATAAGATTGGTCATTAGAATTATACCTCCTTCAATATTGCTTTCTTTTAAACTGTTGGGGTCACAGAATCACTACACTTCTTTTGGGCTTTTATTCTGGTCTTCCTGATAAATGTCAATGTGGAAATGTCCATTTCCTAAAGCTCGGTTAGCCCGAGAAAACTGTGAAAAATCACTTTTTTTCCAATTTAATTTTTGAAAGAAATCTACTGTTGACTATGCTTTGGGAAAATGCAATGTACAGGATTTGAAAATTTTACTTATTATAGAGATATTGTTACAAAGCTTTCAACTGAATTATAAAGGAAACCTAAAGGAAAACAAAACTAATCCCCCACACCAAAAACCAAACCAAAACAAAAGCTCTGTGCTCAGCAGTCTCAGTCTCCTGATTTTATGGCCACCTTGGTATCAGAGGTATATTTCCTGCTTGTGATAAGAGTTTCTAGGTATCATGGGACCATGACCATTGAATTGTAAGCGAATTAAAGCAATTGCTCTGTGGTTTCCATTCTTTTTCTTCTATTTTGTATTTTATGTAAACCTTTTCCTCCATACCTTTTTTCATATGTGACCAGATGGAAAGGTTATCATATCTAGAACTTTCAGACACCAGAGGGACAATTACTTCCAGAACACTTTTAGTTCTAGCATCTTCAAGGCAAAGATGACATTCTTGGAAATTTGG
Organism: Bettongia penicillata ogilbyi; assembly: GCA_023548195.1. NCBI lineage: Eukaryota > Metazoa > Chordata > Mammalia > Diprotodontia > Potoroidae > Bettongia > Bettongia penicillata. The sequence goes on along the minus strand of JAJHZJ010000318.1, from coordinate 6,676,705 downwards.
TAGCTAGAGGTGAGATGATACTTCTGTCTGGCAAGAGGTAAAGCAGCAAAGCAAAAGCAGTTTTGGAGGTCTGTTGAAAGAAGTTATTTGTGTGTGATCTTGGGAAAGTCACTTCTTTGGGTCTCAGTTTCCTTATCTGTACAATGAGGAGGTTGGATTAGATGTATTCAGAGGTTTTTCCTGACTCTAAATCTATGAGGTAAGCAGCGAGTGAGTAGTCTATCTAGGACTTTAATTTACTTTGTTAACAATGCCTGGAGCTCCTTTAGCCTTTCTGGAGAACGCAGCCTTGGTATTTTTATTTCCATCCCTTTCTTTCTGATTTGTTGTTATTGTAGATTTAAAACATTTCTATCTGCATTACCTTTAATTTCAATAAGACTTATTTATCAAAAGCTGAAAGGGTTATGAATATGTGTCTTAACCTGCCCCCTCTCTATGTGTTTCATCAATATTCAGGACTGGGTTAGTTCACTATTCCTCTCTTCAAAAAATAAAAAAAAAAATACAAAGGTAATTGACAATTCTCTACCCATTCATTTATTTGCAGTCTTCATTGCCAGCTGCATACCATTATCATCTCTCTATTCTAATCTTTTCCCTTGTTGGCCTAAAAATTAGCACCTTCTTTTTGGATCTTGACTTTTTACCCTTTGATCTGCTAATTGGGTTTTAATTCTCTGATCCCAATTTGGTACACTGTGTAAGGTGTCCAGATCCTTCTACTGTAGGGCTACTGCTATATCTTTTTGCTCCAGCTTTTGTAATGGTATTTCTAGTGTGGAGATCATGGTTTATCCTCTTTCTTTGCTCTACTAGTCTAAAAAATGCTGTTTGGCCTGATATAAGGATTCAACCCTCTCTCTCCAAATTCACTTTCTAAGATTATTTCCTTCCCCATTGCGTATTGTGAAAGATTTCAAACTTCTTTTCTTGTTTCCATATAAAGCATTCTAACTGTCTTCCAGTAGCTTAAACTCTTATTGAGTAGAAAAGATTTAGACATGATCCAGTTCAATTAAAAAAACCAAACAAGTATTCAAATAAAGATTTGAACTTGAGAGTAAACAAGAAAACTGGTCATAAAAATGCTCAACTGAGTTTCAAAACTATGGATATTTGGATTAAAAAATTTGGTTTGAGTTTTAGTAATAATTTGCTTCATTCATTCATTCCAACAAACATTTTTTCCATTAAAGTCCTACTATATATATATATATGTGTGTGTGTGTGTGTGTGTGTGTGTGTGGGATCAAATCTATATTAATGAAAGGAGTGACCATGCTTTTGAATGATTGTTTCTGGAGTTGAAATTGAAGAGGAAACAAACACTTATTAAGTGCCTACAACCTCCAAGGCTTTGCCCCAAAATCAGGGTAAATAATTGTGATGAGCAACTCGTCTCTATCTTTACTTAAGAGTTTACAATATAGCAGAGTGGAAGTAACATGCATTTAAACATTATAATACAAGTTAGAAAGTGATTGAATACGTAGAATTCAAAAATCAGGGCTTAGACTATTCAAGGAGGGTGGGACTACTTTTTGATGGGAAGATTTTAGGTGGTATCATGGAGGCTGAGTCGTGAACCTTGAGCTGAATAGTGAGGAAATATACTCTTGGTGATATGAGAAAACTGCATTTGGTGGAGAAGCAGGGGTGGCATGATATGGATATGAGAATGACTATGTGGGGAAATGAGGAGACCTGTCTGACTAGAATGGAGAAACAGACACCCTTAATTACAATGGAAAAGTACAGTTAATCTTGACCACCTATTCACTTCCTGGCGTTTTATCTCCTATGAGGCTCAGAGCTGCTATCCATTGAGGCATGTCATCCCCAGGCAGTGCTTTCTCTGCTACAAAGATCCCACTTTCCTCTACTTCCCTTCTTGGTCCCACCAAAAATACCATTCTACCTGTGCTAGACTCAAAGCTTATTTTTTTTTTTATCAAGAAAGCTACTGTTGGTTTTCTTTGAAGAGTTATGGATAATAGGAGAGGCAACAGAGCTCATAATAGAAATTTAATAGGGGTATAAGTAAAGTGCTATTTCCCTTCCCTCCCCTGTCGCCAGTCCGGGATGGGAAATAGACCTATCATTTTATCATTGAAGGGAACATGTTTTGGGGAAGCTCTTTCTACCTATGTGTATTTACAAACCAGAAACTTATAGTTTCAGGAGATTTAGACTCTCCGGAGGCAGTGGGAGGTGGAAGTAGTTGTCATATATGTTTCAGAGGCATAACTTGAAGCTTGAAATCTGAATCTCTAGCCAAATTTTTATCCACTGTTTCAACTAACATCTCAAAATCCCTCATTGCAGTCAGACTGTCAGTCAACATGCATTTATAAAGCATTTACTATGTGCTAGACATTGTGCAAAGTGCTGAGGATACAAAGAAAGAAAATAATCCGATCATGCACCAATCTAATGTAGAATAGGCTGTCCAAGAATTTCAGGTCTTCATGGGGAGGCTGGATGATCCTTTTGGGAATGTGATAGGACAATTCCTGTTCAGATAAGGGTTAGATTAGGTTTTTACCCTTATTGTGATACTCTATAATCAAATAAGGTCCAAACTAAATGGTAAATGACTAACAGGCAGATAGAATAGTCTTAGTGGATTAAATGTACATACATACATACATAGGTAGATTATATATACACACATATACACATAAAATATGTACACATATATCTACTCATATGTATATATGTACTCAGATATATACATATATATACACACACAAATACACGCACATATACACACAAAAGCTTTTTGAGCAGAAAGTTGACAAACTAGTGTCATTACTACCCAGACCAAAAAGCAATATCATAGAGTTTTTGACTAGTGGTGTGCTTGAATTAACTCATACAAAAGTGATTTTAAACTTTTCAGGATGAGCATTAATACCTGGGTAAATTGGCAAATGCTACAAATCAAGGTTTTATTTGTTGTTATGTTGATTATCTAAACTTAAGAAAGAGATGGAGAGAATGTTAATGATACAGATTAAATAAATTTTAACTATTTTGAGTTTAATTTTAAAATGTGTTCTACATACATTTTTGGGCTGGTTGTTAAACTTTTACCAGCACACTCCTTGTTTTAACCTTCTCATTTCAGTAATTTCTGTCCTTATGTTCTGATTGGTGACTACCTTACCTGTCCCCCTTTTTTAGAAGTGGACCTCAGCTTTGCTTTTTTATCCTTTTACTCCCATTTGTCTTCTTAAGCAACTTGCCCGGAGCCCTGTAGAAACTCCAAGTATCTTCTCCAGCTCCCGTCTAGCTCTGAAGTATGATCAAATCAATGCTGCCATTGTTTCTAGAAGGTGAATCCCACTATTTCCCAGTGGCCCAGCTTATACCTGTAATGTTACTGACCAAAGTACTCCTCTCCCAGCTGTGTTGTTTCCATAGTAATATAAGTTTCTTGAAATAAGAGGCTGTTTTTGCTTCTGGGCAACATCCACTGCACTTACCATCTTCCTTGTCCTTAGTAAGAGCTTAATAATTTTTTTTCATCCATTAAACTATTGCTTCCTCCATTGAGAGTGTTCTTATAGAAGATGAGACTTCAGAGCAATGGGAGAATAGGCTGTACATGTAGGAAGTTGGGACCATATTATAGGCAGTCAAGGAATTTACATTCTAATGTTCAATGGAGAGTCATTTTAGGTTTTAGCTGACTTTGTAGAAACAAAGTCAAAAGGACTTATCTTCTTGACAATTTCTAAGAAAGAAACCCCACTCTTCCAACTAGAAGTCCAGAGCACAGTTAAATATCCTTACATACCAGCTTCCTCCCTTTATGTTTTTTAAACCTGTAGTTTGTAAAGCTTAGTAAATTCCTACTAAAGGAAAGCTTATCTGGTGTATTTTATCTGAGGACTTCAGTGCAGGCCCAACCAAATGACTGTTCTAAGGGATATTTTTTTCCTTCATTAAAAAAATGTAACATGTAATTCTAGGAGCTTGGTATCTTATTTATTTGCTTATCTGCACAGCTGGTAGATAAAATAGACACTTCCTAATTGTATAGCCATGGCTGGTGGTAAAAAAGGGATTCTTTTCACAGGTTTACTCTTTACAGCTGAACAATCTTTTTAAAAATTTTTCCATTTACATATCACTGTATAAATTGTCTCATAGGAGGTCTGCTTAACAAGTTTATTTGTGGAAAACGACAGGCACTTTTGTATGTCATTACTTAGTACTTTCAGTTTTTAGTTTAATAGAATGTAAAGGTGATTTTTTTTAAGTAATAAGTTCATTTTTTAAAGTTTTCTGGACCACTTTGGCAAAGAATTCACTTTTACCCCAGCATAGGTAGAATGTCTGCAAAGAAAATCCAACTAAAACATTGCTATTGAGGGAGATTCAGATTTTCTAGGGAAATGGTAAATGCCAATTTAGACTCTAAAAAGGGACTGAAAGGAAATAATCATATTCCCTTGTATTTTGAAAGTACATTTCTTTCCCAAACCTCAAAGTACTTAACATTTGTTAAGTATTCTTTGTCCCTAGAATATCCTTGTGAAGGAGGCAAAGAGAGGGTGCCAAGGGCATTTCCATTTCCTACAGAGGAATGTCATGAACACGTCTTGCTAAATGGCAAGGAGTCTGGGAGAGGACATATACACGGGAAATGTGTTCATGCTTATAGAAATTTATAAATTAGGCCTATGTTTCTAGGGATGGAGGAATAATAATAGTAGATTAAGAAATTCCAGATGACTCTTAATTGTGATTCCATGGTCTTTTCTAATTGCAGATATTGATGAAATCATGGGGATAAGGAGAACTTGATCAAATGGGTATGAGATGTTCAATTACGAAACATATAGGTAGAGGTATCTAGCAAGTAGTTGGTAAAGAAATTAGATTTAGGAGAGACATAAGAGCTAGATATATACATGGATTTGGTAGTCATCTCATGGAGATTGCAATTCAATGCATGAGAGCCAATGAGATCATGGAAGAAGCATATGGAGAGGGCAGAGTCTTGGTATCCAGCCAGTCACAGGAGGCAATCCATGAATAATGGCTCAGCAAAGGGGACTGAATGTGTAAGTGAAAAGAACATTAAAAGGAAGTCGAATTCTGAGTAACTGTAATGACCAATCTTCATTCCAGATATCAGCTAATGAAACCCAGCTTCCTCCTTCCAGTAGAGAGATAGATGACAATTCCATGCACCATCAGCCTAGGTAGCTATGTCTTTTAGTTTTAATTAACTACTAGTCATACTTTCCCTGTGTTGATTTTATTCTATCTATCCTGTGTATAGCTTGCTCTGTGTTATATATATATATATATATATATATATATATATATATATATATATATATACATATATATATATATACACACACACACACATATATATATGTGTATGTGTGTGTGTATACACACATACATATCCATGTATATGTATGTGTGCTTGTGTGTAGAATATATTGTCTTCCCTAACAGATACTGTCTGTAGCCTCTTTTTGTATCCTCATTGTGGACTTAGTGTCTGGTATATAATAGATGCTTAATAGATTGATTGATTGATTCACTGTTCTTTGTAAGAGGGAGGCTGAATTTTGTTCCCCTCAACTGGAAAGAGAGAATACAAGCAAAAAGGACTATGATATTAAAAACAAAACCCATCATCTAAATGTATTAGTTTTTTTTTCTTTTTCTTTCTTTTTTTTATTAGAAAAAAGTACCAGCTTGAGAGTCAGGAGACCTGGGCATTATTAGTACTATCCAGAATAGTCCTTAATCAAATACTCTTTGGTCAAATCAAAGTTTCTCTGGTTCTCAGTATATTGATCCCCAAAATGAAAGGATTGAGTTGAATGTTTTCTAATTTCCCTTGTTCACTGTCCTACTTCATTGGTACCAACAGTTATTTCCACTGTAACATGGTCTTGAGTCTCATCTAAGCCCCCTGTATCCTTCAGGTATATGGCCCTACAGCAAGAACCTATCATACCTATTTGATCAAGCCCTCTTTGTCTCCATGATTTTGATTTCATCAATATCTGCGATTAGAAAAGACCATGGAATCACAATTAAGAGCCATTTGGAATTTCTTAATCTACTATTATTATTTCTCTATCCTGGAAACATAGCCCTAATTTACAAATTCCTATGTGTATGAACACATTTCCTTTGTGTGTGTCCTTTCCCAGACTCCTTGCCATTTAGGAAATTGTATCCATGACATTCCTCTGCAGGAAATGGAAATGCCCTTGGCGCCCTCTCTTTGCCTACCTTAACTTACCACTTCATAAAAAGAACTCATTATCTTTTCCCCTAAACTGACATTTCTTCCTAATGTTATCCTTTCTGCTGAGGGTATCACCTCACCTCCTGTTACCTAACTTGTAAGCTAGAAGACATCCTTGACATAGATTGCATAAGGGGAATATTTTCCCTTACTCTATTTTCCCCCTTCCAATATCCTCCATACTTTCATCTGTCCCATTCTCTACACTGAAATGGTGATCAGCCTTGTTCAGGCCCTCATTCCCTCCATCTGAACTATTTCAATAGTCTCCTCATTTTTCTTGTGCTGTCCAGTCTCTCCCTTCTACATTTTATACTCTACATTGCTGCCAAATTAATATTACTCAACCACAGATGATGTCATTTTTTACCCAAGGTTTAGTGATTCCCTATTGTTTCTAGAATAAATAGAAACTCTTCTATTTGGTATTTAAAGTCTTTTGTAAACTAGCTCCAACTTTTCTTTCCAGAATAATTTCATATTCTTCTTCATCATGTGGGTGAGACATAGTGTAATATGGTGGACAGAGTTGGCTTTGAAGTCTAGAAAACCTGGATTAAATCTTGCCTCTGACAAACACTTGCTTTGGGACCCACAGCACGAAATTTAATTTTTCAGCTCACTAGGCAAATCTCTAATAGTATAACATGCAGAGAAGGGGCCAATTTGCATTTGCAGAGGGAATTTTCTTACCTGGGCCCAGTGGATAGAATTCTGGTCCTGGATTCAGGAAGACCTGGGTTCAAATCTGATCTCAGTTACTTATTGTCTGTGTGGTCCTGGGCAAGCTACTTAACCTCTGTCTGGCTCAGTTTCCTCATTTTACAAATGAGGATAATAAAAGTACCTATTTCCCAAAGCTATTGTGAGGATCAGATGAGATAATTTGTAAAGAACTTTGCAAATCTTAAAGAACTATATAAATGCCAGCTATTAGAGTAGTTGTTTATGCCTGTGAAATCACAGATGCACCCCCTATTCCCTATCCCTTTCATTCCTTCTAACATTAGAGATTAAATGGTATATTTATCTGTGCCATATCTTGCTTCATATCTAGAATGCCCTCCCTCCTCAATTCTGCCTGTGAAATCCCTTCTTCAATTCAATTTAAAAAAACCAAACTACCCCAACAAAAACAACAAACCCCAAGCGTTTATCAAGTGCCTACTATGTTCACTATCCTAGGCTCTGGGATAAAGTACAATGAATAAGACAATCTCTGCACGATGGGGGAGATAAGGACATATGTAAATATGTCTAGCATAAATACTAAGTAAGTTACACGATAGTTTTCGGAAGCAGGGCTTTAGCAATTGGTGGGGAGAATCAGGGAAGTCTTAAAGCATTGCACAAAATGATGGTTGAGCTACAGCTTAAAGGAAGAGGACTCTATAGGACAAGGTAAGAAGGAATGTACTCCAAGCATGTTGGACAGCTAATGAAAGGATGGTAATAGGAAATGTGGTATTATGTGTGAGGGACAGAAAGAGGTTCAGTTTCACTGGATCTAAGAATGTGGGAGTAGGAAAAAAATGTGTCCAGTGAGGTTGGAAAGATAATTTGGGGCCAAGTAGTGAAAGGCTTTGGTAGCTCAAGAGAGTAGTTTATATTTTATCCTAGAGGTAAGGTAATGCCGCTGATGTCAACTAAGTCAGAGAGTGATGTGGTCAGATCTTTGATGAAGGAAGATCTCTTTGATAGCCAGCAGTATGTAGAATGACTTCGGGTCATGAAAGACTTGAGGCCAGTATAACAGTTAGGGCACTATTGTAATAATCTAGATGAGAGATGATGAGGGCCTAAACTGTGATGATATGTGAGTGAAAAGAAAGGGCAAGATGGAAGGAATGCAGAAGTAGAAATGTCAAGATTTGGCAACTGATTGCATATGTTGGATATTGAAGAGCTGAAGATAATACCAAGGTTACCAACCTGGGAGTTTTGACTGATGATGTCTTGGATAGAAATATGGAAGTTTGGGTGAAAGGAAGGCTTGCAGGAGGAGATAATGCGCTCCATTTTAGGCATGTTATGATTGAGATGTCTTGAGGTCATCCAGTTTGAAAGGTTTACAAGGCAATTAGTGATGCAAGACTGAATTTCAGGGGAGAGAATGAGGGTGGATAAATGCATATGCACATGGACACATATGTGTATATCTATTCATCAATTGATTTATTGATCAATAGATACACATACATATACTTAGTGTTCCAAAGTCTTAGTGCATTTTTATTATTTTTAGGCTTAAATTTGCACTAGGACTTTTGAGACTCCCAATATATATGCGAATCTTCTTAGTAGAGGTGCTAGTTAAAGTCATGAGAGCTTTTGATGTTAGTTAAAATTGTAAGAGAGAATGTAGAGAAATAAAGAAGAGGGTTTAGGGCAAAACCATAGGAAATACCCACACTAAAAGTCATGATATGTAAGATGAAATCTCAGATCAGAGTTGTTTTAAGTTGAATTTATCATAGGATAAATTCATAGACCCAGTACCTAGTTCAGTTTTTAAACTTTTTTTTATGACTAAACGGCTTGCCAAAGGTCCTATGGGTAGTAATAGTCAGAGGCTGGATTTGGACACAAATCCTCTCACTCAAGAGTCAGTGCTCTTTCTGTTGCATCTTGTCTTCAATATTTTATTCTTATTTTTTGGAGTGATTTTTCTTATAGTTGTTTATTTCAATTTTTTCTTTTAGAAACTACATGTTCATGTTGGGAAATTTCTATCTGTGTTGTTTTTATATATTTGCGGCATTTCCCTGGGCTTATCTACCTTAACTGGTGACTGAGAAAAACTAGCCAGATTATGCTTCAAATTCTATCTAGCCATACACCCAGACCATGTTATTATCTATCCTGCCATGTATTCTTCTTCCTTCCTTAATTTTCTACTTTGGATTTGGGCATCATAATCAAATAAATATTACTATTGCTTCTAGAAAGGTGTGTCCAGTGACTGTTCTTTGACTCAACTCACAAATTTCTAGACTAAATACTGTATCTGCATTATAGATACGCAGTAGTAGAATATAGGCTCCTTATAGGCAAGGACATTTTGTGTTTGTGTCCTCAGTGCTTAGCAAAGTGTCTACCACATAGTAAGCACTTAACTATTTTTCTATTCATTCATTCACTCATTCTTTTTTTAAAATTCCTTGCATATCTTGATTATGTAATCTAATAGAGAATAAAATATTTTTTCTAAATTATCATTTCTCCTCTATTTCTATTCCATTAGATTTATTCATTGAAAATCCTTTTTATCCTATGTATTTAAAATTATATAATTTATATTTTATAATAATATTTATCCTTAGTTAAGAATTTTTTTCCATTGCCATAGTTGGGAAATATACCGCTATCCTTTTCTAAACTTTTTTTATTCTTTTGATATACTCTCCTATGGGAAGATCATATAGCTATTTAGAATGTATAACTAAAGTAGTATCATCATTTTTATTATATTGGTAAAACCCAACCATGAGCACTGAATGTTGCTATCATTTTTTCTTTACTTCTAATTGATATTTATAAAATTATAGAGTGCACCTTTGCAGGTTGACTCCTGGATGTTTTACTCACGTTATGTTTATTTTGAATGGGGGTTTTCCCCCTTGGTTTTCATTAGCATGATCTAGAAATGGTAAAGGCATTTTTAGAATTTATTTTCTTTCCATTTATTTTACTAAAGATATCATGTATTTTAACTAGCTTCTTTGATGCTAGTTATTGGCACTATTTCATGAAAAGGTCTCCTATATAAATCTCCTAAAGTCTAAGCTTTTTCATTTTTCCATCTTGCCACCTCCAGGAAGAATGCTCTTTGGGGAGATTCTGGCCTGGTATCATCATCATTCTGTGTGAAGAAATACTTATTACTTCTGTCCCTCTGCTTTCATAACTATTCAGATGAAATAGAGGTTCCCAAATTTATTTGGCCTACCATTCCCTTTTCAAAAAACATTTACTCAGTGCTCCCCTTATGCCCCCTCAATTTACTTTCTTTACCCCTTGAACAGTTTTTTGGGAATTTGTGTCATTTAAGAAGAAGATAAAAATCTTTTTTTACAAAAAAGGATGCATTTTAAATAATTTGCAGTAAATTTATGGTTTTTGTTTCCCCTGCATTGAAATTTTGATGTCATTATATTTTCTCATCTCATCTTATAGTATTGTATTGTATTTTAAACAAGTCATTACATGCACATATTCCTGCCAATGCATGCTGGACTCCCTACAATGCCAGACAGGCTTGCCTGCCAACACTTGCATGTTAAGACCTGTCGGTGCACTTGACCACTGATTGGTTATAACTTGCATTTTGTGTGTTTATTTGGAAAAATAGTATAATCACTACCACTTTAACCCTGTTACACAACAAATAAAACATATGAATGTTTTTTCAAAATTTTTTTCTCTTCTCTTCTTTCCTTATGCTCCCACTACCGCCCTATTTTTATTCAAGGCCACTCAATTGCACCTATGGTTACTACTTCTCCCCTGTATTGTTCCAGTGACCCACCCCGCCCCCCCGCAGACAGTATTGTCCACTTGTGAACCTCTGATTTAAATTCTGGAGGATATACCTGAGTCAACACCTCCCTTTTTATCTCGATTCTTCTGTGTATTTTCAATAAACTATGGGTGGGATGGCAAACATAGAGTTCTGATACCCAGGTCCTTAACTTGAATTAATAGCTGCATATATAGTTTTGTTTTTCTTCTCATACAACATGCATATAGTCTCACTTTGTGGCTAAAATGAAGGAGTCACTTTTAAGAGGTAAATCTGGGTGCCACACATGCATTGTGAACCTTTCTGTATAAAGAACAAGTGATGAGGAAATGTTTCCCCAGTTCCTTGAGGTCTGAGACTTTTGGGCAGAGTGGAATTGCTTTCAGATGTGGAAAGAAAATTTGAAAATGGCACTAAGGATACATTTGGAAATTTTTGACAGAAAGGAAATGACTCAAGTTCTCGACACTAATTCAGTAGGCATAAAGAGATACATATGTGTTGGTATTTTCATTTCATTTTCAAACTTTAGAATATTTTCCCCCTTCTCTGTAAGTGCTTATAACTAAGATGGCAATCTGAACTCTTCAAACAGTTCTAGATCATAGCATTCAGAGTATTTTGATCATGACATTTAATACTAGCAATAATGAATACCCTCTGCTTAGGGGTGTGTTGGAGCCTGCTTCAACTGTCTTCCTGAGCCAAATGTTAAATTTTTAGTGTGAGCATGTTCACCTCCAAAATCAGCAAAAGTACAAATCAAGGATTCATTTGTTGTTTTGTTGATTTTCTAGGCTAAAGAAATTGATGAGGAAAATGATAATAGTGAAGATTACACTTAAAAGTGGGTTCTACAAACACGTTTTCTGGAGAGCTGATTGTTAAAAAAATATTTCCCTCCAAAAACCCCCAACATTTGCCAGTGTACCTCTACCTATCCTTCCTTTTAAGTGTTGAAAATGTGCCTGATTTTTGGTCTGGAATTACAGAATTCTAAATTGGTACTTCTTTTCATGATCAGTTATCGATCAGAACTGTGAATAATCAGTTTTCAAATTTTTTATGAGAAATGACCCTTCCTGCAACATTGTCACAAAACTTATCCTTAGAAGAGAAAATAAAATATTTGTAACTCAATAAAAGTTATGCAAATGGTGAAATTCAGAATAGTCCACTTTCTTTGTTGTAACTTACCTTCTCAAATACTCTCAGAAACATGGTCTAATTTAACAAGATTGATTTTTCAAAAGAGCAGAATCACGTATCTCCCTTTTACATTTCTCAATTGATTTCAAAACTGCAAAAGAAGAAAATAAACACCTCCTGACTTGTCTTAATAAGATTACCAAGCTATGTCGGGTATCTATTTTTATTACCCTGTATACTCCCTCCACCATCCTAAATTAGGAGCCAAAGTGTTGGCAGGGGGCCATCTATGGAATTTGGTTGAGTTCCATCCTGTTTTCTATATTAGCTATGAGGCCTTTATACAGAATTAATCTAAGGGGGAAAAATTAACTGGAGCAATAAAGATAATCTTTGTTGGAAATGATATTTTCCTTTCCTCTGCTATTTGTCACACACAAGCATAAAAAACCTTTCCCTGCAGCAGAAGTCATGGAGATGCTATTGGCTGCTGTCTGACAACAGTCCCTTTCTCTTTCTCAGCTCTATCTTTCCCTCTTCCTACCCCCATTTCCTCGCACTTTCTTCTCCAGTTTCTCACCATTTTCAAGGACCATCATCAAGTGCTGCCTTCTATGTGACTGGGGTCCACTTTTGTCCCATGGACAGCTGTGCAGTCTGACTGCAAGGATTGGCATTTCTATTAAGTCCCACAGCCTTTTCCATTTGGGTTTTGTGCTCTTTTTATTATTATTACCCTAATAATAATTAGTATTATTGTTGGTCCAAGAAGCTACGTCAGAAGTCTGCAGATGCTTTTATCTTTCCTTCATCCCCTACTAGGGATTTTTTTTTTACTTTATTTTTTTTTTATTCTTATATTCCAGTGAGTTCTTTATATCTGGTGAGGGCTTGCCTTAATTAGATATTTAAATGATTTGAGCAATGCTGTTTCTTTAACTTCTAACTGCGACAAACACACATGAAACATACTGTTGGCGGCATTTAATCAACAGCAGTCAATTTATCATTTTCACAGTTTTAGTGAGTGGTTATGAATCACGAAAATCACAGGTATTGTAGACGCAGCGTTGTGGCACTATCATTAACAAGTACACAGTGCACAGAGGGATGACTTGGTAATTGAGTGGGACTAATAAGAATACATCATTTAGCTGTGTGTGACAAACTGTGCCTCAAAACACAAGCATGGAAAATTCACGTTTTGCTTAATAAATAAATTACACAGCCGATGTATTATACATAATTTGTGTCCTCGTGGATTTGAGTGATCTATAATGCATGGTCCAAGTCATTTATTTATTAAGACTAACTATATATATTGTAGGTGGGGAATTTTAAACTCCAGAGTAAGGCCTGCTTAGGTAAGTGCTGCAACTCCTGCGTCTGATTGGGCGATAAATGAGGCTGTGTGTTCAGGGAGTTAGAGACCCAGGCAAGGGCTTCAGCTGTTATAAGCTCTAACATGTTTATAAACTTCAGTTTCCTCCATTTATTGGGGGCAGGAGAAGAGGCAATCTACAGCCCCTGTAGGAAGGCTGGTGAGATGCAGTTTTGTGAGGGGAGGGCAATGAAATTTTCTTTTAAAAATATTTGAGGTAGATAATATTTATATGCTTGGTTTGTTATTCATATTTTCAGAACACAGAAGTGCCACAGCTTTAACTTCTTGATTTTAAAGAGACTTTGATTAGGAACTCGAAGTCTTTGAGGTAGCTTAAGGGGTAAATCCTTTCAGCCATTCATTCATTCATTCATTTTATTTTTTTTGAGGAAGCCTGGTTAAATGACTTGCCCAGGGTCACAGAGTAAGTATCTGAGTCTGGATGTGAACTCAGGTCCTCCTGACTCCAAGGAGTCAGCTCTAGCCACTGATTCTCCTTGGTGTCCCTCCTCTCCCCAATTCATTCTTTCAATAAACATTTACTAATCCTCACTATATAAAATTCAGAGAGGCAGCATGGCATAATCAATAGGGGGACAGTCTTGAACTGGGGAAAACCAAGTATAAGTTCTTCTGCTGACACACATTGACTGGACAGAAAGGCGGCTAAGAAGCGTAGTGGGCAGAGTGCAGGACTTGGAGTCAGGAAGGGCCAAGTTTGAATCTTGTCTGAGAAACTTAGTTGGTTGACCCTTTGATCTGCTCTCTGTCTCAGTTTCTTCATCTGTATAATGGAAACAATAATAGCACCGAAGGGTTATATGGATTAAATGAAATAATATAGGTAAAGGGCTTTGTAAACCTTAAAGTACTATATAAATATTAGCTAGATAGTTATCAGTGCTTCTGGAGACTCATTAAGACTATAAAGGTAATTGCTGCTCTACATGAGTAGAGGGAGTTTCCATAGCAGTAGTTCTATTCCAGGCATGCTCTAGGGCAAAAATGTGAAATGCACTGATCTAGTTACTAGGGAAGGAGAAAGGATTAAAAAAAATACCCAAGAAGCTTGTTCTCCATTTGGGCAATAAGACATTACACACAGAGAGAAGATTAGGTAAGGGGAGTAGAAAGTTGTATCAAAGGAAGGAGAGATTTCTTACAGCGGAAATAATCAGAGAAGACTACACAAAGGCAGTGGTTTTAGTACAAAGTTTGAAGGCTGGGTTGGGTATCAATAGGCAGAGATATTCAAACTACACTTGGATATTTGTTCAGTGACTTGTGTGGTAACCTATATTTTTCTGGGGGCCATGCCAGAAATATTGAAGTTCACATTTTAAATGAAAAGTTAAAAGCTTCTCTGTAGGTTGAATAAAAAGTATAAAGAACAGACCTATGCAAAATTGACAAGATGTATTATTAATGTAATGTCTTGTACTTGATATTTCTTTGAAGTAGAGCAGAGCCTAGGTAAATTCTTTGCTTTACGAGGTCCAGCTTAAGTGCCACCACCCCTTAAATAATACTGTACTCATTTCCACCTACCTTTTCCATTTTTCAATCCTTCTCACCTCTTAGTTTGAGTCTCTCGTGCAGTTACCATATTATAACATCATTGTTCACCTAGTTGTCATTGTGTAATATAATGACCACTAGATGAAAAAAAAACAAATTTCAAAATAAAGCATGAATTAAAATCTAGCTCTGCTATTTAGGCCTATATGACGTTTGGAAGACCATCTTCTTTCAATGACTCAGCTTTCCTTCTAGAAAATACATCCTAAACCATTGCTTCCCTTGGCTGCCATATCTCTCTTGGCAAAGAGACTGCTGTCTGCTGGCTAGAGCAATTTCTATTCTTTTGATCTTCTTACTTGGAAAATATATTAATATTGCATAAATTTCCTTAGGAAATAGTGATAATCTGTTTCAATGTCTATAACTGTATCAATTTCCTATTGTAAAGCATTGATAACTTGTATAAATATGACTGGTTGGATTTTAGTTCCCTATCATATCTTATTTTAAATTATCTAGTTTGGAACTGATTTGATGTTTCCTCTAATAATTCAATGTTTTGAGTGTGTACAGTGAGCTTATTTGGAAATGATAGCCATATTTAGCCATAATATAATTATCCCCTGCACCAGATGTTGGCACATAACCTGGACTTAACTTCATGGTGGTCTTTCTACCAGTGCTCATTGTGAGCTCTGTAGTATGAGACAAAAATATAGTTAATGAAATGATGTTTCTTGTTGCCTTAGATCTATGATAGACTATCAGTTCCTTTAGTTGCGTCTTCTAGGAAGACATGAGCTATCCTTCCATTTAGGTACAATTTCCTTCTGTCTTCTGATTTCATCTACTATGAGTCTATTAAGATAGATATGATTTAGTTTATTAGGTCATTGGAGTATCAAGAGTTAGCTTAAATTTGTCTAAAACTGTGAATTCTAACCATTCCCTGTCAGTTCTGCTGTTACCCTTCAACCATCACTGCAAAAGCAACTTCAGGCTTCATTTTGTATAGTTCTTTGTTCCGATGGCTGAATAGCTAGTTCATCCTCACTTACTGGCCAATGTGTTAATGATGAGCTTCTCTATAGTTAGCTAGACTGGTTTTCAGAAAACAACCACAGTCTTTTGCTTGGACTACGTTGAAAGTTTATCCACATGGTTAAAATGGCTAGAACTTGAATTCTACTGTCACAGCTTTCCAGAACCCTGAGTCATTTCCACATCAAAATGAAGAACCAAAGTTGCCTGATGTAAACATGTCAACGACCTCTGGTGACCATAGTGCCTGTCACACAAGCTATAATAAGAGCTTGATAATTGCATGTTGATTGACCTGTGATTTTCTTGGTATGGGAAATTCCTTCAGCAAGGCAGATTCTAATTTGCCTTTATCTAATAGTCTTTAAAAGTTCCTTGGAAAGTAGAAAGTTTAGGTAACATGTCTGTGAAAGCACAGCTAGTAGCCTCCAAAGCACAGTTTGAACCCAGGTCTCCCTGACTTAAGTCTTGCATGCTATTCAATAGGCAATACCTCTTCTCTGCTGACAAAATGGGCTTGTAAAAATGTTGAAGGAACATTATGATGTACATGTAAGATATCACATACCTCTCCATCTTCAGAATAGGACAGGGAGCAGTAAAAGGACTCTTGGCATCAGTATGTGAAAATAGAACCAGAAAGCAAAGTTCTTTAGTAAAGAAACATGCTCAAATCAGTCTGGGTTGATCTCTTTTTTGACTTAGTTATTGAGTATAAAGGGACTTGAATTAGAATTCTTTCTCCTTCTTTATTTTTCCCCCATTTTTTAGGGAGGGAGCAGGGAGAAGTAGATCAGTTCCTACCTTTCCTCCTCCCAGTAAGCCCACACTAACAGAACTGAAAGATAAAAGAAAGCCATGAAGATATTTAGGTCCCTGCAGTCACCGAGATAAATTAAATAATTTAAATTGACCTAGGGGCCTACGTATAGAATAATCCCCCACTTAGATAACCCAGTGATTCTTAACTCATTTTTGAGTCTGAATCCAGTCAGTGTGAAAGTGTTAATATTTCTGTATCACAGTACACTGGATACACTTATCTTTTTCATATCCAATAAACAGAGACAATGATTATATTATTCATAAGAAATTTTTACCTGAAGTAATAAAGCATATAGCTTTAGTTATTATTTCCTAATCTTTAAAAAAAGTATATCTCTCTCTAGCCCTAGGAATAGCCTTAATTTTCATATTAAAAACATTTACCTTTTTTATACTTTCTGTTGTTTTTGGCCTTTTAAAAACTCCTGCAGCTAGTCCTGATGATCATCTACCCTCCCCTCCCCTTCAATTTCTCCCTATCCACTGGCTACTCTCCTGTTGATTACGAATACTTCCAAGTCTCCGTATCGTTGAAAACTCTCATTGGGTCCCACTGTCTCTGTTAGCTATTGTTTCATAATCTCTCCACTTTTTCAGCCAAACTCCTCATTAGGAGGTTGAGGAATGGGCGGGGGGCAGAATTTGGTGGTAACTCTCTATACTCAGTGGCTATACTTCTTTTCTCACTGTCTTCTAAACCTTTTGTCATCTGCTTTTGTCTTATTGGTCTTATTGTCTATTCTCTCTAAAGTTAACAAGGGTATCTTAATTGCCAAATTTAATTGTGGTTTCTCAAACTATGACCAATTACCTCTTTGTAGCATCTTACACAATTGACCACTATTCCCGCCTGTTATACTTTCCATTCTTGGTTTTCATGGCATTGCTCTATTTTGGTTTTTCTCTAACCTGTCTGATTTCTTCTTTTCAGTCTCCTTCATTGATTTGCCATCCATGTCATGTGGATGTACTGCAAGGATCTATACGAAGACCACTTCCCTTCTCTTTTTGTTATATATACTTTCTCAGTGGGTGACCTCATCAGCTCTCATGGGTTCAATTATCATCTCCATTTGCTGAAACCCAGATCTTTATATCTAGCCCTAGTCTCTCTTCTGAGATTTAGTACTGTTTCCTGAACTGCCTATTAGACATATCAAGCTGAATGTGCCAAAGGCATTTTAAATTCAATATGGCTAAAACAGAGCTCATTATCTTTTACTTCAAACCCACCCTTCCAATGAATCTCTCTATTACTGCCTAGTGTCTTCATGCTTCCAGTCATCTGGTTTCACAACCTCATTGTCATCTTTGACCCCCACCCTCAATTAGCTCACATGGCTAATTGAATGCCAAGTCTTGGCATTTCTACAACTACAATACATCTCCTATATTTCCCCTTCTTACCATTCATATAATAAGCCTAGTTTTCTTTGTCATAACCTGTTTGGTCTTCCTGGCCCCAATCTCTTTCCATTCCAATATGAATAGTTTCATATAGTTAACCTTGGTGATTTTCCTAAAGTGGAAGCTTGATTAGGTGATCCCTTCTACTCAGTGAACTGCAGTGATTTCCTCTTCCTTTTATAATCAAATGCCCTTTCCTCTTTTTTCAGTCTACTTATATATTACTCCCTACTGTGTACTCTTTAAACCAACCATACAAGCCTATTTGCTGTTCTGCACATTGAACCCTCCATCTCTAGCCTCCATTCCTTTGCATTCTAATCTTTTATTACTGTAATGTACTCTCTCCTAATGTCTGTCTCTCAAAATTCCTGCTTTTGCTCAGGACTGAGCTCAAGGATCCTTTTGGTCTGAAGCCTTTTCTGATTAGCTGTTAGGCTACTTCTTCTTGAAACCATACTGTGTTCCTTTTTATATACCAACTACAGTGAATCTTTAACTTTCATGAGGATGACATTCTTAGAATACAGCCCTAAAGTGAAAAATGCAAATGTTGACATATTGAACCTATGGGAAATAGGGAGTTTGGTTCCCATGACCACCAAAAACTGCAATCTTTTGCTAGAGATTGCTGAAAATATACTTTTTTCAAACAATTCTTTATAGAAAAGCATTAATTCTGATAATATGTACTTTTCTAACACAATAACTAACAATAGCAGTAACCCATAAAATTCAGTACACAAAATAAAATTGGTAACATGCAAAACATTTTTCTCACAAGTAATTTCCTAGAATTCTCTGACCTTTTGTGCTAATATTTCAATCAAAAAAAGAAAACAATGACATTGATTTCAGACACTACTCACTGTCCATAACACATGAAATCTACAGTGCCATAAACACTGCACAGCAAATAAAGTCATTAAGGTGAAAACATTTTTTAAACCTGAATCTTACCTATTACTGTGTCAGATGGTGGCATTGTCCCAAACTGCTGTAAACCTCTCTACCACCCTCTGAAAACAAAGGGAGAGGTTTGTAGGATTTTAGTTGCTGCTGTCAGAAGATGCCCACATGCTCTCAACCTCATTTCCAACTGTACTTTACAGCTGGTAGATGGTGTGGAAGGTTGTGAAGGATGCACCAGCTTGAAATAATCCATCAGCAACATCTGCTTTGTGTGTTTTTGAGATCCTTAAGGGTCTCAGGGTATGTGAGGATAGCAGAAGCCAGTTGACATTTAACCTTGAGGCCAAGATCAATGATGGGATTGGCAGCCTTGTTGTTTCTAGCCAGCTGGTCTATTAGGCCCATGGAGGCTGCAGACATTCCAGTCAGAAGTTTGTCTAACATGTTTATTTTCTCACTTAGCTGCATTGCTGACTTTGTAGGCCTGGACTTAGAGCCCAAAGGATTGTCCTATACCTTAGGGGCATAATTGCAACATAACTTGAATTTTAAAGGCAAATAATGAAAATAGGCAATGAATGCATGTTCTTTATAATGGTAGGGTGAGCAAGACCAGTGAAACACCTAGTAGAATACCAACTACTCCACAAACTTACATGCATTGCACCTTTCTGTTTTTCCCCTCTAATGCACATAACCCCTAATAAAATCACATGAATGCTTAAAGTCAGGAGAGTAAAACTAGGAATGGAAGATTGACTGCATATACTTAGATGTGCATTTATTGTCTCATTGTTAGAATGTAAGTTCCTTGACAAAATATGTTATTTTTTTGTCTTTGTACCCCTAGCCCTTAACATTGTGTCTAGCACGTAGTAATTGATCACAGAATTTGAGATAGAAAAATTTCTTCCTCATTCAAGAGAATGTAGACTCTGTTTTCAAATAAATATAACCCAGAGTTGTGAGTATTGGCAGAAAAATTCAAAGCATGTCCTCTGTAAGTCCCTGTCCACCAATTATATACCACATGACTCAAGCAGTGATATATCCTATACCATATATCCAAGTAGTGATAGCATCCTATATGATACTTGCAGGCTTTTGGCTTTGGGAAGTGTCCTGGGTACAGATGATTTGACCTTCACCACTTCTAAAGTGAATGATGATAGTAGATGTCCTATGGCAGCCTATCTCTGCCAACTGGTTAAATCCATAGGTAAACTTCAGTACAAT
Organism: Bettongia penicillata ogilbyi; assembly: GCA_023548195.1. Taxonomy (NCBI): domain Eukaryota; kingdom Metazoa; phylum Chordata; class Mammalia; order Diprotodontia; family Potoroidae; genus Bettongia; species Bettongia penicillata. The sequence continues at coordinate 6,656,416 of JAJHZJ010000318.1, read as the reverse complement.
TTCAGTGTTGCTAAGGATGCCTTTTAAGGAAAATTGGCTACTGAGGAGCAAATGCTTTACAAAATATTTTCCAAATAACAGCTTTTAAAACTTGCTAGTACAAATATTTTTATTCCTATTTTAGGATTTTTTGACCCCCGCCTCCACTACCAACCCCCATGTATTATCACTCTCCCTTTTCAAATTACTTTGTTTTTTCTTACTTTTTTTTAAAAAAAATATGTATTGTATTTCCTAAGGGCAATGTAAAGTCCTCAAGGGCAAGGATTGTTTTATTTTTGTCATTGTATCTTCAATGCCTAGCCCAGTACCTTTGGCTTCAGAAATGTTGAATTGAACTGAATTTCAGGTTTGGCATTCTAAAATTCTAAAGCATAATCATTTGATACCTTAAAAATTATGTGAAATGTGATTATCATAGAATGATCTTTTCTTTTGCCAACCAAACTTGCTTTTTTGAGGGGAGGGAAAGGGGACAATTTAGATTTCAGGATTACTGTATCCACCTCTAATCCTTTACCTAAAATATCAGAAAAGTGCCCAGATCCTCCTTTGCACAATATCACATGCCTTCTTTCTCAGAGAGAGATTTGTTCTGTGCTGCTTAAAGGGGGTGAATTACACCAATGGCTGAAAATTACAGGAAGGACAGACAACTTTGAAAGACAATCCTTATCAACACAAAAAGCAACTGCAATTCCAGAGGACCAGTGATGAATCATGCTCATGACAGAGAGATGATCAATTCAGAGTAAAAAATGAGACATATTTAGACATGGCCAATTTGGGAATGTGTTATATATGTGTTTGTTACAAAGGCTTGTTTTTTCATTTTTTAATTTTCTTTCAGCGGAGGAAGGAGAAGATTAGGGATGGAGTCTTCTCCTCCATCTTGCCCTTCCACAGTAAGGAGAGAACAGAAGGAAATCCAGAAGGAGGGGAGTTTTGAATGTTACTTCTTGAATTAATACTTAAAAAGAAAATCTAGCTTGATGTAGTAGTAATTTGTAGTTTCATGTATAGTCCTCTCTTCACAACGTATGTGGAAATGCCTATTTTATTGAAGTTCAGAATTTTAAAACAACGAAACTTTCAAATACTGAAGCAGAATTATATTCAATGGAAAGAAATTTGCACAATGAGAACTATTGAAAATCTCTGAACCTGCTCCCCATCACTAGCCACAACTTTTCCAGGCAGGCAAGAGCAGTGGAATAGAAAGAACATGGAACTTGAAATTTGAAGATCTGAGTTCACATCCTGACCATACCACTGAGTAGATCAGATTTTGACTTTTCTCTCCAGTAAATTGAGAAGATTGAGGTTCCTTACATTTTGACATTCAATGACATGATTTTGAGAATAGCTATTTCTGACTAAAGGTAAACTAAATCACAAACAAAGCTGATGTGCTTTTACAGTGGACTTTAGGCATATCCAAAAGTTATTGCTAGTTAAGCTATTATGCATAAACTACAATAAATCTTAGGGTCATAGGTACTTTTAAAAAATTTGTTGAGTTGTTTAAATAAAATGAACATTTTGTTGCTTTTAACGTCAACAAATAAATGTAACTCCAAGGTTAACTTGGATCTTTTTTTTGAATGTTTGCATATATTTTTAAATCTAGCTATGTCTCTCCTTTAATATGAGCTCCTTGAGGTCAGAGATAGTTTTCTTTTTGCCCCCAGCATCTAGCACATCTGGTAGGTAGCAGATGTCTCATAGATGTCTCTTGTTGGATAACCTACATGAACACAGATTTCCATGTTAGGACTTCAAGGTTATTATTATTTTTTAAAGTTTACAACAACTGACAGAACCCTGTACTCATTGTGTTCTCTAAAAATCAACTCCAAAGCCTTTAAAAGCTAAAACTTGAGTTTGAGAATGTTCTCATCTCATCATCTCATTTCTAGTCTCTATTGAGTTGTCCTAGCTAAACAATTCTTTATTTATTGAATAACCTTCTGGTGTTGAATTTCTCCATGCTTGGATTGGTCTTTAGATTGGATCTGTCTTAGGGACCTTCAGAGTCTGATGGAACTTACCCAATATGCTGATCCTTTGCTATAGACTTCAAGAAAAAGGATTCTTTTAATAGCTGAAAGGTATAGATGATCATCACCAAGTCAGATTCCCTATCTCTTCTACACTGTCCCTGGCTCAGCACTATACCACAAAGAATCAATGGTGTAGGATTTGGTAAAGCAGACAGAAATATAAATAAAAAATATAGGCTTTGAAGCTCATATTTAGACTTGTGCTAAGCTGGTATGGATCTAAATTTCACAGGTAGGCCTCTGCCTAAGAAAATGTTCTGTGACCAGTCAGATGCTTAACTATAAAACCCTTTTTAGAGATAATTCAACTGTTTTCAGTTCTTGAAACTATATTTTGACAGGTGTAGTGCCAATGTGATATTCACAGCCATGAATATCCCGGCACAACTCTGACTCATGAAATATAACACTCTTCACATAGAAGACAGAACCAAAACATTTATTCAGACACCAGAAAGTCAAATCCATCATAGCAACAAAAATCTATACACAATAACAGTGCAAAGGACAGCACAATCCCCAAGACTTCCCCCTACTGGGTTACCCACAAACCAGCTCCATCAAACAAATCACAAGCAGGCCCCCTTAAACGAAATCACAAACAAGCTCTTTCACTCACACTAGCCAACTGTCTGCTTGCTTGCATCCTTCCTAGCTCGGATTGTTCTCTGACTTACTTCCTTTCAGTTCTGCTCTAGCTCTGCTTCTTCCTGTTCTACTCCATCAACAAACCCCTCCCACCGCTGGCTCCATATGACTCAGACTTCCATGTGAGCCAAGCAGGTCCTATAGGCCAATTTAATGAATGGAAAGATCACTCCATTTAAATTACCATTACAAGAGGTCAGTCCATGATTGTCTAAATCAGTACTCATTAATGGAAAGCCTCAATTTGATATTGCTACCACATCTGCCATTTTGACTGAATGAAATAGTTCAGACAAGTGAATGAATACACCGACTTTTCCTCCTTAGGAATTCAGGTTTTTGATGGAATTGACTAAAAGGACTGCTTGCCTGGAGTGTAGATGAGGAGAAGAATGCTTGTTAGTGGTAGAAGTCAGAACCTTTATCTTCATTAGTTTGCTGAATTCTTATCATCCTTGGTCATGAACCAGAATTGACTTGTTTAATTTGGTGAGATTCCTGTTTAGTCATTCTGTGGCCAATGGTATTATCAGCAAGTTCAAGTGATGAGACTACATTATATGTATGCCACCTCTTACAGGAAGTCTTCCACAAGACTCCTTAATTATAGTTCCCCCCACTGCTGATTTTTTCTAGTTTATCCTGATTATATAGTTTATCCTATACATATTGTTTGTACATTTTTGTTTGTGGTCTCTCCCATTAGACTGTGAGCTCTCTGAGGGCAGGGATAGTCTTTCTACCTTTCTTTGTATCCCCAGGGCTTAGCACAATGCCTGGCACATAGTAAACATTTAATTAATATTTATTAATTGAACAATTGACTATATTTTGCCATGATCTAGAATTTCTTAGTGATGAAACTTGGATTACTTAAAATGGCAAAGAATGAATAAATTCTCCAGGATATTGAGGAGTTTTGTAGCATTGTTGGATGCATGCCTATAGAATACACCGACCTCCCCACTACTCTGTTCCTAACCCATAAACCTGATGGTAGAAAAAAAGAATGTGGCAGACACTGCAAAGAGTTGGTAACCTGGAGTTTCAAAACAGGAGCCCAGAAAGAAATCCATGGGAGACTGAAGGAAGACGAGAAATCACTGCTGACAACACATTTTACCTGGCAGTCTAACATTGTTTATCACATAATAAAAAGTGCCAATACTTACCACCTGTCTAAAATATGCAGTAATAATAAATACAGTTATAGGGCATAATATGGTCAATGATGATAGAAGAATTTATATACCTTAGAAAGTGGAAAAAGCAGTGATATTTCATAAGAGGAAAAGCTGAGGATGGGAGAGGATGAGGTCTTTTACCCATTGATAAGCAGCAGTGGAAAATACTATTGATTTTTTTAGTTACAAAAGGATAATCCACATTTTTTATTAAGTTGGGGAAACAAATTGTGAGAATATTACCTTTCACCTCCCATGTTGACTGGTTTGATTTTTTTTCCCCTGTGTGGATTGTACATGGTTAAAATAAAGGGTTCTATAAATAAGGATAAATCTAACCACATACTGGTATGTAAACTTTGCCCTAATGGAATTATGGAATCTGAAGGCTGCAAGGTATCTCATAGGACACCCAATGCGCTTGTGTTTGAATGAAAATCTGCTCTACAATATGCCCCCAAATTTAATCAATACAATAAGTCTTTCGAAGCCCTACAATATAAAAATTACTGTGCCTGATAGGTGCTGAGAATAAAAACTCAAAAGAAAACACAATTCCTGCCCTCTAGGAGTTTATATTCTCCACTCTTTGCTTGAACATCTCTAATGAGGAAGAAATCACTATTTTTTGAGTCAATTCATTCTACTTTTTTGACAATTCAAACCTAAACTGTCCTCTTTGTAGCTCCCATCTGTCATTCTTAAGTGCCTTGTGGGACCAAAGCTGCTTGTGCCCTTGTACATGATATCCCTCCAAATAATTGAAAAGAGCTTTGAGTACTGTCTCTCCCTTCACTCCTAACCCCTCGCCCCAAGATAAAATTATTTTTTCTAAACCAAATATTCCCAGTTCACCTAATTCTACAACATTTATGGAACTTTCCCCCCTTTAATTAAAGGTAAGAAAAACAATTCATGGACCCTTCAGAACCAGTTAGCTATAATGACTTTTTGGATCCCAAGTTCTCTACATTTTTCTCTTCCAAATAGCTCCTCACATTAAAACAGGCAATCCAACAGCTAACGAAACCCATGCCTTGTTGAATCAATTCTTGGTTAACATGAAGCCATAACTTACTTGTAAGTCTTTTATTCCAAAATATTCACTTAGAGAATATTGCCACAAAAAGGAGTCTGGGCAATACTCTGCATATGGTTGTTCAATGATTTGTAAATATGTGACAGCAATATAATTCACTTTTCACCATCTTATTGATAAATATCTTATGGAAATTTTATCAAATATTTTGCTGCAATTATGACACCTTGTTTCTATATCCCCCTGATTTACCATCCAGTAACTACAACAGAAAAGGAAATGAGGTTAGTGTTGGTATAAATTGCTGTTAGTAAACATATTGGCTCTAAGGAATCATCAGTTTAAAAAATCTTCACAAGCCATCTTGCTTAATAATCTACTGCAGAATTTTTCTGGGCGTGGATTTAAGCTTACCATATAGAAACACTCAGAGTCTGTTTCCACTCAAAATTTCTCATACATCTTACTAGCACAGATTTGTATTCAGAAGGAAACTTAAAAGTTTGTAGGATCATAGACTAGGGCTATGAGGGGCTTTGGAGAACATGGTATCCAATTCTTATTTTACAGATAGGGAAACTGAACTGAAGGACAGAGAGTCTAATGACTTGCCTAGAGAGGTGAAAGAGGTCGGATGTGAACCCAAGGGTTCCTTGAATTCAAATCTAGTGCCTTCTCCACTACATCATGCTTCCTTGAGTTTATCTAGTCAACATTCTTCATTTTATACAGATGATAAAACTGAGACCAAGAGAGATTATGTGACTTTCCAAAGGTCACATAGGTGACCAGTGGCCATAACAGGATTATAGCCCAGGTCTTCCGATTAGAATATAGTATGAGGTCTTAATATAATCTCAGTGGCAGTGAGATGTCATCTTCAAGTTTGTAATTTGTTGGATTCTAAAGACTTGAGCCACCTAGGAGTGAGATACAATGTGGAGAAAACTGATCCCATTAGACTGTTAATAATTTTAAGTAGTTCTCTCTTCTCTATATCTGGCAACTCTAACCAACTTTTCCCCCAAAATGACAAAATCTTCTACTTAGTCTCATGGTCTCTTTTCTCTCCAATTTTATTTTTTACAAAATTAAAAAATATTTTATTGATATACTTTATTTTTATATCAATTACATTTCTCAATATATCTCCTTGCTCCTCTCAGAGAGCCATCTTGTATAATAATGAATAAAAAGAAGAAATAAATAGTTCAACAAAACTAACCAACACACTAACCAGTTCTGACATTTCATTCATTTTTTTTTTCACATGTGTGGTCCCTCTGTTTTGCAAAGAGGAAAGAGAGGTACATTCTCATATCTCTTCTTTAGGATGAGTGAGGTCATGATAATTTCACAGTAATTTTCAGATTTTTCAGTAATTTCACATAATTTTCAGATGCTCTTGTTTTCCTGTTGTGCACATGGTCTGAAACAATCGATCAGGCACATGATATTACTATAAAATTACTATGACTAGAGCATGTACAATTTTAATTTTCTTCACCAAATGTCAATCTGCTTCAGCACTACATCATTTAGGAATGAGAACTACAGTTTGGCTGTCATATTTCCTCAGCTCTATCTGATCTTTAGCTTACTTTCTGGTTATTTCATATGGAGTTGAGTCCAAATTTCACATCTCAAAAACAGGCCTAGGACTGTTCAAAGCCATGAGGATATGATCAAATGACAGCCTTAATCATAGTGTTTTGTGCCCAGAAAGATTATTTTTTAGAAGTTCCATTTGTTTAGTCCTTTTATTGTATTATGAACTGTATTATTGTTTTAGCTGCTCTACTGCATATTGTCAGACACATCTTTAAAAAATAATATATTATAGATAATGTGCTCATTGCAAGTCTTACTAAATCCAACCTTCTGTTCATTTCCCTGCCGGATATTAGGAAGTTAGCAAAGGTGTTATAGAACTAGCCTTTCATCAGGACATTTCTGAAAGGCTAGTTCGTGAGTGATCATTTTTCTTTGGCAATAATTTTAAAATTAGTTGATCTGATGGAAGAATTCTGCTAATTTTCTGCAACTTAGAACCCTCTCTAAAGGACATTTAAGAGAAGGATGGGGAAATCACCATAACTAAAACACTTTTTTTACAGTTCTCATTAATGGTCATTCCTCCCCCATCTTCAAATTTCCTTCAGAGATGGTCTCAACTGGTTAAAGCATTATTGGAGTTTCCTTATCTGATCAATTCAGTTGAATATCATTGCCAAAGCCTTCTTAAGGAGTTTTAGGTAGGATAATTTTAGTAATCATGAATGGTTGTGGTCACAGTTGGCCCTCAGAGAAATTGGGAAGTAGTCCAACTTTAGTTTGAATACCCTTCTATAGCTGATGTCCTCTACCAACTATCTTTACTTGCACCTTCCTCCTTCTAATATACCTTTGTGGAGTGCTTCAGTGTCTAGATTTCAGGCCTACCATCTTTGGCAAAATATCGCCATTTTTTATCCACACTATGGAGCATTACCTGGCCTCTTTTACAACATTGTTAGTACACATAGCGATCCCAGAGTTTGTTCTTACCAGACTGATAAGAACTCCAGCAAATGGCTTGTCCCTTCAGAGTTTTAGTTTTCTTATTTGTAAAATCGGAATAATAATACCTGCACTACATATTTTACAGGTTGTTACAAGCAAAAAGCTTTGTGAATCTTAAAGTGCTATTTCATTACAATTTAATATTAATATTATTGTTGATACAGCACAATAAAACTTAATTAACTGGAACCTCACCAGAGGTGAAAGAAACCTCAATTAACTAGAGTGCTTTGATGTTTTGTTCTGATTGCATTTGATTTTTTTATTTGTGTCAACAACAAGTCAAAGAAAACAAATTGCTACCAGAGATTGAACAACCAATTCATTTTCAATTCAATAAACATTTATTAAGTGCTTATTATGCATTAGGCACTGTGCTTAGAGGTAGGGATATAAATTAAAAAAAAAAAAAAGAAAGAAATTCTCTACCCTCAAGGAACTTGAAATCTAATAGGGGAAGAAAATACACAAAAAGAAATTAAGAAGTGATGGGGTAGGAGGGCATCAGTGGGTACCTGGCACCTTGTTCTGTAGAGTGGAAATCAATTTCAGCAGCAGATGCAAAATGGAGTGAGCGGCAAGTCCCATTTCTGCTCTCAATTTACGAAGGCATTGAGAGAAGTTTGATACTCTGATCACGGCCTTCCAATCAGAGAGGAGAAGAAGTGGAGGGAGAGGGTTCCAATCAAGGCTTGAGTGAGCAGCATGGCAATGAGATATATGCCCACTGGGGAGGGGCATCTTGAATGAAGTTGAAACTAGGCAGAGCAGAACATGTTAAAAAAAAACCCAACAACTTCCATGTTAGTCCTGGGATGGATAAATATTTAACCTCATACCCATCAAATTATTTAGCATCTTACAGGATAGGAATTAGGTCCAAAATGACTACTCAGATATTCAGTTATCAGAGAAAATGCTAAGTATACTCACTATCTTCTATTTATTAAATCAAGAAAGAGAACTAGCACATTTTCACTAGACTTTCCAACAAGAGTTGAGCATATTATCTGGTTGATTCAGAGTTCAATTTAATGATTTATTTACTGAACACTTCAGTAATCAAAGTTTTACTGTAATTTAAAGAAATGTTACCTTGGCTGTCATAAAGGATTATACCTAGAGAGATTCTGGGGTTCTTTGGTACTCTTGAGTCTAACTTAATTTCAATTGTTGTTCATCTGCCTAAAGAATTTCTTTGAGATGCCATAAAAATTTCCCAGCTTTATTAATTAGAATATAAAAAACTAAGAGAAATAGAAATGTTAAGATTCAAAAGTCACCTTTCAGGTGTATCATAAGATTTTTAAGTGATAGAATATTTCCTTAGTATTTTATTGAGGAAAACAAAATTAATCAATCAAAAAGATTTATTAAACAATGAATCTTCCATATTTATTTCCCATATTTATACTCTTTTCTCCATTCATGCAGTCATCACCCTAGATTCACCCCTCATTCCTTCACTGCTATTAGCTAAACGTATAACTCTGTACAGGTTATTTCAGTCCTCAGGGCCTTTCCTCTTGTGTGAAAAGCAGGAGTTAGGCTAAGTAGTCTTTCAAGTCCCTTCTAGTTCCTCAAATCTATGATTCCTTGCTGAGCAGCTGTACTGTATTCTTCAAGGCCCAAGGACACTACATTGGGAATCGTAGCCATGTGCACCGTCAAAAAATAACAACATTATATGGTTCCTTCTAGAATGGAATTCTCAACAGAATCAACTCCATGTATACAACATGTATACAATACTTTATAATATTCATGTGCTCCACATTCATTTTTAGAGTAAGCATTCTGACATTTATTTCTTATCTACCACTTAGCCCTGAATAAAACTCACAGACTCTCTCCTGTTTTCCTTTTGCAGACTTCCTTAGCAAACCCTATCGGTTCAGTGCCAGAAAAATACTTTCTCAGAGAAGGCTAGAGAAAAAAAAGACATTGACTTGGTATTAACCCATATGGTCAGTTAACGGTGACTATTAAGAAGGAAATGTATTTAGAGCAGCTGAAAATGAGTTAAATGATAGATGGAGAGGTTCAGGCATCTGTCCAAGCCAATATTAGGTCTACTGAAAGCATGGACTGCACATATTTTGCTGAATCAAGACCTATGTCCAGGTTGTTTTCTATTTAGTACATGTTTCATATATATGTAGAAATTAATTTCCTTGCTTTCCCAAAATGGCTTTATGGAGACCTCAGTTTCATCAGTATTCCTATTTGGACGCTTGTGGCTATGAGTTCTCCTACTTTAAAACTGAAATTAACAAGAAAAAAATATGAAGAAACAAAGCAGCATATAACATAATAGGCAGAACCAGAAAATATTGTGGTTGCAAAGCTAATGGAGAAGCTGGCCCTGATACACAGCTGGCTCCCCCCACGAGATATCTTGGAAACGGCACATGTCCACAATAACTAATGTAGGTCTTTCAATGATAAATTCATTCCTTCATCTGCGAGGAAAATTGATGTACACTGCCAGGTCTTGATGACCTCTGCTTTTATTGTCGACTTTCTAGTGTTCTTTCAGTAACATTGTGTTAGTCTGCAAAGAAAACTTCTGACCTTTTAATGCTGGGGATTCAAGCTAGCATATTTTAAGCTTTTCTGTAGTTTGAGTGTGGTGTGCATGTATGTATGTGTGTGTGTGCGTGCGTGTGTTTCCTCTTTAAAAAAAAACAAATCTATTATAGTCTTCTCTTTGTATAGGAATAGTTTGAGCAAGTCAGCAGTCTTTCCTCATCCTCTATCCTTAAGAAAGTAACTAACTAGTTCTTCATTCCTTCTTTTGGCAGAAGAAAGAGCAGATAAAAAAGCCAAGGCATGGCAAATCGGGCAGGTAGCAGGGAGAGAAGAGATGGGGTGATACATTAAGCAGGGAAAACTTTCTGTTAGCTATCATGCCCCACGCTGTTGTGTATAATTATTAGCTGCAAAATAGCACAGCTTGAACATTATTATTGCACATTAAAGAACATTTCACTTATAATTATGGAGCCAATAGAAGAGTTTGCAACTCACCTACCGGAGCATTCTGTTTGCACACGTAAGAAAATATTTTAAAAATCTCTTCATTAAAAATCTGCAAATATGTGACTTTCTTTTCTCCCTTGTAGATCCTTTGTCTTTCTTCTAAACTGACACATTGGATTACATCTTAAAGTTTCCTTTTAATTAAAAAAGCTACACAAATCTGGGAGGGAAGCTGGGGAATAGGGAGGACTGGAAACTGAGGAAAGAAGGAGTCTGTGCATTTGCCAGCAAAAATAATTATTTGATAAGTGAGGCTGACTTGGGAAGTGAGTACATAAGATATGAAGGAGTGCCTTTAAAAAGTAATGGAGCAACCTCTTGGGTTCAGGGCCAATAACAGATGAGTCTATGATAGGTGTTTAAAGTTGCTTCCTTTAGAAAAGAGTATGTAGGCAGTAAAATGATCAATATGATATTTAAATATTTAAATCATTTAAATATGATATTTAAATGATATTTAAATTTAATACTCCAGGATGAGTGTCCCTATAACTTCCCTAAATTGAGTCACATGTGAAGCTTTGGACAATAGTGCCTGTCCTGTAGACCTTTGAATGTTCATAGTTAAGAAGAGCCTTCCAGACTACTATTTATCCATATATCTGATAATCACCTTTTGGCATCATGGACTTAAGAAGACATAGTGCTTTATCTTTTTGTATCTAGCTAACAAATAAAAGAAAAAGAGACTGTGATTACATCTATCTAATCCCATGAATTCTGAGGACAAGGAGTCTCTTGCCTGTACTGCCGTAATAGCCTCCTATTTGATCTTCTTCAATTTTTTTCCTCTTCTTTGTCCTAGCTACTTACCCACCAATTAAAAAAAGTGAGATTGCTAAAGCACAAGTCTGACCAAGATACTCCTCTACTCATTAAACTCCAGTGGCTTCCTATTACCTCCAGCATCAAATGTGAAGCCCTCTTTTGGCATTTAGGTTTTGCACAATCTGGCCCTAAACAACATTTTTTGGACAACTTTTATACTTGTGCCCCTTGACATACTCCAAGGTCTACTTAAACCTGTCATATACTGTTCCTCTTACACAGGCCTCCATCTTGTGTCTCTACACCTTTGCAGCGGCTATCCCTCATGCTTGTACGTCACTCGCTCCTCATTTCCACCACTTAGATTCCCTAATTCTATTCAAGACTCAGATGAAGTCCTGTTCTATTCCTGAAACCTTTCCTGACCTTCTCAGTTGCTCTCACTCTGCCTTCCAAAGTTCCCTTCTGACTGTTTTACATATGTGTAAGTATGCTGTTTCCACCAACACAATGTAAGTTGGAGGAAAGAAACAATTTCATTGTTGCCTTTGTATGTCTTGAACCTGGCATAGTACTTGACACATAGTAGGAACGTAATTATTAATTGACTGATTCTTTATGTCTTTGAGGTTTGTTTTTTTTTTTTAATACTTCTCTATTTGGCACTGTGTGGCCAGCCTCCCTGACTAACTGGACATCATACTAATTCTTTGGATATTTGATTATGAGTGCAAAGTACCTGTGACAATGAAAAGTAGGTGAGAAGCTCATATCTTCTCTGCACATCCTTAATTAATTATTCCCATAGCATCCTTGAGGGAAATATATTACATGGTAGACTATACAGATCCATAGTATTTATAAAACTGAAAGTTTTTTAGATGAAATATGCCTCCAGCATCTCCCTAGACTTCTTTTTTAATGGTCCCTTCCTCAGGAGTCCAAGAAGAACAAACTTTAGAAGAACAAACTTTTCTCTCTGCTGCTCTACTTAGACATATGCCAAAATGTCCAGGTCTTGTGCTAAAGACTTTATATTTTCTCTTTTTGTTTGTCCTTCCAAAATTAGCTGTCCTTTCTTTCCTTTCCTCTTTGTGCTGCTTCTGCCATACAAGGTGACACTCACCAAATTAATTAATATCTGCTACTATATCTGTGGCACCAATGGTGTTAACCCTATCATATAATGTTTTGCATTTCAACAAAGGTCCCCTTGTCACTGTGTGCCTCAGCCCTTAGAAAGGACATTTTTGGGCTCACAGGGTTTTGAGATAAAAAGGGTTTGAAAGATCTACTAGTGAGACCCTTATTTTTTTATAGAGCACATTGAGAACCAGATTGGTTAAATAGCTAGCTCAATGTCACACACATGCTAAGTTGTGTGAGACAGCTAAACACACAAGCATAAGGGAAAATTTAGGAATCTAGGTCCTCTGACTCAAAATCCATCACACTTGCTGCTATGAAATGTCCTCAAAGGAGTGTTTTGGAATTATGAACTCCTTGAGGTCAAGGACTGTTTAGCCTCTTTCTGTGTCCCCAGCGCTTAGCACTGTGCCTGGCATCTGGTAGGTGCTCCGTAAGTGCTTATTGACTGTTTTCCGGAATTCAATTCAATTCAATAAACTCTTATTAAGTGTGTACTACATACAGTAACTATGCTAGGTCCTGGGGCAGAGATTCTTTACCCTTTTTAGTTTTCTTCTCCTTTAACAGTCTGTAAACTTCTTAGAACAATGTTCTTTTTAAAAAAATTAAATCAGATTATAAAGGAAAGCAATGCAATTGAAATACAGTTATCAGAGTCATAAAAAATCAAGGTCACAGATTCCAGATTAATAACCCCTGATCTAGGAATTCAAAGAAAAAAAATGGACACTAACAACATGTATGAAGATACATCCAGGAGACAAGGAGGGAATGATAGAGGACAGTCTATAATAAAGTGCTAAACTATGTGGTACAGACAATCAGTGCAATAGGAGTTTGGAAAAGAGAGAGTTCAATGTGGGCTGGAGTAGTTTTAAAAGAGGGAAAAGGAATGGCTTGACATGTGGGTGGAGGCAGAGTGTCATTTTCAAGAGTATGACTAGTGCTCACCAAAATATATTCTTAACCCAGAATCTGTGCATGTTGTTAAAAGTTTCCACATCTAAGTCACATAATTGAATACTCTAAAGAGTATTTGCCAAAGTACTGCTTCCAAATACACTTGGGGTAACAGAAAAGTTGTGGGAGCCTTGTACAAAGTGGCAACAAGCCTTTTTACCAGATGGCCTCCTAGCAATAACCTCTAGGGAACAATTTGTGGTTAAGTTGTGACAGTACAATATCTAATGGGACTGTGTCATTTTTAGGAAGCCCTAAAATAGAGGGATAACAGGGAATTATCTGACTGGCTAGCTAAGGTCAAACCCATATGATTATAGAACAACAACCTTGTGGCTTGGAACCAGTGAGCCTTGCTATATTTTTCACTGAAAAATCAATTATACATTTTCTAAGTGGATTAACACACTCTAGGGAGTGCAATTGTTGAAGCTAACTACATCTGTTGGGTTACAAATGCAGCAAAACAACTAGTATTAAAGGCTTCTAAATTAGGTAGAACACAGCTTCCTGAACCACCAAAAAAAAAAAAAAAAAAAAAAAACCAAAACAACAAAACCAGTCCTCAGGAATAGCTGTAAAAGATCTGCTCATACCTAACTATGACCTAGAGAAAGAGGCTATTTGGTGTTTGTGACTCATTTGTAAATTAATCCAACATTAACAGAACCATTCTCATGGCTCTTTTTACTCCATCTTGTAAACTTCAAAGCATAGGATATGTTTGCTGTATTTCTTAAGTACACATACATGTACTCACACACTTGCACATCGCATAGAAGCTTTACACTGTCCTGTTTCCCTATACACATTATATGACTATAGAGAGCAACCAAGCTGTCATGGGTTAGCAGTTCCACCTAGAGGCCAGTACTGGGGATCTATGCGACTCACTGTCTCTTCCCCATTTCCTCCTTTTGCTTCCCATGCTGGGAGACTACATATATAACACACTCTCTCTTTGTTCTATTTTCCACCAATCAATGAATTTTACCTTAGACAATCCCTTATGTTTCTACAATCTAACCCACCAGACTCTGTAGAGGCAGGTTAACTAAGTAGATGATGTTCTGGGTTCCTATTTCAGGAAACTCTGGTTTCAAATCACACCTTGAATGCTTACTAGCTTTGTGAAACTGGGCAATAAGTTATCTAATCTCTCTGAGCCCCTGCTTCTCATCTGTCAACTGAGGACGATGATACCTGTAGTACCTACTTCCTAGGGATATTTTCAAGATCAGATTATTAATACAAACCACTTGGCAAATTTTCAATAATGAATTTTCAAAAAAAATTTCAATTTTTTTATATTAACGCCTTTTATTATTACTTGCAACTTTTCTAATCTTTTTCATCCATACATTCTCTCAGAGATTATCTAATCATTTTACAATTCAGGAAACTGAGTTCTAAGAAATTTAAAGAATTGTTTATTTTCATACAACTAGCTAGTGGCAAAGGTAGGACTAGAATCTAGGCATTTTAACTTCCAGTTGAATGCTCTTTTCAGTCCAATTATTTATTTAATTTCTTGTTTCATGATTTCACTTTCTTCTATTTTCACTACAAATTAAATAACTAGCATTTACATATTCCTTTTTTATGAAGTGCTTCCCCCATAGAAGCCCTAGATAAACAATGCGAGTATGGTTATCCTCTTAAAAAATGAAAAAAAAAATCTGCCTAGGCTCTAAAAGGTTAAATGACTTGTTGATCATTACATAGGTAAGAAATATCAGAGCAAGAATTCAAACCTACATCTCATATCTTTAAATCCAATACTTATTTTCCTAAAGAATGATGCATCTCTTCTACATTATAGAATAGTAATTTGATGGGTAAGTAGGACTTTTGTGGGTTAGGTTTAAATAAGAGAATACAGATACAGTATGCTGCAATCATTAAAATGTAATATATTAATATTAGATGTTATTAATTATTATCTAATTCCAATATAGAATGTTTATATTATTATTATATGACCACAGATATATATATATATATACACACATATACATATATATATGTATACATATACAAACGCACACATATTCAAAGTATATTGTATGTGTATACTGTAGATAAACTCCAATATTGATCTTATTTATCTAACACAAAGAAGGAAGTATTCCAATATACTTAAAACTTGCCTGCTTAGATATCAGTTTTTTTCTTTTTATTCTAACCTTTTAATAGAAATTGTTTCAATTGGATTACTTGTTTCCTGTATTCTTAAATGGAATAGAGAAACCTGGAATATTCATCTTTCAGTATTAACATTATGAATGTTTATAGTGTACAGTTTACAAATGAGAGTTTTTGAGGTGAGCAAAGTTTTGTCCAAATGTTGCTCTACAATCATCCTCATCTTTCTGGTCTCAAAAATCTTTTTTTTAAATGATTTTCTTCCTATTTCAACTAATACTACCTGATTTTACATGTAGGAGGTGATGGGTCACAGTAGCCCTTATTAAACTGTGAATTGCAACCTCACATGGAGTCATGAAAACTGGCAACTGTAAAAGATTTCTGAACATGCAATGACCAAAAATTAATTAAAATCAAAAGTGTAATGAATTCAGAGTGTTTCTGGCAGTGCTTGTCCATTTTGCATTGGGACAACATCACTACACCCTTAGTTCTAAACAAAAAGCATGGGCACTTTAAAGTGTGCATGCCCTCAGGTCATGAAATATCAAAGGAACACTGCTGAAATTTGAAAATGGAGTCCTGAGTAGAAAAATTTTAAGAAGCCTTGGGATAGAGGACTGTTTCAACTCTTTCCAATGGAGTGAAATGTCTTTGTCAGTCCTCAAATATTAGAAATACTTGTTCAATCTTATCCTAGTTTTTCCCCACAAATGTACTGAAACATAATTTATCCCTAACCTTCTTTAACTTGTTTAAGGTTTCCTTGTGCTTACCTACATGTTTAGATATAAAGGAGTATCAAGATCTTCTTCAGATGAATTCTAATCATCCCTAAATGTTTTCTCTATTAAAGAGAGAGGCAGATCTTTTTTTTTATGTTTCCAAACTTTCTGATAAGCTAGGAAATATTTTCCATTATCCCTCTTGCCCTCATGTTTTAGTGCAATGGCAAAGACTCAAAAACTCAAATGTATCTGTGATGTCATCACTTTAGAAGTTCTTTCCAAAGATACAGATCCCAAGTGATCCCTTCTTGCACCTCCTGTGTAACTTTTGTCATTTTTGGCCTGATATTCTGGAGGCCTTTCTTGCTTTCTTTCAACATTAAGTACTTTTAAGTGGCTCATGCTGGCCATTCACATGTCATCCATTACTTCTAGCATGTAACCAATGTATCTTTTCTTCCTATTATACAATTCCTTAATGATGTCATTTAGTCTAATTTGTCTTCAAAATTCCTCATTCATTATATATTGTAGTCTTTTTGGACCCTCCAGACATATCTTTATTATATCCTATAGCATTTTAATTGTTCAAGGACATCTTTATTCCAAGTCTTGTAGGATTATGGCAACATATATAAATTTTGGCGTTAAAAAGATGGGCTATTGCTTTTATAGGAAGCTAAGACCGGTAAAGGGGTTTGGCAAACAAGACTACTGTCCTGCTGTTGAACTCTGGGTCCAACTCTTTGTCCAACATTATGTTTTTGCTTTGCTTTCATGTTGTCCTCACTCTTCACAAAACATCATGTGTGAAATTTATTGATAAGATCGTTGACATTATTATTATGTATGCTAATAGTAGGGTATGAATATTTTTGTCCCTTTAAGAAAATCAAATAACATATTAGAGTGCTTGTGATTTTTTAGTATTTATTTTGTGCTGATGATATTTTAATATTTATTTAATGTCCTGCTATACCATTGAAATTATTTTTTTGTTTCAAATAGATTCTTTGCTAATTCTTGGTGGTTATCTATGTAAAACTTCATGTTCCATGTAAATACCATAGAGATAATTTTGTCTCTTCTTTGCCAATGTTATGCCTTAATTAGTTTCTTACATTTTTCTTATTTCTGTAGCTAGCATTTCTAGAACTTTATATATACTATTATGAATGGCTCTTTTATTTTTCTATGTCTGGCTTTTAAAATTTTAACATTATTTAGCACAGCATTATATTTTGTTAATAAACTTTTTTTATGTTTAATGATACAATCATTTCGTTTTCAGTTTTTGTTTGTAATATATTTGTGTAAAATGTTTTCCTAATATTGACTCATTCATGTATCACTAGTATAAATTGGACTTGGTCGTAGTAAATCAATTGTCAAATATATTGCTATTATACTTTTGTTAGTATTTTCCTTATGTTTTACAAATTTACAAATAATAATTAATCATATCATATATAGTTCTCTTTCTTTACCTTTTATTGATTAAAGTATCAGGATTGTATTTGCCTCATGAAAGTCTTCCATAGAGTGATTCTCTAACCCCTCCCAAGATTTTTTGAATAATTTATGTAGAATAAGTATTACTTTATCTTTAGAATTTGATATAATTTACTTGTAAATCTATCTCAATCGGGATCTACCTCTCTGCCTTTTTTTGTATGCATGGTAATACTGTGGTAGCTTATTCAATTTCATTTTCAATAGTTGTATTAATTTTGGTCTCTATTTCCTGTTTGTAAGGGCAAACAAAGTAGGATCTTTTGCTGTTTTTGTTTTAGTACAATCAAGAAGTATAACGCCTCTAATTGTTCCAGGATCCATGGTCATTTAGATTATAAGGTCTAAAAATGACAGTTTCAGATTTAACTTCTGCAGAGTTCTGCCTGGTTCTGTACTTTCCCATTTTGTTACCTTTATCCATTTCTGAGAGGAAAATTAAAGGTTTCTATAATTATTATGTTGTTATTTATGTCCTTTTGCAATTCAATAAGCTTTTCCTTTATGAATTTAGATGTTATGTGACTTGGTGCATGTATTTATATTGTCAGTGCTTCATTATGTATTTTGCTATCAAGAGTATTGTGGTTTCCTTGTTTATCTCTTTTGATACTAAGCTGTTGTATTTTTTTCCTTCTCTGGTAACATGATTGCAATCCATATTTTCCTTACTAATCGCTTGACATGTAATAACTTTTGGTCACTCTCTTTTTTTCTGTAGATGTGTCTTTTTGTTTTTAAATGTTATTTTGTATAAATATGATTTAAAAATATTCTATCACTTTCTTATTTATTCTACCACTTTTATCTTATGAATTAGATCATGTAATATGCGTTAAAAGTTGTGGTTATTATGTTTTCTACAATTAATTATTTTAAAATAATTTTTATCTCTTTCCTCATTTGTCAGCACTTTATCACTGTTACTATCTTTGTGTACACTATTTTGATACTTATCTATTTTGACAACTACTCTCCTCTCTCTTACTCCCATTTACTTGTCCAATAAGTTTCTTGGCTTTTCTTAAATCATTAATTAATTTTTCTTGTTTAATTTGCTCCCCATTTTGACTTTTTTCCCTACTCAGCTTAGTACATAGTTTAAGTCTTCCTCCCCACTGCCTTAAAACCTTTAAATGGAAATATCATTTTTTCTTCAACTTTTTCCAAGAAACTTTTCTTTGCTTTTTCCTTCTTGTTATTTTTTTTTATTCTAATGTGCTCTAAATTCTATTGTCCAATTTATATATTATACCTTACTTTCTTTCTCCTTTATTTCCTGTGTCCCTCATCAGTATGGACTTTCTGAGCCACCAATTTAAACCCCTAATATTTCATTTCTATGTGATTACATTTGTGATCCTTACCCCATTCTTTCTCCCCTTCTGTCCCCCACTGGACCTGATTCTTAGAAATTGTCATCTAAAGATATTACCCTTTTTTTATGTGACTGGCATCATCAAGTCTCAAGTCATTAAAACTAGCTCTTCCCTCTTCCTTTACCATAATTATTTACTGCTTCTAAATACAGATTGCTCTGTCTCTGGTTCTATGTTCCCTATGTAAATCTGGGTGTTGATTTTCTTTAGGGGTATATTTTTGTTATTGTTTAGGCATTTTTCAGAAATGTCTGACTCTTCATGACCCTGGGGCTTTATTGACAAAGATACTGGAATTGTTTGTCATTTCCTTCTCCACTTCATTTTACAGATGAGGAAACTGAGGCAAAGAGTGTTAAGTGACTTGACGAGGATCACACAGGTGGTATCTGAGGCTGGATTGAAACCCAGGTCTTCCTGACTCCAGGGTCATTCCCTTATCTATCCATTGCACCATCTAGTTGTCCTGAGCTCATGAACTTTCCCCTCTTCTGGGTTAAATGCAGTTTTGGGAGTTCTAGATCTATGGAGGTGATGATCTAATGTGAAAATTCTTCCCAGATGATATATATTATAAGGTATATTATAAGGTCCTTATCTCTTTTTAAAAACATATCTCCTCTCTAATGAGAATATTGTTTAACAGCAATCTACTCTTTCCCTGTCTGGGAGAGATTTCCTGTTCTGTTCCCCCCAACCCATTCTCCCCTCCATTGCTTCTAACCTTTACTTCCACATATTCCAGTCTTGCTGACAAAATAAAGAAATTGCTATTTCTCCACTCTTTGACCATGGACTGGATTGATGTCTATCTCCACCTTTGTCTCTTACCTCCCTTTTTCTTTACATTGTGTTTTCCCCCCACAGAAGATGTTGATTCATTGATATAGGTGACTATGGGTTTTATTTGTGGGGTATGAATTGACCTCTTCCATCTTTTTTTCTCCAGATTAAGTTTTCTTTAAATCTTTAATTTCTCTTCAGTTTAATTTCTTTTTAAATTAATAGCCCGTAAATGTGAGGAAATGGGCCTTGTCCATTTATTCTTTTTCTTCATAATTGTATTACAGAATTTATCTTCTTTTGTGTTTCTTTAACATGCTTGTACAAAAGTTTTCATTTTCTCTTTTCCTTCTTTTTTTTCCAGAATCCCTCAAATACTTCTTCTTCGGGGATAAAGGTTTATCTTTTTTTATTATTATCACACTTAACTTCACAAGGTTTTGGTTTTTACCTTGAATTTTCTTCATTTTCCATTATCTAATTTGTTGTGACTGGAAGAGCTTTCTCCTAGATGTTTTCAAAATGTGTTGGTGGTTATAACATTATAATATGCTATGAATATGTACTTTGGAGTTTGAATTGTGGAGTTTCTCTCTGTTGTTAATATCTGGATTCTGTTGATTACTGATTGTTGTCCATATTTAAAATATCTGGGGAATATTCTTGTACCTGATTCAGATTCCTTCAAAGTATGGTACTTGTTTTCATAGTATTATGACCTCTCTTTAGGTTTTTATTGATTCTTCCTTATGACTACTAGCCTTTCTTTGATTTATACCTACCTTTATTTGTTATTAAGTAGATTGAATATGGTAGGTCAAAACTTTTATGTTCTCAGATGTAATTTAATATTGTAAAAAAACCTGATCTCTTGTTCTGTCTTCCTATTTTGTGAATTCAGCTTCAGTTACTCTAAAACTTGTATAAAAATTATCTTTTCTGAAAGTTTTGTTTTGGTGATATTAGAGGAAAGTAACTAGTTTGTTTCCTGCCAGTCATGATCTGACAAGATATGTGACATTTAAACATAACAAATGAAAATTAATCTTGTGATTAGTTTATGTAAAAATCTGATATTACTGTCTGCAACTGGGGTTACTATAAAATGATTTATGTATATTTACAAAAGCCCACACATAAGGATGTGTGTGCAGATGTATATACATTCATATGCCCATACATATGCGTATACACATGCATGTACGTATGCATATTTATGTCCTTACAAAACAGTGTATTTGTGTTCATATGCATATGTGTGTATGAAAGAGAATGAGAGATATGCAGAGAGAGCAAGTGAGCATTAGTGTCAAGTTCTGTCATTGATATTTACTGGCTATTTGACCCTAGATAAGTCACTTAACATATCAGGGCTCTAGGCACCTCTTTAAAACAATAAAACCATAAATCTTATAACAGGTACATATTTGCACTATTAAAGGGATGCTCCTTAAGAGAAGTTCATTAGGCCAATGAAATCACAGGTCCGCTCCAAAATATATACATATACATACATATGTACAAAATACAAATACATTCATATTTATTTCAATATACATATATATATATACATGCACACATATAGAAATGTTATGAATGAATACATGGGTAATTATATATGTCTGGTGCATGTATATAATCTTATTAACCTTTTAAAAATCAACCTATAAACATAAATGTAATTTTTTTCAAAGTTAAATATTCATTGGTGCATTATAGGTTTTGATCTTGTACCAACCTGATACTAAACATGGAATGAGGAGGTATGTATGTATCAATAAGTTTATACACAATTCTCTATTCATTCACCTTGTTTCAAGATGTCTCTTTCATTCCCTCTGCATTACCTTACCTACAAACATTTCAGCAGTGATGCTATAGAAAATAATTTTATGCTTTACCTACTAATTTAGGTACAGAGTTAATCTTCCAAGATATTGGAAGATTTTTTTTTCTCCTCTAAGAAGAAGAATGCTAGGCCTGGAGACAGGAATTAATGAATTCAAATCCGGTGTGACTTACTAGCTTTAGGACCTTGGGAAAGTCACTTACCTTTTATCTATCTCAATTTTTTCAACTATAAAATGGGGATCACAATAACACTTACCTTATTGCTGTAAGGATCAAATGAGATAATAATTGCAATGTACTAAGCACAGTGCCTTGCACATAGTAGATAATTAATACTTGTTATCTTCCTCTGTCTTTCTTCACAATGTAGAATTAAGCATTTTAAATTTTCTAAACTATCTGTGGAGGGGGTTGAGCCAAGATGGTGGAGTAGAAGGATGGATCTGTAGAAGTACTCCCTCCACAGCCCGTAAAATACCTGTAAAAATGACTCCAAATAAATTCTAGAGCAGCAGAAGTCACAAAACGACAGAATGAAAGAGATTTCCAGCCCAAGGTAGCCTAGAAGGCCGACAGGAAAGGTCTATTGCACCAGACTCAGAATGGAGTACAGCCCAGCACAGCCTCCCTGTATGGCAGAGGCAGGACTGGAGCAGGCTTCAGGGCACAGAGTTACAGGTAACAGCTGCAGTTCCCAGATCCCCACAAACACCAACAACAGCTTCAAAGGTCAGTGAGAAAGCTCTTTCACCTGGGTGAGAAGGGAGCAGGGTCCATCCTGCCCTAGTCCTGGCACCAGGCAATTGCAGTATCCATTTTGGAACCCTCTGCCTAAAGATCCTGGGGGAATTGAGAAGCTGATCTAATTCTCAGCCCTGAGTGGCAGTCCTGGGGTGAGAAGGAGCACTGGTTGGTGAAACTGGAGACAGCTGTAGAGAGGAAACCCTATTTGCAGATCCTGGGCAGAAAAGTCTGTGGTTGCTCCCAGTCCAGCACTCAGGCCAGTAGAGGAGTAAATTCCTCTCCCTTGATTGTGCCACCTTGGAGGAACTAAGAACTTACAGATCTCTAGAGTATACCCTCCTCTTGACAAAGGACTCAAAAACAAGTAAGTGACTGGGAAAATGCCCCCAAAAGGGGAAAAAAAAGACTATAGAAAGTTACTTTTTTGGTGAACAGGTGTTTCCTTCCATCCTCTCAGATGAGGAAGAACAATGCATACCATTAGAGGAAGACAAAAAGTCAAGGCTTCTGCATTCAAATTTTCAAAATAAATATGCAGTTGTCTCAGGCCATGGAAGAACTGAAAAAGAATTTTGAAAATCAAGTAAGAGAGGTGGAGGAAAAATTGGGATGAGAAATGAGAGCATAGCAAGAAAATCATGAAAAGCAAGTCAACAGCTTGTAAAAGGAGACCCAAGAAAACTGATGAAGAAAATAACACCTTTAAAAATAGGCTAACTCAAATGGCAAAAGAGGTCCAAAAAGCCAATGAGGAGAAGAATGCTTTAAAAAGCAGAATTGGCCAAATGGAAAAAGAGGTTCAAAAACTCATTGAAGAAAATCGTTCTTCAAAAAGTAGAATGGAGAAGATGGAAGCTGATGATTTTATGAAAAATCAATAAATAACAAAGCAAAATCAAAAGAATGAAAAATAGAAGACAATGTGAAATATCTCATTGGAAAAACAACTGACCTGGAAAATAGATCCAGAAGAGGCAATTTAAAAATTACGGGACTACCTGAAGACCATGATCAAAATAAGAACCTAGACATCATCTTTCATGAAATTATCAAGGAAAACTGCCCTGATATTCTGGAACCAGAGGGTAAAATGAAACCTGAGAGAATTCACCAATCACCTCCTGAAAGAGATCCAAAAAGAGAAACTCCTAGGAACATTGTAGCTAGATTCAACAATTTCAAGGTCAATGAGGAAATATTGCAAGAAGTCAGAAAAAAACTATTTAAGTATTGTGGAAATACAATCAAGGTAACACAAGATCTGGCAACTTCTACATTAAAGGATCTGAGGGCTTCAAATATGATATTCCAGAAGTCAAAGGAACTAGCCATTAAAACCAAGAATCACCTACCCAGAAAAACTGAGTATAATACTTCAGGGGAAGAAATGGTCATTCAATGAAATAGAGGACTTTCAAGCATTCTGGATGAAAAGACCAGAGCTGAATAGAAAATATGACCTTCAAACACAAGAATCAAGAGAAACATGAAAAGATAAACAGGAAAGAGAAAGCATAAGGGACTTATTAAAGTTGAACTGTTAACATCCCTACATGGAAAGATAATATTTGTAACTTTTCTCAGTATTCGGGTAGTTGGAGGGATTATACACACATATATAGACAGAGGGCACAGAATGAGTTGAATAGGAAGGGATTATATCTAAAAAAATAAAAATTAAGGGATGAGAGAGGGATATATTGGGAAGAGAAAGGGAGATAGGGCAAATTATCTCTCATAAAAGAGATAGAAAAAAACTTTTTTAATGGAAGGAAAAAATGGGGAGGTGAGAGGCAAAAAGTGAGGTTTATTCTCATCACATTTGGCTTAAGGAGGAAATTCTATCTTACACTACAGAAAAGTAGGGGAGAAGGGGGTGAGTGGGGTAGGAGGATGATAGGAGGGAGGGCAAATGGGAGGAGGGAATAATTAGAAGTAAACACTTTAGGGGATCGACAAGGTCAAAAGAGAGAATAGAATAAATGGAGGACAGGATAGGGTGGAGGGAAATATAGTTAGTCTTTCACAACATGACTGCTATGGATGTCTTTTGAATAACTACACATGTATAAGCTATATTGAATTGCTTACCTTCACAGTGGGGATATTTGAGGAGGGAGGAAGGGAGAGAAATTGCAACTCAAAGTTTTAGGAACGAATGTTGAGAACTGCTTTTACATGCAACTGGGAAATAAGAAGTAAAGGTAAAGGGGTTTTAGAAATCTATCTTGCCCTAAAAGAAAATAGAGGAGATGGGGATAAGGGAAGGGAGGAGTGTGATAGAAGGGAGGGTGTATTGGGGGAAGGGGTAATCAGAATGCACAGTGTTTTGGGTTGGGGGGAGGGGAGAGATGGAGAGAAAATTTGGAACTCAAAGTCTTGTGGCAATGAATGTTGAAAACTAAAAATAAATAAGTTAAATAAAAAAACTATCTGCTGAGATTTCAAGTCCTCCCTTCTCCTACTTTTCTTAAAAGAACCCTGTAATCCAGCAATACCACTACTACATCTATATCCCAAAGATATCACAAAAAAGGGAAAAGGATACACATGTACAAAAAAATTTATAACAATTCTTTTTGTGGTAGCCAAGAATTTGACATTGAGGGTATGCCCATCAATTGAGGAATGGCTAAACAAGTTTTGGTATATCAATATAACAGAATACTAATGTTTCATAAGAGATGATGATCAGACAGATTTCAGAAAAACCTGTAAAGACTTACATGAACTGATGCTGAGTGAAGTGAGCAGAACCAAAAGAATATTGTACACAGTAATAGCCTTGGAGAAGTTACCACAGTTAATTAATTATTAAGCATTTATTAAGTGTCTACCATGCTGTACTAGGCACTCTGGATACAAAAGAAGTCCTTAAACTCAAAGAGCTTATATTCTCCATATCTATATTTACATCTCTATCTACATGTAGGCCTTCCTTCCTTCCTTCCCTCCCTCCTATCTATCTATCTATCTATCTATCTATCTATCTATCTATCTATCTATCTATCTATCTACCTTCAATTAATTTGAGGGGAAGAAAGCATTAGTAGCTTGGTACATCAGGAAAATCCTTATGTGAGTGTTGCATTTGACCTTAGCTTTGAATGAAACTAAGTATTCTTATGTAGGAATGGGGAGGAGGTGTAGAAAACCTTTGAAATAGTGGGGAGATCAGAGATAGAGTATCACATGTCAGGAATTGGAAGAACATTTTGACTGTAAAACATGAAGAAGAATATTATATGATAATATGAGGAAGTTAATTTGAAGCCAGGTGGTGAAGAGCTTTCAATACCAGAGGAATCAATATTTCATTCTGCACGTAAGAGGGAAGGACTGTTATTTATAGATCAAGAGAGTGAAATGGCCAGACTTGTACTTTAGGAAGATCCCTTTGGCAGCTACATGGAAGAAAGATCTGAGAGGGAAATAGAAAAAGCTTAGAGATGAATGAGGATGTCCTTGCAACAGTAAGGAGAGGAGGTGATGGAGGCCTGAATTAGAGTACTGATCATATAACTAAAGAAAAGAGCCAGATGTGAGGGTTATTATATAGGTAGAATTGATAAGATTTGAAAATATATTGGTTCCTTCACTTGTAAAATGAGGGAGTTAAACTGCACGAACTGTAAGGTCTTTTTCAGGTCTAAATTTTGTGAATTCAGAAAAAGGAAGACAAAAGTAAGCCCATGAGACTAACATGGCATATATTGAAGCATATAAGGAAATTGTACTCATTGGATCACCTAGAAAAATATAAATATCAAATGACTCAGGAGATAATAAAGGGTTGGAAATTATTGTTGACTTTGTTTTGTTTTCTTTTGTTGTAAATGAGCTACCAATACTTTAAAATATAGGAAAACCCAAAATGCATTATTTTCTCATCACAACACTGAAAATGTATATAAAATAGAGAAGATGTGAAGAATAGATGAAATATTTAAATGGAAACTGTACAATGTAATCCTAAAAAATGCATGAGTCAAAGAATAAGTAATAGAAGCAACAAATTTTATTTTAAAACTCACGAGTCATCATCCTCTAAATTTTGAGGTACACCCAAAACAGCCATTGGGAAGAAATTTTTGTCTCTACACAAGAGAGAGAAAAAACAAATAAATGAATTAAGTGTAAAATAAAAAAAAAGAGCTAGAATAATAACAAATTAAAATATTCCTATTAAATGCAGTAAAACAGAAATTGTTCAAACAAGAAAAAAAGAAAAGAAAACCTTTTTCAATTGACAAACAAAATTAGGATTTGACTTAAAATACTAATAGAGAAGATGGTGAAGTGAAAGCACAGACTCACCTGAGCTCTTCCACAAACTCCTTCAGATACCTGTAAAAAGTGAAACAGAACAAATTTTAGAGTGACAGAATCCACTAGGTGACAAAGTATGGCAGATTTACCACCCAGGACAGCCTAAAAAGCTGACAGGAAGAATCTCTTGCACAGGGATGGGGAAGCACAGAGCACTCACACTGCATGAGCTCAGACCTGGTCATAGTGAGCAGAAATGGCCCCATGTGCATTGAATTAGAAGCAGCAGTGCAGATTCCCAAGCCTCTCAGTACAGGCCTGGAGTCCAGAGGAACTGAGTGAGAGACAAACACAGGGCCCATGTAACCCCAGCAGCCACTCCTGGGGCGATCAGCCCACAGACTATTTATCACCTATTTCAACTTCTGGAAGTCAAGATGGTATAATAAACTATAAGTGCTCTCACTCTCCCCTTGTTGACCTTGAAAAAGTCGGAGAATATTGCCCCAGGAAAAGTGCTGTAATAATGGAGCCAACAGAAGGGGGAAACAGTCTTTTATCATCAGGAGGCTAGGGAGACCACCAGAAAGGGTCACTCTTGTTGTGACTGAAAGGAACCAGTGCAGTACCCGAAACATCCCAGCAAGAACCACCTAAGTGGACAAGCAGAAGACCCTGAACTCCAGGGGGGATGGAGCCAGTAAGCACCGACACCAGGACCCCAGGCATGCCTTAGCATAGCCAGGGAAATTAGGCAGGCACCAGCTGCTGAGCCTACCCATACTCTAGAACAGACCTAGGGGAGGAGGAGACCTCCCATAGCTAGACCACCATTTCCCCAAACATCACAGCAGAAGCTTCAGTGCAACCCCAGGGAAACTCAGAAAAACTTCACCTGGCCTTAGCCTTGGCACACACCAGCCAGCTCAACACCAGGTAAGCTGCAATATTACATAGCTTCTAGCTGAAAGAACTAGGGACCACAACACAAAAAGCCAGAAATTAGGCCCCAAACTCCCAGTATAAGAAATGTGGGACAGAGGCCCCTGTGCCCCAGAAGCAGAGATCAACTTTAAAAACCAGGAAAAATGTCATCACCATGAGCAAGAAGCAAATCAGAAAAGCAAAAACCATAGAATCTTATGATAGGAACAGGTAAGATCAAAATACAAATTCAGAAGAAGACAGCATTGACATTGTACTTACATTTGAAACCTCAAAAGGGAATATGAATAGGTCTCAAGCCCAAAGAGCATTCTTGGAAGAGTTCAAGAAGGATTTTAAAAGCCAAATTAAAGAGGTAGAAGAAAAATTGTCCAGTCTTTTTGAAAATACAATCGACAAAATGAAAAAAGAATTCACTGAAAAGAACAACTCCTTCAAAAGGAAAATTGGCCAAAGGGATAAGGAGGTACAAAACTAAACTTGAAAAATTGGACAAATGGAAAAGGAAGTACAAAAGTTAACTGAGGAAAACAACTGGTTAAAAATCAGAATTGGGCAAGTAGAAACTAGTGATTCTAAGAGGCATCAAGAATCAGTCAAACAAAATCTAAAGAATGAAAAATAGAAGAAAATGTAAAATATCTCATTGGAAAAACAACTGACCTGGAAAATTGATCCAGGAGAGCAGATCTAAGAATTATTGGTCTACCAGAAAACCATGATGAAAAAAAGAGCCTGCACAATATCTTCTAAGAAATCATCAATGAAAATTGCCCTGAAGTCCTAGATCCAGAGAGTAAATTGTCATCGAAAGAATCTACCAATCACCTCCTGAAAGGGATCCCAAATTGAAAACACCTAGGAATATTGTTGTCAAATTCAAGAACTATCAAGTCAAGGAGAAAGTACTGCAAGCAGCCAGAAAGAAAAAATTCAAATATCACTCAGGATCACACAGGACCTTGCAGCTTCTACATGAAAAGACCAGAGGGATTAGAATATGATATTCCATAAGGCAAAGGAGCTTGGACTACCACAAAGGATCAATTATCCAGCAAAACTGAACATAATCTTTCTGGCAAGGAGATGAACATTCAATGAAATAAGGGATTTCCAGACCTTCCCGGTGAAAAGGCCAGTGCTTAACAGAAAATTTGATCTTCAAATACAAGACCCAAGTGTGGCATAAAAAGGTAAACCGGGGAAAAATTGTTATTCAATATGGGCAAACTATTTATATTTCTATATGGGAGGATGATACTTGCTAATCTTGAGAATTACATATTTATTATTGCATTTAAAAGTGATATACATAGATAGAGGGAGTGGGTATAAGTTAACTGAGTTGAAAATAAAAAAAGAAACATAATTGAAGGGTGTGAAAGGATTGTAATGGAAGAAGAGGAAAGGAGGAGGCAGAATAGGGCAAATTACATCACATGAGGAGGCACAAAAACATATTATAGTAGAGGGAAAGAAGGGAGGGAGATGAGCATTGTTTAAGCTTTACTCTCATTGGATTTTGTTCAAGGAGGGAACAACATACTTAGTTAAGTATAGAAATCTAACTTTTCCAACAGGCAGTAGGAAAGAAAAAGGGAAAGAAAACGGTGAGGGTGGGTAAAGGGAGGAAAGAAGTAGTAAGGGAAAAGGGAATGGGGTTGATAGAAGGGACGGAAAAGTGAGGGAGGTGGTGGTTAAAAGTGAAACTGTTGAGAAGAGTGGGAAGGAGGGAGAAATAAAAACATAAACAAGGGGTGGGCTGGAAAATAGGATGGAGAGAAAGACTCAGATAGTAATCATAACTTTGAATGTGAATGGGATGAACTCCGCCATAAAATGAAGGCTGAGAGCAGAATGGATTAAAAACCCTAACCCTACAATATGTTATTTACAAGAAACATTTGGAACAGGTGGATACACACATGGTAAAGGTAAGAGGCTGAAGGAGAATATATTATACTTTAGCTGATGTAAAAAAAAAAACAGGGGTAGCAATCCTAATCTCAGACAATGCAAAGGCAAAAATAGATCTAATCAAAAGAGATAAGGAAGGAAGCTATATCCTGCTAAAAGTCACCATAGATAATGACATATATGCACCAAGTGGTATAGCATCCAAATTCTTAGAGAAAAAGTTAAGGGAGTTACAGGGAGAAATAGACAGCAAAGCTATACTAGTGGGGGACCTCCAACTTCCCCTTTATGAACTTGATAAATTTAACCTCAAGATAAACAAGAAGGAAGTTAAGGAGGTAAATAGAATTCTGGAAAAGTTAGATATGATAGACCTCTGGAGAAAACTGAATGGAGGTAGAAAGGAGTATATCTTCTTTTTTAGCAGGTACATGGCACATACACAAAAATTGACCATATACTAGGGCATTAAAGCCTCACAATCCAGTGCAGAAAGGCAGGGATAGTCAATGCATCCTTTTCAGATCATGAAGCAATAAAAATTACATGTAATAAAAGGCCATGGAAAGATATACCAAAAATTAATTGGAAGCTAATCTAATCCTAAAGAATGAGTGTCAAATAAGAAATCATAGAAACAATAATTTCATTCAAGAAAATGACAATAATGAGACAATCTACCAAAACTCACGGGATCCAGCAAAAGCAATTCTTAGTGGAAGTTTTATATCTTTGAATGCTTACATGAATGGAATAGAAAAAGAGGAGATCAGTGAATTGGGCATGCAACTGAAAAAGCTAGAAAAAAAACCAGATTGAAAATCCCCAATTAAATACCAAATTAGAAATACTGAAAACTGAAGTAGACATTAATAAAGTAAAATTGAAATTAAGAAAATTATTGAACTAATAAATAAAACTAAGAACTGGTTTTATGAAAAAAATAATTAAATTGATAAACCTTTGGTCATTTTGGTCACAATTCTGGTCAATTTGATTATGACAAATGCACAAAACCAAATTACCAGAATCAAAAATGAAAAGGGTGAACTCACCTCCAAAGAAGAAATTAAAACAATAATTAGAAATTATTTTGCCCAATTTTATGCCCATAAATTTGACAATTTTAGTGAAATGGATGAATATTTACAAAAATATAAACTGCCCAGATTAACAGAAGAGGAAGTAAAATACTCAAATAGCCTCATCTCAGAAAAAATAAATCAAACAAGCCACCAATGAACTCCCTAGAACAAAATCTCCAGAGACAGATGCATTCACAAGAAAATTCTATCAAACATTTAAAGAACTATTAATTCTAATACTATATAAAATATTTGGGAAAATCAGCAAATAAGGAGTCCTAGCAAATTCTTCTTATGACTCAAATATGGTGCTGATACCTAAACCATGGAAAGCCAGAGAAAGAAAATGATAGACCAATTTCCCTAATGAATATAGATGCAAAAATTTTAAATAAGATATTAGCAAAAAGATTACAGAAGGTTAATTTCACAAGACACAGTAGTCACTGATTATGGTAGCCCTCTGTTTGATAAACCCCAGGACCCCAGCCTCTGGGATAAGAACTCATTGTTTGGCAAAAATTACTGGAAAACTGGAGAACAGTGTGGTGGAAACTGGGTATAGACCAATTCCTGACACTAAGAATAAAGTCCAAATGAGTAGATGATTGGAGTGTAAAGGCTGATACTATAAACAAATCACGGGAGCAAAGAATAGTTTATTTATCAGATTTCTGGAGAATGGAGAAATTTATGACCAAATAAGAGACAGAGAACATTATGAAGTACAAAATGGATAATTTTGATTACATTAAATTGAAAAGTTTTTGCACAAACAAACCCAATGCAAGTAAGATTAGGAGAGAAGCAGAAAACTGGAAAAGGATTTTTGCAACTAATGTCTATGATAAAACCCTCATTTCTAAAATATATTAAGAACTGAGTCAAATGTACAAGAATACAAGTCACTCAGAAACTGATAAATGGTCAAAGAATATGAACAGGCAGTTTTCAGAAGAAAAAATTACAGCTATCTATAGTCATTATTGATTAGAGAGATGCAAATCAAAACAACTCTGAGGTACTGTTCTATAGAACCTATATCAGATAGGCTAACATGACAAAACAGGTAGATGATAAATGTTGCAGAATATATGGGAGAGTTGAAACACTAATTCATTGTTGGTGGAACTCTAAGCAGATCCAACTATCCTGAAGAGCAAAGGGTTATAAAAATCTGCATACCCTTTGACCCAGCAGTACTTCTAGGACTGTCTCCCAAAGAGATCATAAAAATGGGAAAAGGACCCACATGCACAAAAATATTTAGAGAAGCTCTTTTCATGGTGATAAAGAACTGGAAATGGAGGGGATGCCCATCAATTGGGGAACGACTGAACAAGTTGTGGTATATGAATGTAATGGAATACTATTGTGCTATAAGAAATGATGAGCAGAAAAACCTGGAAAGACTTACATAAACTGATACTGAGTAAGATGAGCAGAACTGGGAGAACATACACAGTAACAACCACAGTGTTCAAGGCCTGTTTATAATAGATTTAACCCTTTACAGCAATGCAAGGACCTAAAACATTTCCAAAGGATTTTTGATGCAAAATGCCATCCACATCCAGATAAAGAATTATAGAGTTGGAACTCAAAATGAAGCAGACTATTTTATATTTTGTTATGTTTTGTTTTGACTTCCATTTTCTCATGGTTTCTCCCACTCATCTTGATTTTTTTATGTAACATGACAAATGTGAAAATGTGTTTAATAAGAATGTATGTAGAACCCATATAAGACTGCATGCTGTCTTGGGAAGGGAGCGGGGAAGGAAGAAGAGAAAAATTTAAAACTTATGGAAGTGATTGTTGAAAACTGTAAACAAATTAATTATTTACAACATTTTTTAAAAGAATTGAAAACAAATAAAACACTAATAGAATAGATAAACATAATTACTAGCCTATTGAGTTTAAATAAAAGAAGCACCAAATTGCCAAAATAAAAAATAGAAAAGATGTATTTCTTAAAATATGAGAAAATAAAAGATACTTTAGAAGTTATTTTGACTAATTATATGACAATATTACTGATACCTTGAATGAAATGCATAAGTATTTACCAATTTTTAAAAAAATCCAGTTTGACAGAGCAGGTAACAGACTTTAAATAAGCCAATTTTATGAAAAAAATAAAGAAATTAAACAAGAGTCTTAAGTGAACTCTCAAAATAACCCAATGGATTTTAAAATAAATTCTTCTAAGCATACAAATAACAACCTATAATATTACATAAATTGTTTGCACCAACAGAGAAAAAACATTCAACCAAACTCTTATAAGTTTCCTTTACAAAAACTGGGAAAAGATAAAGCAGAAATATGTATGTGTGAGTGTGTCAATAAATTAAAGTATATCAATGCAAAATATAGAACTAATATATATCAATGCAAAATATAGAACTAAATATTGGAAAAATATTGAATTAAATATTACAAAGAGAATTAAGGTAATACATTTAAAAGATTATGCATTGTGACTAGGTTGAATTTGTACAAAGAATATAGGGTTGGTTCAATATCTGCAACAGCATAAAATAGCAGACTTGATTAATAACAAAAGCAATAAAATCAAATGTTATCAACAGATGACAAAAAAGCTTTTCATGAAGAATAGAAGCAATTTATATTAAAACTACTTCAAAAATAACACAGCAATCAGTGGACCTTTCCTTGCTATAATTATAGTATCTGCTTAAAACTAAGAGCTAGTATTCTCTGTTATGGAGAAATGGTAGAAGTCATTCAAAAACAATCCATAGTAATGTAAGGGTTTCCATCACTACTGCTATTATTTGATATAATTTTTTAACATGTTATCTATTATAGTGAGTTAAGAAAATGAAATTGAGGGAATAAACACAGGAAAAAGAAAGCAAAATTATTGATGCTTGTTGATATGATGGTTTTCTTAGGAAATTTTAGAGATTCAAAAAAAGAATGAATCAATGATTACAGTAAAGTAGCAGGACATACACCTCCCCGCCCCCATAATTTTTCTGTGTGTTAGGAATAAAACAGAAAGAGACAGGAAAATGCCATTAAATATAACAACTAAATACATAAATTATCTGGAAGTTCATTAGCAAAGTCACACTTAGGACTTTTTTTTTAACTCCAGCTACACAACAGAATTAAAGAAATTAATTAAAGAATTGAAGAAATAATAATTGTTCAATGATAACTTCAGAACACTGATAATGAAGCATACTTCCCACATCTTGTCAGATAGCGGATGAATAGGGGGTAAAAATGGGATAAGCATTTTCAGACATGACCAAGAAACTTATTTTACTGTACTATACTTCCCTATATCAAGGGAGGCTACCTATCAAGGTAGTTGAGTGGGAGTTCTTTGTATGGGACATTGTATGGGTAGTGATAGTGATGCAAAAAAAAAGAGAAGGAAAAAATCAATGATACAATTTTAAAACACAAAAAAGGAAGTTCATAAGTGGATATAGACAATTTGAACAGTTTTGTTGTCATTGTATTTAATGGGTACACTAAAATTATATGTAATAGAAGTTAAACTTTAAATATAATCCCTTTTTTGCTCTCTCTATATTAAAATGTTCAAGGAAAACCGCCCTGATGTTCTAGGATCAGAGGGCAAAATAAATATTGAAAGAATTCACTGATCACCTCCTGAAAGAGACCTGAATAGAGAAACTCCTAGGAATATTGTGGCCAAATTTCAGGGTTCCCAGATCAGGGAGAAAATACTGCAAGCAGCTAGAAAGAAACAATTTGAGTACTGTGGAAATACAATCAGGATAACATAGGATCCAGCAGCTTCAACATTAAGGGATCAAAGGACTTGGAATGGGATATTTCAGAAGTCAAAGGAACTGGGATTGAAACCAAGAATCATCTGCCCAGCAAATCTGAGTATAATACTTCAAGGGAATAAATGGTCATTTAATGATGTAGACGACTTTCAAGCATTCATGATGAACTGAATAGAAAATTTGACTTTTAAACACAAGAATCAAGAGAAGCATGAAAAGGTAAACAGGAAAGAGAATTCACAAAAGACTATAAGTCAATTGTGGGGAAAAAAATAAGGGGGAATAGAGTAGGACAGAGGGCAATATAATTGGTATTACACAACATGATTATTATGGAAGTCTTTTGCAAAAGAACACATATTGAGTCTGTATTGAATTGCTTCCCTTCTCAGTGGAACTGCAAGGTATTAGGAAGTGGGGATGGGGGAGTGATGGCAGAAAAATTGGACATGTTACGAAGTGAGGTAAAAGCAATTAGTATTGAAACAATTGACAATTAGTTACTGAAAATAAATCAATAACATCTTTAGTTTGGGGGAAAGAATTTCAGTCTAAATTTCCTAGAGGAATGTAACCTCAGATAAAGTTTGGCATTGATAGAAAAGTTAAGGTTTTAATTGTAAATTTGATTTTATGATTGCTATTTAATCAGGAACTAGAACATGTATAGAAAGGCATGTAAGCCACTTAAGACTTGCTTCAAAAGATGTTCCTTAGCCAAAGTGAAACTATAATCATATTTGAAACATGGTTATTGGAACTTGCCATTTTTAGATGCTATGGGCCTATTAAGTGACTGTTCTTCTGAGTCTAACTCCAGGTATGGGTAGCAAGAAAGGCGATCTGAATCTCCAATTCATGATGCCAGTAAGCTGGTGAGATGCTGGTGTGAACTGCAAAAAGTGATCTCATGGGAAGGGTGGGAGAGGGGCTGCTCAGGGTGGGCTGAGGTGGGATTTTTCTGATTCAATTTCCCCACTGACACCTGGCAGATTTTAAGCCTGACTGAATGCAGATGGACAATCTAATCCTGCCTGGAACTGACATGAAGTTGGGAAGATATTATAACCCTGCAATTTCTCTACTCTTGGTGGTAATTTCCTCTAGTCAAAAGGTTTGTAAGCTTAATACCAAATCTATTCAATTATAGATTATTGGTAGGGGAACATCCGAAGTTGTCCAAAATTAAACTATTAGGCATAGGACTTTAGACCAACAATAGTAAGTTAGGGTCCTTTAATTCTTAGTAATACTGTGGAGACAATTAGGTCAAGAGTTTGTGAAGTTAGCAACATCAATATTATTTGTATTTCAGTTGGTTAATGTTTAAAAAAAATTCTTTTGTGGTCCATATTGCAAATTCTTTAAAAAGAAGTATCATTTGACCAAAACTGTGTTAAAAATGAAAAATAAAATTCAAAAAAGTGAGGATTTTACAACAAGGTTCCACAGTAGAAGAAAGTAGTTCCACAATGCAGGAAAATATTATAATAAAAATTCAATTCCAATTATTCCTCAACATCAAGCCCAACTCTTTGCTCCTCTATGAAGTCTCCCCCAAATAATCTTTCCTTTTGTCCCCCTGAAACCCTGAGAAAATTATTGTATACCATAATTTGACAGTCAGTACATTCTACCTCTTTTGTTCTTTATCTCCATGCTTTTTCAATTAGTCAGTAGATGTCTTGAAGGTAGAGTCTACATTTTATCCTGGTTCTAAAGGCAATTTCTGACTGCTTACCATAGAGCCTTGTCATACTCAATAACTGTTTTATTATGATGATCATAATAATTGGAATGGATGTTATATTAAGAGAAAACTTGTAACTATCTATGGATAGACATAATTGATGAGCAGTTTGGCTTAGTTAATAATTGATTATGACAGAATAACATGATGAGTTCATTTTCTTTTTTGTATCAAACTATAATTCTGTCAGAGGAAAAATTTTAGGTGATGTTATGTAAAAAATTTTGATAAATCATTAAAATACAGTCTTATGGAATGTGTTTACTGATTTCACATTGGTTTAAATGGTCTAGACAATCTGACTGAAAACTATGAGAGGCTGTAAACATGAGTTTAATACAAATGGAGATTCATCCAATGGCAAGAAGGGCCACTGGGGTATCCTGGGTGTTGCTAGCTTTAATTTGCATCTTAATTTAATGATCTAATAGAAGGAGATAAAACAGCAAATTCATGAAGTTTGCAGATGGTATTTAATTAAGAGATATTACTAATCTCTATAAAGATTGGTAAAAATTCAATTGGCTTTAAAGATACTGGGCATAACTTAAAAAATGGTAAAAATAGAATGGAAAATACAAACTATTTTATCTGAAAAAATAATATGCATTTACTTAATAAATGGACACCATCGAACTAGGACATGGAATATTGATGGAGACAAAATCACACACTTATACACAGTAGCAAATTGGATATAAATTGATAGAATACCATGCCAAGGGGGAAAAGTTTCCATGTTCTATTTTCAGCTTCATCTGAATACGGATTGCTTTCTGAGACAGATCTCATCTGTTCCCCTTTTAATTAAACTTTTATCGTCAGGACATTATTTGGGTTGGGGTACCTTAGTTCTATCAAGAATGTAGACTATTTAGAATAGAGAGGAAAAGGTCACTTTCTTAATGCCAGTGCTATAGGAATAGTTATGGATGTGAATGTTGGTGCCACTGGAACCAAAACTGTTCCCAGGAACTCACAGAATTAGCCACGGTGGTCAAAATTGGCAGTGGTTTCCAATATAGCTGTAATTCCTACAAATAATCCATGAAGGGGGCATGAGGCTCCATGTTACTGTTAATAATTTCTATGATATTTCCCTGTTAGCTTATTAAGTTATTTTCTGACTGTCAGACTGACTCCTGTACTGCTTTCTTGTTGTGTATACTAGTGGTTTCTTTTCTGATGACTGTTCTGCCCTGCCTCATCCTTGTATGTGAATCTATTGCTTATCACACTGGCCTTGAAGAGGGATGCTATCTTTATCCTTGGTGAGGGATGAACAGTTTCCTTTTTGCCCTATTGACAAAGCCCTGCTTATATATAACACACATTTTTTCAAAAGATAAGCAATCTCATATAATAAATTATATCATTAGTTAGGACAATTAGCAGAACTTATCAATGAAATAGATGTATAGGTCAAGGCTGGTGCTTGGGACGTTAGGTATGATGAAATTCTGTCTCCTTCCCAAAATATCTTGGGGAATAAAATACATGGATCAACTTGCAGACTATAAGACACTGACATATGAAAGTAAAAAAATAAAAATAAAATCTAGCCAACCAAAGAATGCAAAACACAATACTGGCTTAAATAATTAAAACATATGAATAGTGAACTGAGAAATGAAATGAAGGGTTAGAGTCACAGAATCATGGATGTTGAATTGGAAGGGAATTAGAGTCTTTGCTTCCTAGTCCTTCATTTTATAGATGAAGAAACTGAAACCCAGAGAGGTTAAATAACTAGCCCAATGTCACTAAGGTAGTGATTAGCAGAATTTGGAGGGCAAAGCAGGACTTCTGATTTCAAACTGAGCACTCTTTCTACTGTGTAAGGAGTTAAAAATCAGGAACCGAAAATATGTCAACATAGTGAATATGATAAAATGGTTGACTCCATTGTAATTGGGTCATTTAACTCAACCAGGAAGGTATGCATTAAAAAGCATTCTTTAAGTGCAAAATATATGTCTCTCTATGTTCCCTCACTTCTATTTGCTTTGACTGATTTCTGGGTTGCCAGTTACATAAAACCTTTAAAAATATTTTGGGGGGTCTATTGTCCTACTTTTTCTTCTAACACATTAATTGGACATGGTTTTGATCAGTGTTTGCAGTGCTATACTGAGTATGCCAGACATAGTGTCTGCCTTGTAAGAGGTAAAGAGTTTTGAGTTCTCTGTATGTTTATTTGCAAAATATAGGAGTGAATGACTTGAATTTGGGAGGCAATGAGTTAAGAGGGAGAGCCTAGAGATTCATGTTTAGTGAGGGAGAGGTTAAAGGAAACAGTAATATTTTTCCATTGTTTATAAAAGTATATATTTATAAAGATATTTTCTATTGTACTGGGGGGTTATATTCCTGGTTCATGTCCAGTAACTTTACACCTAAGATTAAAAAAATAGACAAGATATAAAATTGCTACATGATTGCTGATTCTCAGAGGTCAAAGATAATTGGTCTCTTGTTTCAATTGTTTCGTTCTCTTTGTTCTGGACCTTCCTTCATGTCCCTTTTGTCCTACAGGGCTTCTGCATTGGCAGGATGCTATTAAAAGGTTTTACAGAAAAAGTAAATTTTGAGGAAGAATTTGAATGAGAGTAGATAATCGACTGTACAGAGAGACTCACCCAGACAAAAGGGGTGATGTGAAAAAGGACAGAGATCTCAGAGCATGGGCAAGAACTGAAATGGCAATATATGTACTGACTGGGTAAAGCAAAGAGAAAAAGACTTGGACTGAAGAAAACATATTACATATGTGTGCATATACATTAATATACCTGCACATGTATATATAACATACACATATATAGTAACATGCTATTAATATAAGAATTTACACATATAATGAACAAATGAATAAATAACAAAAACATTTATTAAATGCTTATCATATGCATATATTTACATTGTGGTGAAAACTTGTTCATTGGTCAACGTGCCTCAGGTCTGTTCTTACTCTAGTATATCGGCTGTTCATCGATCAAATTGGTCTTTCTCCAGCACAAGAATGACCCTGCCACTCCCTATTTAATCAGTCCTAGTGGCTCCTTGTCACTTCTAAGATCAAATATAAAAATCCTCCATTTGAGTTGAAAGTACTTCATAACTTGATCTTGTCCTATCCTTCCGCCTTTTACTTCATTATTGTCCTCTTTGATCCAGTAACACTGGATTCTTTGCTGTTACTTAAATAAGACACCCCATCTCCTAACTCAGTATTTTCTCTAGGCCAGGGTTGGGGAACTTGTGGCCTTGAGATCACACATGACCCTCTAGGTCCTCATGTACACCCCTTAACTGAATCCACTGCTGTCAAGGGCTGCACTTGAAGACCCAGAGGGCCACATGTGGCCTGAAAGTCACAGGTTCCCCATCCTTGCTGTAGTCCAAGCCTGGAGTAAGCATTCTCCCCATCTCTGACTCCTGACTTCAGTGGCTTCCTTGGAGTCTTTGCTAAAATTGTATCTTCTACAAGTAGTCTTTCATAATTCCCCTTGATGTTGGTGCCTTCCCTCTAATGATCCAATTTATCCTATAGCTAGCTTGTTTTACATAGTTCTTCGCATGTTTTGTCCTCCATTGGACTGTGACCTAGAAGGCAGTCAGGTGGAGCAGTGGATAGAGTGCAGGATCTAGAGTTAGGAAGCCCTGAGTTCAGATCTAGCCTCAGACACAATAGTTGTGTGGCCCTGGGCAAGTCACTTAACTCCTATCTGCCTTAGTTTCTTCAATCATCAAATGGGAAAAGCATTAGTACTTATCTCCCATCATTGTTGCAATGACCAAAAGAGATAATATTTATATAGCAATTGGCGAAATGCCTGGCATATATTAGATAGTTAATTATTTTTTTTCTTCCTTTTTTTGGAGTAGGGACTTTTTTCTGGTTTGTTTTTACCTTTTGTTTGTTTGTTTTGGTATCCTCAGTGCTTAGCACAGGGCCTGGCACAAAGCAGTTGCTTAATAAATGCTTACTGACTGACTAATTTAATGACTGACTCTTAGAAGCTCTGTTTTCCATCTCAGCTACTCTGACTGACATCTTTATTTCACCTTATCCAATTATAGGGATAGTTACAACTTAGATTTCACCATCATCCTTGCCCAATGTACACAACTACTTGATTACTTAAAGGGTTTCCCAGAAAAGACAAAAGAGCCAGTAATGATAAAAGGACTTTATTTATCATACGATCATTCAAATTAAGGAAAACATGGCAAAAAGTGAGACTCTAGGAGGTGTGAGGAAATGGGGACAAGAAAAGAATTTGGGGCAAAGAATGCACTAAGGAGACAATGGTGCAATCAGATATCAGTCCCTGGGACACTGGGATTTGAGTGAGTCGATCTTCAGACTTTGGGATCCTGTATCTGTGAAAGGAGATGATGGATTAGATGGTAAATTCTCAAATTTTTTGATCCCTTTGTATTATTGAGGACTGTCCAATCTCCCCAAGAGCTTTTGTTTATGTGGATTATGTCTATCAATATTTACTGTATTACAAATGAAAAGATCCTAATATTATTGTGAAAATACTTTTGACCTCATGAATCCTGTGAGAGGTTCTTATGACTACTAGACTAGATGACCTCTGAATTGCCTGTTAGCTAACAAATATATAATCCCTTGCAAGAGAAGGAAATGGGTTGATGCTCCTATGAGAACTGACCCTTTGCAACTGGCATATCCAAGTTGTAACAAGCTCACATTATTTTTTGCCATTTGGTGTATTGTTGACTGGGATTTATTCTCAATACCAGAAGGCTCAGTGGGGTGGCCAAAGGCCAGAGGTTTCATAAGAATAATGAGTGCTTGCTTAGTTTGATTGGTCACCCATAAGCAGGGACCAAGACTAGCCACTTGGGTCCAATGAATATAGCATAGATCTGGATTTTTCCAATATTGAAGTTCCAGAGATGGGAAAGGGCAGGAGTTCCAGATCCAAGGAAGAGCAGAATGAGTAGGGTTAATTAAGACAAATTGTTTTGATCAGAGAGAGGAAAATCAGAGTTCAAGTTCATGGGACAGAGATATGGGTTGTGGTAGCCTAAAACAAGAACCACCAAACAATACTCGCAGTTGCTACCTTTCCGTATTTCTTCCTCATTCCTTCTCAAGCTTTTAAAGAAATCCCTTCAACCTCT
Source organism: Bettongia penicillata ogilbyi (assembly GCA_023548195.1). Taxonomy (NCBI): domain Eukaryota; kingdom Metazoa; phylum Chordata; class Mammalia; order Diprotodontia; family Potoroidae; genus Bettongia; species Bettongia penicillata. The sequence goes on along the minus strand of JAJHZJ010000318.1, from coordinate 6,614,930 downwards.
ATTATCCCCCAGCTACTCTCTCATGATGCAATGACTCTTCTTTTTGTTAAGGCCAACTTTTCTACTTATGTCCTTGATTGTAAGTCTTCTCATCTCTAAGAGTTTGTATCTTCCATATTTCTATCTCTGTGTTTACATGTCTTTTTGTCTGTTTGTCTATGTCTCTGTCTTTTTGCCTCTGTCTCTCTATCTCTCTGTCTCTCACACACGAGCATGCACATGTACACAAACATGCACACACACATATGTTTGCATCACTGCTCATTTCAAATTGCCCTTATTTATGGTGTCCAACCTGCTATCTAGAAACATGCTGTTATAAAAAAAATCCAAACCCAAACCCCTTTAACTGTTCACTGCTATCCCATCAGACTTTTATCCTATACTTCTTCTATCTCTAACAGCCAAACCTCTAAATGAATGTTTGCTCTACAGTGGTTGCCTCTGTTTCTTCACCTTGAAATAATTTCTCACCTACTTGCAACGTGGTTTCTCACTTTTACCACTTGAATGAGACTATCTTATTGTCAAAGTTCTCTTAACTACAACATAGAATGTCCTATTTTAGCCCTCAACCTATTTTTACCTCTCTGAAGCTTTTGACACTCTTGACCACTTGCACCCCCAGAATGCTCTCTTTTCCTTTGGCCTCCATTACACTTCTGTGTCCTGGTTCTACTCCTAGCTCTCTGACAGCTCCTTTCCAACTATACATTGGTGCCTTTTAGACTCTATCGCTGGGCTTTTTCTCTTCTCTCTCTACACTTTCAGTGATTGTATCACTTCCTGTGGGATCAACTCTTTTCTGTCTGCAGATTATTCCTAAACCTATACATCTCTCTTTAGACCATTATTCAGTCATTTCTAACTACCTTCTGGTCATCTTTACTTGGAGAGCTCATGAGTACTTAAAACAGAACAGGTCCAAAATAAACTCATTATATTCCACCCCGCTCCGCTGAGCCTCCAAATACCTCTCTTTCTTTTGAGGGTGTTGCATCCTTCTAATAATCCATGTTCACAACCACTTAGCCTGTATTGTCCCTTCTACCTGCACAGTAATTCTTGCATCTGTCCCCTTCTCTCTACTCATAAAGATATTGGTCTAGTTCAGTCCTTTCATGTCTTTACAAACTCAATTGCCTTCTCCCTGCACTTCTTGTTTCTAGTTACTCTCCTTTATAATTCATCTTTGTTTAAAGAAATTCCCCAAAATACCTGGAAAAATAATATTTACACTTTTTAATAAAATTTTTATTTCCAGATTTTCTCCCTTCTTTCCTTTCTCCCTCCCCTCTCTCCATCTTGAGATGGCAAGCAATTTGATATAGTTTATATGTGTGCAATCATGCAAAACATATTTCCATAAATATTTTATCTTTCTAATACATGCTATTTGAATATTCCTAAGACACAAGTCTGACCATATCACTCCCTTATTGAAAAATCTTTAATGGCTCCCTATTGCCTCTTGGATAAAATACAGATTCTCTATCTGGGTATTTAAAACTTTCCACAATCTGGCTGCCACCTATCATTCTAGACATTTTATATTACTCACCATCACACACCATAAATTCCAACTAAACTGTACTGCAGTTTGTTACCCAAATTTGGCATTGAATTCCTTGCCTTCATTCCTTTGCTTTCGTCATATCTGGAATGTGCTGCTTCTTAGCTCATATCTTTTAAAAGGCTTAGCTTCCTTTAAGGCTTAGGTCTGGTGCTATCTCTCATGTGGAAAGTTTTCCTGATTTCTCCAGGCATTAGTTCTTTCCTTTTTACCCTCAAATTATTATGCACTTATTTATCTATACCCACTATATCCTCCTATCACCCTCAGTAGAATGTAAACTCTCTGAGGAAAGGGATTATTTCACTTTTGTCCTTGGATGGTGTCTTGAAGACAATAAGTACTTTGTCAGGATTTGTTTAATTGATTTGAAAGCAGAACTCTCAGAATATCATAGGACTTTTTCAAGGAAATCAACAATTTCTCTAAAGAACATTGGCTTTGTAATACAACCCAGTGGATAAAGAATGCATACTTCCTGGATTGTGACATGATGTAGGATGTGTAGTCTATTGAGTTAGTCCATACAACACACATCTTGGACTAACACTGCAGATGGACAATAGGCTTGGCCAAGATTTAAAGAGAGAGTTCTGGATTGCATTTGTGGAAATTATATAGTGTTTTCAACAGCCCCCAAGCTGCTCTGACACAAAAATTCACTTTTCTAACACTGACCTTCATTTAGTGATGATACATAGCTGCAAATCATGACCTCCAAAGTCTCAAAATTGTGGATGGCTCAAAAGGCAAAGAAGAGGTACATTTAGGGTTCGAGGACACTAGAGGACCAACAATGACCTGCACAAAGGAACTCCTGTAAAATACGTAGGCAGGAAATATATAGATGGAAAAGGAAGTTGTTTCATCATGTATGAATGGGGGGAGGCATTAAAGGGATACTACAGGATAACAGATAGCCCAACTATTGCACTGGTAACCAAAAAATGTTAAAGGATCTACAGGAAAACTACTGAACTTTGGTTTGATGCTGTATAAAGGCACTAAGCAGATATCAACAAAAGTTGCACAGGATGAAATGGCACAGATGAATTGTGGTGTGTTTTAAAGGAAGGCTTGCCAAAATAGTTGAGATCATGGATTCATCAAAGTATTAAAGAGGCATCTAAATCAATTACATAATATGCCGCTATGCTTTCCAAAGCTAGGACTGGCTAATGATAAAATGGATCAGAGCCAAGAAGGTCTAGGGTTCATGAGATCCACTTAGATTGGGCACATGATGCAGAAAAGCACTAGAATGAAGAAAGAAGAGGAAACTTGGATAACACGGTGAAATAGGAAAGTCACAGCAATAACTAGTAGTATAAGTAGGGGAATTAGATTTAGAAACAGGGTTCTATTCTCCAGGAAGCATGCTAGGGTCTCAGTCTCAGAAGAGTTAACAGGTTACCAAGACACAGACTAAGAAATGGATGAGATGAGATGAGAGAGAGGAAGAGAGAGAGATCTAGTTACTACATCTAGGATGCAAGATATGAGTTTCATCAAAAGGAGATGGGCTTCTGGAACCATGGTTTGGGGATTAGACTAAGAGTAAGGATTCAGGTTCAACTGAGAATAAGATTAGATTGATATTGAGTTGTCCAGGCTTTGGATCAGAAGAGCTATGTATTTCCTGAACCTGCCTCCCCCTCCCTCCTCATATTTAAATGCTCCCTGCGTTTTTGTTATGTTGTTATTGCTGTCATTATTGTTGGTTTTTGTCTGGCTTCAGATGGGTATTACATAGCACTTGCTAGAGGCCAGGGACTGTGTTCAGTGCCTTACCAATATCTCATTTGATCCTCACAACAAACCTTTACAGCTGAGGAAAGGGAGGCAAACAATGGTTAAGTGAATTGCCCAGGGTGACACTGCTGGTAAGTATTTGAGGTCAGATTGGAACTCAGATCTTCCTTACTCAAGGGCAAATGCTCTGTCCACTATGACTCCTGGCTGCCTTCATTTGTGAAGATTGCAAGATTGGCCAGGCACACTGTACAGTCTGTCATTTTAAGATTGGTCAGACTGATCAGCACACATCTTGAGTATTGGGACCAGTTTAGATTGTCACATTTTAAGTAGGACTTCAATAAACTAAATTGAATCTAAAGAAAGATTGTGAGGATTTTTATTTCTTAAAAGATGTGAAAAAGAGTTGTAAAATATGAGTATTGTTACTACAAAATAATATCATATGGAAGAGGAAGTAAACTTATCCTGTATTGCTTGAAAGAAAAGAGCTACAGCCAACAGGCAGGAAGAAGTTAGGCGTATTTTAGCTCAATATATGAAAGAACTTTTTTTTTTTTTTAACAATGGGGATGGGCTGTTTCTTGAAGTATTCCCCCCTCCCCCACTAATAAAATTTTAGAAGAGTTAACAGATTTTTGTTAGGGATATCATAGAAAATAGCCCATATTGATAGGGTTTGGTGATAACATAACTTCTACAATCCCTCTCATCTCTGTGAATCTACGTTTCTATGAGACACACAATCATTGACTAGTGAGAAAATGGTAAACAGAATGTTAGATTTATGTACATGAAAAAAAGCATTTTCACAGTTAGGGAAAGGGATAGATATCTGTATCAAGGACAATAGACTTAATCCTGAGGTTGTCTTACAAAAGTAGATTTAGTATCTACTGAAAAAATAGACAAAGAAAAAAAGATGGGAATTGTGATGTTTTGGGCAAAAAGTCAAAAGTCTTAATTGATTGAAGTAAATATAATGAAATAAATTATTTCAATTCTTCAAAGTTATATGATTTCATTCCTGTGAATAATGTTCTATTAACACAGGTAATAGTCTGTTCACATTATAGAACATAGTTTGATGATTTGTTTCAGTCAAAAAATTCATTACCTGTCAGTTAACCTTTTGATTAAGCACTTCTCTGCACTTATTTAGGTTGTTCTTCTGATAACCAACCATGCTAGTCCCAAATTCAAAGTCCTTATAACTTGGAAGGATCTGCCTGAGCTTATGATCCAGTATCATAGCTTTCAAAAACCCAAGGTCACCTCCATACCATAATGTACCAGAGGAAGACCTGGGTGGAGAAAGAGAAAGAAATTAATATTTTAAAGAAGAGACAAAGGAGCATACTTGGAAAGATGGAATTAACATCATAGGGAGAAAATCTCTGAATTTATGTGAGCTGAGCTAATACTGTTGATGTCATTGCTTTCATGAAGCAAAATTAACAATGATAATGATGATGATGATAAAACAAAACCCAATAACACTAATATCTGTGTCCAATTCCTAGTTCTACTCACTAATTATAAATATACATAGTAGACCTAAGTAGAACCAGAATGCTAGAGTATTTTATGTCTATATGGAAAATGAGCTTCTATTTAAAACATGCCACCAACACAATGTCAAGAATAATTCATATGAAATGTGGTATTTCTGCATAATAATTTCATCCCATTATAATTCTGTCCACCCCCTAATCCATTATATTCTGTCTTATATAGAAATATAGCTTCCATATTAAAGGAATTAAACCAAAACATCTTATGAACCATTTGATGTATATGGATGATGTTCAGCTACATGAATCCACCAAATATCAAATTACACAACTCTGTCATTGTGTGGACTCTTTCTCTGGATATCAAAATGTCATTTGGACTTGATCAGTATAAAATTATTAATGTACTTCATTGAATGATAGAGAATAAAGGCCTTGAGCTTGAATCCAGAGATCAAGTTAAATCAATGAATGAAGTTGATATTTACTGTACAAACAAATTCCTTAGTCCCCTCCCAGCAAGAGTATAAAGATATGGAGGAATGTCTGAATACATTAAGAGATTTGCTAGTGTTTCAAAAAGAAATCTGAATATCAGAACACATTTAAATCAATTAACACCTCCACAATAGCAGATTTAATGTACACTCCCCAAATAATAAAAATAGAGCATAACAAATTACTAAAGTATACTAACAAAATTTTATAAAATACTAATAAAACATAGGGTACATCAGCCTAAGGAGAGAAGGATAAACATTTCCATGACAAAAAAGGAAGAGTATTGGAAGATATTCTTAGAATACATATGAAACAGTTTAAACACTGATAGGTAGAAATTCCTTTTGGAATAAGCAGATATTATTTCATTGAACAATTATAAAGACTGATAAAAGATCCACATCATTGCATTCACTAAATGTAACTTAAAATGGCTAATGTCTGAATGGACCATACAGAGCACCTAAAAACCAAGAGTAAAATCAAAAGACCCTCCTTGGATAATATCCACATGAATTCAGCCAACAGTGTGTTTGCAAAGAACCAGTCAACAAGTGACTGAGTCATGTGAATTTGTTTGTGAAAGTGGAGATGTTTATAGTAGCTGTTGCTTCCACTGCTGCTGCTAGTGCTAATGCTTTTGCTGTAATTCTTCTTCAGGTCATTGTCAAAAGAAACCATGGAAAGGTTACCTTTAGGAGCCCAGATTTACTGATCAATGTAAGTTATGCAAGGAAACAGTGGAGACTCTACAAAACATCATAGGGGGTACTAAATAATATCATATCAAGATATGACCAGGCAGCTAGAAAAATCCATCAGAAACAAGCTATCTTTCATGGACTGACAGATAACAAATTCCTATAGTACAGATATAGACCACAATAGATTTTGAAGAACTCAGCTAACAAAATCTTCTAGGATGCTCAAAATATCATAATAGATTATGGATTATAGATTATATTGACATGACACTTTAAAGTTTGTAAAGTATTTTATAGACATTGAATCATTTGATCCTCAAAGCAGCCCTGTGGTATTGGAGCTATCATTCCCATTTTACAGATGAGGAAAGTAAAGCTGAGATTAATTAAGCAAAATGCACAGTGTCACAGAGCTAATTAAATGACTAAGGTAGGATTCTCTTGACTCCACATCCAATGCTTTAGATAGTATGCCAAGGGCTTGCCTTCTTCTATTTTCCCTTACCCATGAATTTCATTTGTTCATAGTTTACTTCCAATCTCTCTTTATTATAAACTTAAAAATCAACAAGACTTTGATGTAAAATGTGTTGTATGTAATGTAAAATGAATTCAATGAATAAACACCTTTTCTTTTGGCCATTACTTTGCTATAGAGAATCAGAGAATGCACTAAGGAAAGTATCGATCTCAACAAGTAGCATTAAATTGGTCAACATAAATTTACAATGAATATTCACTGCTAATGAAGTTGTGGAAAAATGACGATAATCACTTTTTAGTTTCTGAAATGAAAAAAACAATTTATTCACACAAGTTCAATGACAGTAAATACCTAATACCATTTTCTATAAAGAAGAATGTGCTGAAGAAAGTCCTGACCATTCTGTAGCAAAATAACAGATGTTCATTTATTAACTAGGTTGACCAGAGAGCTGTAGAGCTGACATCTGGATGAGATAATGCACACACTATGCTTGTATTCTTTTTATGGCTCTGTTTGTGTTCATGTGTGTTTGTTTTGGTAAATTAGCCAGTAAAGTCCCAGTGGAAAATCAGGTGATTAAAAAAATCATGAGTAATAAAATGTATCAATTCCTTTATTTTCCATAAGATATTTGGTTAGCAATTCCTTATTTTGGAAAAAAAATATTCTGTATAAGCCCTCTTGAAAGCTATAAAATAATAATGTGATGAAATATGCAATTTTTGAATTATATTGATATGATTGGTGACAAGTGAAAATCTTTGTCACAAATAGTCATTAACACTAAGGCTGAATTTCACTTTATTTATTCTTATGAGATTAAAAACTATCATTTTTATCCTCTAAATGTCTAGAGATCAGGAATATTGCATCTGACAGCCTAGTGGCAAGGAGTCATAATCTATTTTATGGGGAACTTGTGCAAGGAAGGCACTCACATGATGGTCAGAAGAAGTGGTGCAAGGACATGCGCAAGGTCTCTCTGGAGAACTTTGGAATGTCTTGTGTGACATGAGAGATGCCAGCAAAAGACTGCCCAGAAGAAGGGCTATCCTTTATGAGCAAAGCAGAATTACAGTAGATTAAAAGAAATGTGAGACACAAATTTAGAGGTATTTCTACCCCAAAGGTTCATATGGAATATTTTCTCCAACCTGTGATAGGGTTCTGAGCTTGTAATCAGCCACAGTTGGATACTCCGTAACTTGACTCTAACACAGTGCAGTCATTTTGGTCCTCTTCAAAAACAAAGGACAAAAACCAACCAATCAAGCAGTCAAGTTTAAAACGTCGGCATGAAGGTGGAACTTGAGGGTGAAATGGATTAGTTGGTAGGTCAGGAATGGAGATTAATCTCAGACAGTAGGTACAATACCATAAATATTTATTAATTGCCCATCATGTGCCAAGTAGTATGCTAAGCATTGGGGATACAAACAAGAAAAAGAAAGTCTCTACCTGGATGGACTTTACAATCAAATGGGGAAAGATAATACACAAAAGGAACCTGAATTATGGGGATGGGGTGGAGAGGTACACGATGTGGGGTTATGATGATAATGGAGTCCAATTCAAGGGATATAGCTGGTGAGAACTGAAGAGTTGGCTGGACTTCTGAGTCCTCTTTAACTGAAGGCTTTTGGGAGGTGTTTTTATTCTTTCCTGTAGGCTCCAGGAAGAGGGTTAAAGGCTAGTGAGGATACCAATGAGTGTTGAGTACCAATGCCCAAGATATTATTCACATATAATCTTGGATATTCTTATACCAAAGTGATATCAGGAAGAGATGTCAAGAACAGAAGGCTAAGGGAGTAGTAATTGGGAGTAATGGATCTTACGAAAGTCAAAGCAAAGTTGATGGGTTCAGTTGCACAGTGAGAGATGCAGGAGAGATGAAAAAGAACCAGATGTAAGCCAAGTTCAAATCCTACAACAGAATAAAGTTAGCTCAAAAGAATACAGGAAATTGGTTGATAAGCAATTATGTTAACCTCTGTGAACTTCATTTTATTGTGGGCTTCACTTAAAAACCATGTCATACCTCTTTTGACTTCTAAAAGAAATTAACATGACTAGTATATCTTCTTAGAGTCTGGTCCTTTGGTTCAATAGGATGCCAGTGATAGAAGTTTCTCACCAGTAGAAAATGAGTCCCCAAGGAGATTTCGGGTTTAGTCTTCTGGGATGTCTTCCTTACTGGTAACACAGTCCTAGAAATATACCTGTTGGTATTGATAGTTTCGGATGGAGGTGATTAGAAATTCACCCTCTCCATCAACTAGAAAACACTGGTGTTCACACATTTGGGTATGCTTCAAAGAACAGGAACCAGGGAAGAGCAAAATGCATTCTGTATATGTAAAATGAAGGTAGAAGGAAACAGGACTTATTGTCCTGTGTTATTAAGAAGAATCTGATTCAGTGATAGTATACTTCTTATGAAGCATAGGTAAAGTGAAGGTTAGAGGTAGAGACCTATACATGGTCACAAACCTTCAAGTATTCTCTAAGAGCTCAATGGCAATCAGCTATCTGCTTTTATGTCTGAGTTTCTTAATCTGGGGTTCATAGACCTCCCCAAATCTATGAATTCTGGGAACTTTGATGGGAAAATTACATCTTTTATTTTCACTAACCTCTAACCAAAATTTAGCATTACCTTCAATTATGAATGTATATAACCATTATTATTCAGAGAAAGCATCTGGAGATTTCACCAGATAGCCAGAAATGTCCATGACATCAAAAATATTGAGAAACCTTACTGAAGAGTGATTTTCTTAAGTTTTCTACTGTGATTTAGGGGATCTTCTTGGGGGATCCTTTAAAGAGAGTCTCTTATCATGTAGATTGTTGTATATAGATTGGGATTAAGGTATTCGAAACCATGGGATGGGAATACAATGTTTAGCACAAGATGAGTGAATGACATCATCTTGTTAAATAGGAGGCTGTGTGTCTTCTCCTCTGACTGGATATGGTGAGGTATGCAGAGTTGGACTTTTACTTAAAGAGCAATCTAAAGAGTAAAACTTGTAATTGAGAGCTGTGGTCAGATACGAGATGTGATCTCAGATGAGGTAGTCAGATTATGTCTTAGAGGAATACATTGTAGGTTTGTAAATAGTCAGGGTTTGGTGACAAAGTAAATCCACTCCCCAGGAAACAATGAGTTGGGAACATCTGAACCTGTGATTCCATGGGTATAAATAACTTGAGGTTAAGGAAACTTCCTCTACTCCTACAAATCATCAATGTCTAATTTTAGAGAGTCTCCTAGGGAACTAAGAAGTTAATTTACTCGATCTGGACCACCTAGTCAGTGCATATCGAAGGTGGAATTTGAACCAAGGTTTTCCTGACTCTGAGACTGGCCCTGTATCCACTACTGCAGCCGAGACTCTCATGTACATATCAGGTTCCTGATGGAAGTGTTGATTTGTATTGAACTGAATAGAACCAGGAGAGGATCAAAACCTACTGTTTAGGAAATCGTATCACTGCATATTTACAGTTTTATGATATTGAAACTCAGAAGCCTTATGAAGCATAGCAGTGCACCCAGTTATAATAGGCTCTTAGATTAATATTAATTGACTGTTACCTTGAAAGTTATCAATCTGAAATATTTTGTGAATATTTGAATAAGAAATCATTTTCTCCTTAGAGGTATTTGACTGGAAGGAACATCTAGAGGTCATCTTGTTCATCCCCCAGCCTCCAGGCATTCTTCACTTAGCCTTCCCAGACACAT